>JAQLOL010000024.1:4269722-4299306 GCA_029783665.1 Naso thynnoides
GCTGCAACTTTGCTCCGGTCAAACCTGATACAGGTCGATGAGCGAAAAAAACTCTATATGTCTTCTTTGATGAGCGCCTGTTCAGAAAAAGACCCTGGGATAATTTTTCGCTGGATTATTCCTTTAAGTTAAAACATTATCTCTACTATTACGGAGATATGTGTGTGTGTGTGTGTGCGTGTGTGTCTGCCACCCTTGCAGTAACATCTACTCCCTAAATTCCCAGATAATTATTCAGTTGACTGGGCTTCATTTTTTTCATTAGGTATATGATGTGTGCCAATACAAGCCTCTAAATTATTAGACAAAAGTAAAGATCCTGAACAGGCAGCTGAATCTTATACATAGCTAACAATTGTTTTCAATAGCAACATAAGTTTTTTTTATTTTTTACGTATTAAAATAGGTTTCTGTAGGTACTTTAAAATAAAACATTTTATTTTATCTGAAATTTTTTTTTCATTCAATTACATAATGTAAATCACTTACAGTCATGAGTTTCTATAAGCAGACATATCATATAGATATTACTTGTGATAATCAGTAATACTCATAAGTTTATAATACATAATCTATATTATAACATAGCCCTGTGCAAGTCATATATGTGATGATGAACTATATCATACTGCAATGAAATGGGGAAAGGTTCAGGAAAATGGCTGCAAAAACATGAATGCCGTTAGGTTCTGCTATTATGGCACTCAAAAATTTTTTTCCCAAGGTTGGCAGGTCTGTGAAAGTATGAAAATAAAGTGCATAAATGTTCTTTTGTGTCACTGAACTTTAAGGTTGGGTTTTGTCAAGGACTTCACGATGTGATACATATCATGATACATGGGTCACAATACGATACAGATATCACAAAAATAACTATATAAATAATAATAAATATGTTGATTTTTTTAGCACAGCCTTAGCGCTGAGCCATGCCTCCGAATCACAATGAAATTTTGATTACGATTGAACAATTGCCATAGAAGCCTCAAAGCCCAAACAAAGGTAACTGGATGGCCTGCTGTGGAAAGAGGGGAAAAAGGTCTGATGTAGCCTGATGAACTGTAGACACCTGTGTGAAAAACTCATTGTCTCAGCAGACGAAGAAACGCAGTCAGCTCACAGAGGAAGAGGGAAACAAAGAAAGACGCTTGTTTAGCTCATGGAATGGATGAAAAGACGTTGCTGGTAGGAAATGACTTTGCCAGTCAAAGAAGACGGTTAACTGTCTAAAGGATAAAGAAAAGGGCACGAGGTAACAATATGAGATGAGTCATTTGTGAATCATTGTTTAATCAGACATATGACAATTATTTGGACATGCTTTAAAGGAAACAACAATTACAAACAAACTGAATATTATCAGCAACATTATTTCAAAGTTTTAATTTGTCTTTTTTTTTTTATATATTGCAATAAATATACTGTAGACTTGTTCTCGAGGTATTTTTGATACTGTTACATCCCTCCATTTTACCTAATACCAATAAGGGGGCCAAGAGCAGGACTCCTCATCATGCCGAAGTTGTCTTTTCTGAGTGATATTACCTTTCATGGTCGTTCGGTGTCCATTAGCATGAACATCACACCTGCTGTGTAGCAGAATACAAGCCTGCTGTGTGGAGTTTATAAATGTGAACGGAGAATATCTGGCTCCTTCCCAAACAAACAGTTGCCTCTGACATTTTGTTGAGTAATATATCACTCTATTTGGGCACATACACACCAGACAAATTACATTTACTCTCTCTGACTCAACATCCTTACAAGCAAGGACTCTCTGTACGTCCGTGTGTCCATCGCAAAGCGCAAAATCTGTTCGTCAGACTGACTTCAAACTTGGCAGGTGTGTTGATGATGACCCGAGAATGTGCACGTGAGCTTTTGGTGCAGTTTGGACGCGCGAGTCGTTTGTTATTAATAAGACATCTCGCCATATTATGCTGATTTGCTTCCTCTTCTACGTTGAGTCAGCGAGCGAAAACACGGACAGCGCCACTCCGCCACTACAACCGACATTGTGGTCGAATGTGGGATTGCATCTGTAATGTTCATTGTTTCTGCAGGCCTGCAGAGGACGGCTCTCCTCGACTCTTCATAACTTTGACACATCTCACACTCATATACACAGTCTCGTTGTCTCAGTGTGTCACTGCACCTTGAAGAAGGTTCAAGCCGATATGTGTTGGTGTATTTTAATGTTTCCAGCCATATGAATTTAAGGCCTTAATACTTGCAAACCATCTTGAGTGCCTGGACCTGGATCTTTTATACCACTGTTTTTGGTTATCAGTTCCTTCCTCTCTTTTTTTGGGGGAGGCTTCATGTTATATGAGAAGACATTTTTCTAACATGTTATTAGCCGTATCCTAGCCTGTGCTGGCTTACTGTCTTTAAACTTTGTTTTTATTTTTTCCATACTTCATCATGTGGCGTCAGCGCTGCCCACAGTTCTCTCCTCTTATCCTTTTCTCAATCCCATTGGAAAGTAGGTGTAATTACACTAAAAGCTCATCCACCAGGTCTGTCCTCCCCCCCCACCCACCCATCTCTATTGTCTCTGCAGCCCCTCCATACAATCACCTCCTCGCTCTCGGCCCTTCTGCCGTCCCTCTTGTTCTCCAGCGACTGATGTCACTTAGCTGACACAGCAAAAGCAACCAGAAATAATCACTGCCAATCAAGTCCTTAGAGAGATTAAGAAAAAAAAAAAAAGGGGGGCAGCGATGAAGATGGAGAGAGGAGACACAGCCTTCAGCCAAAAGACACGTCATAATTAAGGCAAAGCGGGGACAGAAACTTTATCCTTGCACACACACACACACACACACACACACAGGGACTGCCAGCAGATGCCAGATTCTATAAGTGAGAGGTCAGTGAGTGTGTGAGACGTTACGTCAGGCAGCGTCCCAACACTGGCACAACACTAGCGGAGACTGGACTGACTTTAAGAACCCACTTAACAACTTAAGAAATCACTTGATATTGGACCTGCCTGATAAAACATGACAACCAATTTACCTTAATATAGCTTGATCTAAAAACTAAACACAACTGCATGATGTGATCAAGGTCCGATTATCTCGTTACTTAATAAACCTCCACACAACGTAACCGAGGAATCCTGTCATAATACTGAAAGCTAATATTTTAGCATGTTTTGTCTACTGTTGACAGCAGCATTCTGTTTTCAGCCTCTTCTCTTATCAAAAGAATGATTTCCTTGAGTTCAGTCTTTTTTATTAAAGCACTGATTGTCCTCTTTGTGGTGCAGAGGACGTTCAGTGATCTAAGTATTTAGCTTGGTAAAAAGCTCGGTGCATGTACACATCTTTTAATATTTTTAATACATTCATACTAACACATATCCAGTATGCTGGACTTAGGGAGATCTAGTCGTAGAATACGATGGAAATGGAATAAAAAATTCATAACTGTGTGTCTGTTTGGGGACAATAAATTTTGACCTTAACCTCAATGTGATATTTCCTGTAAATAATAATCTTTGTGTTTTCTCCACTTTGAAATGAGCTCTTTATACCTGCGGAGGGGGAGTGGCTGCCCTCCTCAAAGTAAGCCATGTTGCACCGTTTCTACATTTGCTCAGATTGGACAAACCAGAAACTGGAACTAGAGAGGACCTTAAAGTAGCAGAATAAATAAAAGAAAGGCACAAAACGTGCGTCTCACATGCGTTTCACTGTCCTGAACTGTGACCGCTCTTCCTTCGTGCCCCTACTGGGGGCGTGGCTTATCCATGCCTACACACACAGCTACAAAGAAGATTTTGACTGGCAGTAACCCAAGCTGAGGACAACTATTTTACAAAACACAAAGTTCTCTAAATGACTGAATTTGGACAGTAAACAAAGTGTCTTTCTAATGTAAAATGATTTGAGCAGTCCAAGTTAAAAACAGTCCATGAGGGATGCAGGTGGCAACAAAGTTCCCTAATGGTAAAAAGGAAATTTTAATTGCCAACTAGTCAACCAGTCTATAAGCAAGAAAACACTCAGAAAAACATTGAAATTGAGCACCACTAATGTACAAGGTTATAAAGTTTAAAATGAAAGGTTTGCCTTATTAAGGAACCATTTAAACTAAACGTTCTTCAAGAGGATTGACGTCACCGAGCCATTCATTTAAATGCTCTTGTAATGTGCAGCACGTTGTGCCGCTTATTATAAGGACCGGACACATCAGAAAACCTGAGGCTGAGCTCCAATCGGGTCATCACTGCTGTGCGACTCGGTACTGTGTCTTCAGGCTCAATATAGTGCATTAACTTGCAGAAGCCTTTGCCTTCAACAAAACACAGTGGCAGCAGATCACGGGCAGTCATTTCGGTGATGAGTTGCGTCATCCTTTCTGACCGGTCGACATCACAGCGTCTGTGGTTTGGAGCGGCAAACGCTGTGATACTCGTCTGCTGAGTGTTGCTCGTAGCAGCTTGCGTTTTGTGCAGTTTTCTGTCCAAATGTATGCGAGCTTTTGCTTTCAGAGTTGTCACATGACCTTGCTGTCACTTTCTTCTTCATCAAAATACTGCCAAACCGAGCTGATTTTCCTTTGAGCAGCCGTCTCCCTTTGTCCAGCTTAAGTTTTACTTTTCCACCTGCTGGAGTGTGCAGGAGGAGGGAGGGGCCACTGCCTGCAGTGGAGGCCGGCTGCATAACATTGAGACGCGTGTTCTACATTTTTAACTCTATAATTACAAACTAACTAGTATTTCTGGTGCAGACTAGTCTGACTGGATGTGCACTGCTGGTATGCGACTCTCGGTGGCTGAGTAGGTGGCGGGAGAGCATCCTGACATTCCCCAACCCTTCCGCTCTCTGGTGGTTAACATTTCAAAGTCCCCACTGCTACGGAAAACAACAATAATGACCTTGGAGCTAGCAGCCTACACGCTGGAAATGGCAAGTTTTGAAGATGAGGATTTAGACATTGTAATGCCGGGGCTCTTTTCTGCATGCCTAAATCTTCCCCACCGACAATATTTTGCAGAGGCAAAGTCACAGTACCCGGGGCTTTGCACCGCCCACAATGATTGTGATTGATACAGAGAAAAACAAACCAGGTGGAGCATTTTTTCCTCTTTAATAGGCCTAATAGGGAAGCTTCATATCGGTCAATATTGATAATTATTGATCACGTAGGTTGTGACTGACGACTTGTGCACTCTGAGTGATGGGAGCAGCTAAGATGATAATATGAGTAAATATCACAATGTTTTTGACCAAGTACCTCGATACTGAGACAGCATTGTAAGGATGACTATTGGTGCTTTAAAAAAAATTACCCAATGACATTTTTTGAAAGATAATCATCAGTAATGTGAATGAGTGGGTAAAGGTAAATAAAAGAACAGCGAAAACAGTCCGATAAGTTCAGAAAATCACATCGCTTTACTGTAATGAAGCCTTTGCAAACGGGGAAAGATAACACTTGCGCCATATCACGATGTAACGATATCCAAAATCTGTCACGATATCTTGTCTCATATCACGATATGATGCTATACTGATACAGTCTATACCAGAATGTATATGAGTAGAGCCGGACCATTTTCAAGTGCTGAGTGCTGTGGAGAGAGGTTCGGTTACACAAGGTGCCGACTAGAGAGGGAGTGGGAGTTAAAACGCTAAACCGACTAGTCGTCTGTATCCCTTTAGTCCACCCAAAAATTTCTACTAGCAGAGGAACCGTATAGCCAGGAGTCAGACAAAACGAACCTAAGCTTTGAATATTTGGTTTAAGCTGAGGCCAGGGACAAAGGCAGCTTTATTCTCAACCATCATCAAGTCATATCCCTCCAATATGTCAAATCAGTCTGACTCATACGTGGACAAAGGACGGGTCCAGCAAAGGACCAAGCTTTTGTTTTCATAACGTAAGGCTTCAGCATGTTAGTTCACAGACTATTACGCAGAGCAGCAGAGATCGTCGCTCTAATCTGGACATCAGATGACACAGAGCTGATAAAGTATAAAAAGTGAAAATTTGTGTATTTCTGTTGGGCTGCCAGTTGTTGTTGTTTTCCAGTTTCCCACTCCGACTGACCGTCACCACCTGCTGTGTGACAGAGTTCCACACTTTCCATAAACCTTTGACTTTTGGCAGTGTGGACGGCTCAATTGTGTCCTTAATCCTGGCCAGTGACCCTGTGATAGTGTGTGTGTGTGTGTGTTTTCATGCATGTTTGAGCCACAAGTCTAAATGGCCGGTGCCCATGCTGCATCACGCAGCAACCTCTGAGGAGCACTCTGCATAGCTGGAGCCGCCACTGATAAAGCCGCATTCAACAGAAGCCTCCACACACGAAACACACACAAAGATGAAACTACAACACACACAAACGGGGGAACAAATGCCTCTAAAAAGCTCACACACAGATAGTCCAAGAGGCAGATGCAGTCATACATCAATGATCAGAAAAAAAACAAACATTACCCAACATGATTTGGATCTCAGACACAGTCTCCAAACTGCAAACTCTCCTGTTGTAAACTCTTATGTGCAAACACCCTCACAAACACAAACACACTTAACAAGCAGACATCTTTTCCGCCACATCATAATTTCCATCCGTCTCCTCCCCAACACAACAGCAAATTTAAGGGAAAGGGAAATATTTATGCTAAATTAGTTATGGTAATTACAGAGCAGTTCTCAGGGGGAGAGACGGCGCTAAATGGCTTTTAATTCTTTTTGCCTGGAAAGAGACGTGGGAGAGAGCCAGGCAGAGAGCGACAGAGTGATGGAAGCGCAGAGCACGAGCAAAGTAAAAAATAACACACAAACAGCTGCTGTTAGAATTTGCCCAGTGACACAGCAACAATGGACTAACAGCATTAACTACTCAGGGGAGGAGGAAGGAGGCCCAAAGCAGGCGGCAGGCCAGACAACAAGCCGCCTTATCAGCTCCGAGGGCCGCGGGTCCCCCGGCCGACAGGGAGAGCAGAGATCGACGGTGGGAGGAAAGTTTTGTGGCTAACTTTGTGTCCTGTAGCCTTTGCCAGCGGTCACACAGCGATAACGAGGCACGGGCAGATAGCACACAGCACTGTACATGGAAGGCACCAGAGGAAACACGGGGTACTCTCAATGTGCTGTACACAACGTTAGTTCCTCTCATACTCACTCTTAAACAGCTCATCACTATCCAGACGGCAGACATTGATGCTGACAGCGCACTCTTGTGGCAGTCATGAGTGATGCAGTCAATATTTAAAACAGGCTTTCAAATGATTCACTGCAGAGTCAAAGTCCAGCAACTTCACAACCTGCAGTGCCAATATAATTTGGTACATCAGGTATTTGAAAATCACTGTGTGCACACAAAAGGCAAAATTTATTTTAAAATGACAGCTGCTTATGAACAGATGACAAATTCACTCACATTCATGTCAGTTCATAATGATCCACAGACTTAAAAATGTACTGGAAAGAAAGTCCGCCTTTCCTTGTCCTTGTATTGTCTTTAAAGTAGGGCTGCTGCTCCCACACTCCCTGTGCGACCAGCCTGTCATCTTTTTATTTATTTTAATTTGAAAATTGGCTGGATTCTCTCGCCTTTTCTGTGCTGGCTTCCTGTCTGGTATGATCTGATCTATCCAGCTTGACAGCGGCGCTCGCGGCGCATGTGAAAAATAGAACAGACGCCGAACTGAAGCGCTGCAGCGCGCGAGCCTCCGCGGGCGCTCCGCTCCAGTCAGATAGGTCAACATGGGCGCCGATCAGAAACTGCCTCCGCTCCAGGGCGCTGTGCTTCCGTTCCGCGGGCAGTGCGTCCCGGCTGTTCTTTTAGCCAACTGTATGTGCATGCGGGGATGCGGAATTCATTTTTTTTTTTTTTTTCCCAGAGGGATGTAGTCAAGGCGGGGGGCATTTGTTGTCAAGGCGGCCGCCCTAACTATAAAGCACCGTGGGAAACCCTGAATACACGTATCACAAAAGACTACCTGAACTGCAATAAAAGGTAAAACCTCACGTCATGCATTCAGATGCCGCATTTTAGAATATTTGGCCAGTCCGATACAAATGCAAACAGATTATTTTCTACAGCTGCAGCTTCACATTAAAAGCATTTAACTGCCAAAACACAAGTTGACTTTTATTTTGAAAAAGGCTAGTTACAGGAAATACAAAAACTGGTTCAGATAGCTTAGCTAGCTGACAGCTGACTGACTCCTGCCTCCTTCCTGCTTGTCTACATGTGACGCTGCTGACGCCGTCAGAGATAGTCAATTATTAACACAAGATCCCCCACTCTGCGCCGTGCCAATGGTGTGAGATGGTACGTACGCTTCCTGTCCCCTAAGTGGACAGAATCACGTCTCCCATGAAGACAGTTAGGGAACGAGCATCCCTCCACCTCATCTGGAAGAGTTATAACATCGTGTGAGTGGATTAAAGCAGATGGATTTTGCATCACTTGATATTTGGTGTCAGTTTTAACTTTTAATTAATGGTCTCGCCTATAAGACCATTTAAAAGTCCGTTTTTTGATCTTTGTGAAGTAAGGCGGGAAGAGCCGGTTCCCGGATCTCGAAAGAATGTGTTGCTGAGACGGAGACAGATCTCAAAAAAAGTTAATTTTCTCCCGATTTGTGTTTCTGAAAACTTCTATTTTTGAGTCAGAATATTTGGAAGATATGCATCACGAGGAAAAATGGGTCCGGTGTGTATCTTGATGATGATGGGCGAAGAAATTGGTCATAATCTGTGATCAGGTTCATTTCTGCTGTAAGAATGAATGGACTCAAGACTGCCTCTAGTCTTCTAAAGGGGGCGGGGCCGTGGTAAAAAAACCAAAAAAAAAACATGTGACACTGATAAAGGAAATGAACAGTTTTCTATTTACAATCTCTGACATGGTGTCTGGTTATTTAGCAGCAGTGAGTGACAGCGGGGCGCCGTTAATGAGGAAGAGAAATGAGAGAGGTAATTGACTACGTATGGCTGTTGTATGAGCAAGTGAACTGCCGTCATTTAGAAATGAGCTCGCTTGTATGTTTGAATTGAGATCGTAATTTTTTTACGATTAATTGTGCAGCCTTACACTTGGCCACAGAACACTAAATACAACTATTATCAGTAAACGCTTCTTCTGCAGATGATTGCATTCTGCCTTTATTCGTGTTTTACGCAGCACTGAAACATATTTGGAATTGAGTTGTAAACACGGACTGTTCCTGGGGTTTCAGAACAAACTAGAACAAACTGTATTTATGAACCTCCATCACTGTGAAAATGGGTCAAAATATTCTTGGGCAGCTATTAATATTCACGGATGGAACACCCAAGTGAGCCGGCACATGTTTACTGTGGACTCTCTGTGACATCAGTGACAAACGCGACTTCAAACACGGCAGAATAACGATCAGCTCCACAGTATCAGACAACTTGAGATGTTTCTATGTTCACAAAAACAACACAGCCAGACATTTTTGTCTCTGAATTGCAGGTTTTCATATTGATGTGAACATGTCACTCTGCTGCCTGTCAGTCACCTGACACCCACAGGAAGACATAATCAAAACATGTTGTCTACAAACTGACTTGTCACAGAAACACGGGGCTTCATCCAGGCGCTTTCTCTACGCTGAGGCAGCAGTTCATTCAAAGCGTTTGTCTCTGCTGAATTCTTATTAATGAAGTATGCAAAAATCTGAAGGTGCTGACAAAAATACTTAATGCCTGGGGTAAATCTACAGTGGAAAGAGACGACAGTAAATTAACTAAATTCTAAATTAAATATCTGCTATAAAGGCTCATCAACAGACAAAACACAGGGACAAAGTTTCATCCATTTCTCTAAAATACATGATTTCAGAGCTCATAATTCAAACTTGTGCCACGAAGCTGCATTGCAGTTTTATAAGCGGCTGAGGGGCAGTTTACACGGCGCAAGTTTTTTGCATCAAACGGTAAACTCTCACAGTGGTTCGGCCTTTCTTTTACACAACAATGGTGTGCTAGCACCTGAAAACCTGAAACCGGGTTCCAGAGAGTCATCTATTAAAACCTTTTTTCCAGTTGTGTAAGCTGGCAAAAGGAAAGCCTGTGACAGCGGTGACTAAGCTAATGCTAATGCTAATGCTAGCGCAACTTAACGCATTACACAATAGCCACTACCAAACTCGTAGCATAATCTCACACGTCAAACTACGGCTGAATTTCTTTAATTTGTGGCTGCTTACGCCTTTGCAACAACTGGAAGTAAACAACTTCAGCAGCTCTGATGGTACGTCATTACTAAGTTACATTGCCAACTACTGGCCTGGCATGCATACTACAGCTCTATCGGATGGTCATGAAAAAAAAAGACTTTTTTTTTTTAATGCAAAGGAAAGACTTTTCCATTTTTAATAGAGCTGCTCTCGTCTAAACATTCAGAATGGGACAAAGCATCGATACAGAAATATATCGTCGTCCTGACGGCTGAGATGTGATAATCGAATGATCGGTGCCAGATACCAATATCTTAATTAAAATAACACGTTGCTCTAAACAGTTTTTCTTGCCAACTTGACTCACCAGTATCACTATTTCGTGACTCCTTGTGGTGGCGCTTGTGACATGTATGTGGGGAGCATGTATGGAAATAATTGCCTGAGGAAGAAATTGACAGACAGCGGGTTAAAAGAATTGAAGTTAAATTTAAGAGATGCACCAGCCACTTTCGAATGCCTCCACCCACTTTACGACATCAGTGGGACAAACTGAATTATTGTATTCGTGTATGTGATGTATGCATTTTGTATTCTTCAGTTACAAATATGGTGATGTATGACTACATGACTTTCTCACTACATGTTGCTTATCACAGAATTGCCGTAACGTGAGTATCGTGATAATACTGTTATTGTGGGCCACGTATGACCCTGACCCTCTGATTCTCACCCTGCTGAACATGTCCTAAAACTCCTGATCTGTGGGACGAATAGAAATGCATGAAGAGGTGCTTCCCTAATTTGTCGGTGCAATTGTTACTCAACTTCCTTGAAAGGTGATGAGAGAATGTGCGTAAGCGTCTTCTCTGCGCACATTTGTCTGCTACATTTAATCTTAAATCAAATTAAGCAGCTGTTGTCAAAGAGCATCATCGTACAGGTGAGACAACAGGAGTTTGTGTTAGCTCCCGCCTTCTGCCTTAAGCAATGTATTCGACCTCAAAAGACATGACTGCAGTTGTAGTTCAATATGCAACTATCAATTTAATCCACCACCATCATCCTGCAGAATATTCAGAGGCGCAACAATTGAATGACTCCCCTTGTGCTGAGAATCAATATCACAGGAAGAACTCATTCATTCTCTCTCTTTGTTTTGCAGAGGTACTGTGTGTTTACAGTGTCGGTTTCTGTATCCTGAATTCAATCAGACTTGACAGATGTGCCTTTGATGTGGGAAGCTGCCAGTGTTCGTACATGTCCTGCGACTCATTTCCAACAATCACTGCAGAGGAATATATAACACCGAATGCACCGCTGGAGGCAACTTGTCATAACAATAAAATGATGCATGGTGTTTAAACAGTTTCTCCTCTCATAACAAATAAAAACAGTAGCAGTTACAATGTCCCAAAGTATTTCACAGTCAGTGGAGGAGTTTGCTCGAGGAAGGTATGCCTTTAATAAAACAATATACCGGAGGTTATTGCACGCGTAGTTACACTTTTTTTAAATTAAAGATAGTGCAGATTTGGATGACAACATATATTCTGTGCGACACCATCAACACATTACACAGAGAATCTGAAGTAACTCATAAAAACTCCACGGTGTGAATCAAACGCCAAAGTCTGGCCGCCATGATGTAATCATCGAGCTACAACACCTCGTCCTCAGGTTATGCTGCCGTTGCGTGGAAATGGCTTCGGGGAGCGTTTATAAATCAGGATCATTGCAAGTGTCCTCGGAATACAAACAGCACACACACACACACACCAGTGCACATACAAAAGCATTGTAAATTTAAATCTCCAGCATCTCCACACGCTGTTGTTTGAGTGCCCAGTGCAGGTGAAAACACACACACACACACACACACACACACACACACACACACACAAGCTCAGTTTTACTGTTGGTCCCACTCCAATATGAGGCTATAAGCAGTGGCCAGTTTTATGTCTTTTAATTAGTACACTGTCACCATAGCAGCGTCCAGCTGGCAAACATCTACCTCCTTGCACACACACATAAAGAATGGCAGAGGTAGAAAATAAAGACGAGGAGGAGTGTGTTTGTGAGGAAAATGTGCTACAGAAAGCCACATCGCGGGGGTCCACCATAAGCTTTCATTATGACAGGTGAACTGTGTGTGTGTGCGTGTGTTGGTGACATGTGTGTACCTGAAATTAGGCGCAGACGCCCATTCAAGAGCCAGACAGGCCAAGTCCACGGCAGCATACACCAGCAGGAAGAAAATGGTCACAATACTGGCAATGGTGTTGAGCTTCCCTGCAAAGAGCACGAGCTACAGAGACAGAACAAAGCAGAGGAGGGAGAAAAAGAAAAAGAGGGGAAGAGAGCAACGATTAACATTCATAGCAACACGTCATCCCAAAGTGGGACAGACGAGTGCATTATAAAGCCTTTTTCAAATGACCTTTTCCAGCACACACCTACTTTTAACTCCAAATGCATCTCTAAAATATGAGACACGCACGTGATTTGCATGTTTATGTAAGTTTCAGGGATGCAGGCGACTAGTCGATTAAATGTTTTAACGCCCACTCCCTCGCTAGTCGGCACCAGAAATACTAGTCAGTCAGTAATTATTCCATTAACAATGCAGAACTCTGGTCGACTGCTGCATCTCAGTCACCACGTTTACATGGACACCAATATTCTGATAATAACCTGATAAGATCAATCATCTGAATAAAGCTCTGCCACTTAAACAGCATTTTCTGATTTCATTACTCCGAATAAGGTCACAGTCGTAGAAAGCAGTAACTGAGTTAAGATGTGGAGCATTCCATTTCTAGTCGCATTATTGTACACATGTACACACCTTAATCACACTGTGCCATCCTGTCGGAGTTTTCGCAGTGTTTTGCGACAGTGACACACAATTTATGGCAGTCAAACTGCTTGGCGACGCAGTACAGAGGAGGCAAGTAGCTGCAGAGGTTGTACCGGCCTGCGTCTACAGTATATGCGTGTAGTATTAAAACTGTGAAAATGACGGCTTAAAGTTTTTGGAAAATCAGAAAATAAAAACTCAAAAGCTGAAACGGTTGCAACATGTTCGACTGTTGTGTTGTTGCTGGACTTCCAGTTTCAGGTCAAATCCTGTGAGAATATCGGACGCATGACGTGGGGCAGGCGTTGCGTCTTGCGAGTCATTAATCAGACTCTGCTCTCTAACATGTAAATGAGAATATGAATGAAATATTCTACAAGCAACTCATGAAAACACCTTAACTGAAATACTGTCTTATTTAGAACAAGGTCAGATTATTGCAGCCCATGTTTCCACAGTCAGTCAGTACGTTTACATGCACAGTTAAGTTGAACTACAGTTAAAGCTCCATTAGGCCATTTAATTGGACTACAGTCCGTGTCCCAGTATACATGCCCCGAGGGAGAATCGATGTATTGTCCGACTCCGCCATGGTAGGCAGCGATATGCCCCGTTCAGCTGATCACTATTGGACTTTCTTCCAGTTAGACAAGCAAGCTCCAAACAGTCAGCAAGCGGCTAGTGAAATCCTTGGTGAACGGTGAAAACATGGACAACTTAGCAGCACGGCGCACTTCATGTCTACGCTTAACTTTGGTACAAATTCAGCACACATTTCCTCTCGCCCTTACGGGATTTTTGTTTTCAAACGGACTTTCTTCTACCAATTTATGCTGTTCGAGTTCTAGCTCAAAGACTTCCGCAGGGACTATCGATCATGTGCAGAACGCTTTGGCCAGTCCAAGTCTGGTTGAGGCGTATACATGCAGGAGTAAATCGACGTGCCGCACATTACGACGGAATTTAAATTAATGTCTTAACGTTCATCGTCTTGGAGAATGTTTGGGCTAAGTGCCTTTTAAATACATGCCAACTGTAGCTTTAAACATTTTAACAATACGGATTAAATTATGCTCAATTTAGATGATTTCTGAGTATTTTCCTGCTAACTTACTATAGCAAAAGGACTGACAAGAAATTAAAGGTTTGATTATAGACTCGTTATCATCTGAGCTTACTGAATCAGGGCATTTCGCCAAATGTAAAGTGGATCCTAAACAGCATCAGATGCTAAACATTGAGAATAAATGGTAGAAAGCCAGGATTTTCTATTTAACTTTAACATGTGCTATCAAAACAATCTAAAAATGGTTCAATTAAAAAGGGAAATTTTACATATGGGAGAAATAAAGTTGCTATTAAGGTGAGTGATTAATGTCAAGCATCCCCAGACAATTCAGCATTGGCCTCCTTTGGTCCCAAGAAACCTTTCAGAGATTTCCTGCTGGTTCTTGTGATTATCTGTCCGCACTGTAGTCGGAAGGTGAGAGCAAGGATAGATTTGACCAACATCCAGGGAGCAAGACACAGTTCAATTAAAACTGTTCTACATTTCCTGGTGGCCACTGTAAGACCACAGGAGGTCCCCAGGCTCCACTTTGGGAGCCACTGATTGAGGCTAATGCTCAGTTTTAATTAAGATGGTATCTGTGCTGCCGTTCAGCCTCATGCAGTCCGCCATGTTAGCTACAGCGGCTACGTGACACCACAGCCAAGCTGAGCTACATTTCGAAGTCTCAGTCCCTGACTGGGAGGGAGAGCTGTATATCTAATAAAACTGACAGCACGTGAGTGTATGAGATTCAGCCACCTTCTGTGACTGACGAGTAGTAGCTGACTAGTAATAGAGAAGGGAAATGATGACCCCAGTACAGGAACATCTTCCTGCCATGTTCTCTGACATTAAAGTGTGCGAGCAAGGCTGTGTGCTGCTCACTGCAGGTTACCATGGATGTAAAAGCCAAGTATGAAAAATAGTTTCATCTGTACCAAAGCGATAGCCGTCATATTTGTGTCAACATTGTAAAATTTTGTACTTTAAAGCTTGTTTTGGCCACTTGCGGGTAACAAACTACAAACCAAACTGAGACGGTATCAACAGCCCAAAAAGCTGCTTCGGCGAACTTGTCAGCATCAGTGACTGTATGAACAGTTGGACAGCGAATCTTAAAAGTCCCTCGCTGATGCAGGCGCTGCCATCTTGCTGTGGTGATGTCACTTAAAGTCTGCGCAGTATCGCAGCAATACAGTGTCCTGACTGGTAGGTTAGCCATCAATTATGACATCATAAACAGTCTGTATAGCTCAAAAAAAAAAAGAAAGCACATATGTATGAAGCACACACATTGACTCAATCAGCTCCCCTGCCAGGCCCAAGCGGAGACACACCGCACACGCATCTGGTGGTTTTGGAGCGATAGCAAGTAGAGGGGGGTGGATGGGGTATGACATCACTGACAGGCGTCTGAATGAAATGCTATGGTACTTTCATAAAATTAACAGTTCCTCTGACATTGGAAATTGATGGAAACATTTGGGATATTGTTAGTACACACTATACACACACTTGAAATATTTATTTATGTCCACATAAATAGAAGTACAAAGAGCCCCTTGTACAAAGGACATAAACACTGCTAGTGCAGTCAGACAATGGACACACGCACATACACACAGGGGCGCGCGCGCACACACACACACACACACACACACACACACACACACCATTGTTTATCTTATTTTTTGAAATTTTAATGCAAAATCGTTACATATAGCTTTAGGAAGCTGTAGCAGTTTCATCTTTAAAATGCATAACTAATTTTTCAGCACATTAGAAAGCTTTTTTGGTATTTTTATTCATTAAATTCTATTTTTGCTTCATCCCTCACAAATTTAATGATCATATTCATCATTTTCTTATTTGTAAACACACTTCACATTGACATTCGAGCCAAGATTCATTTTTTGTCTGAACGCTTTATGTATTTGATTTTAAAACAGTTAACATCAAATAATCTGAAAATTAGACAAAACATGAAGCCTGAAGTCTATTCTTCTGCACCGTAGCTACACCCTCGTTTAATGCAACATCATATGCACACTAATTTTCTTCCATATGTCAGCTCTGGCCATTAAGACAAATGTGGCGGAACTGTTTATCAAGTGTGTAAATTACACTTATTACAAACAATGAGGTTTGTACTTGTGCATGGCTTTATCACCATCAAGTCCCAACAACAAAAACCTGAAACATTTTTTGTGGCTGTTTTATCACTGGTTGCGCTCTCTGTATCTCTATACGTGCTGCAGAACGAGGAGGCAGAGTACCGTAGTAACTGTACCTCCTTCCTGCAAACGCAGCACGTGGTCTCTGTCTCCAATTATCACACACGGCCGTTGAGAACCGTCACTGAAACTGGAGTGTATTTTCTTGAGCCCAAGGACATATCCTCGGTATTAATGGGGGAGAAAGTAGACACTGTGATCGCTAACTTTGTGACCATGAAGCAGAAGTAAACTGAAGGGGAGAGAGAGGAGAGAAGGTAATGATGGGGAATTGAGATTAATGATGTGACATTATTGACAGGCGGTCAGAAAGAGAGAGAAAATGATGAACCGAGGGAGCAGTGGGGATGGAACTAAGGGGAGTGAGAGAAGAAGAGAGGGAAAAAAATTGGGAGAGAAAGACAAGTGAAAAGGAAAAAGAGAAGGTGGCGAGGAGAGCATCTCTGATGACCTCTAGCAGTCAAAGTCAGTGGGTGTCTCTCCCACCACCCCTGGGAGCTGCCTCTACCAGAGCTTTAATTAGCCATTAACTTAGACACAGGCCACCATGAACAATTGCTGTCATAGCGCGCAGTGTGTGTGTGTGTGCGTGAGACACGCATACATGTGTGAGCGGGCACATCTGCACACTAAATCTCTCCAGGGGGAATGTTTTCGTGTGGCCATTTGAAAGACTGTTTTTACTTGAAAGCAGTGTGCATAAATTGCCATAAATTTCCCTGATGGGATCGGGCTCACTCAGAAGAGCTCAGTGGAAGCAGGTTTCGGCTAAAAGTCAATGCTTTTCCACAAATGACTCCAGGTTACAGGTGAACGCTACTGCTAATAACGGGCCTCAGAACCAAAGGAGAAGGTTACCGGAAAAAAATCTTTTCTTTCTTTCTTTCGGTCCGTCCATCCATCCTGTATACATCACACTGCTCCATGTTTTGCCCAGAATCTCTTGGTTTGCTCCACAGAAACAAAGACATAAGGACATTTTTTTTTAGGAAGAGTAATGTAGATTATAATCCTCGCTGTCAGTGTGACTCAGTTAATTTCATCCAAAGATCACCTGAGTCCTTTTGTAACAAGGGGCAACTGGTCCATTAGCGAGATAAAAGTATCAACCACACATTAAAATACATCAGGATGCACAAAATGACATTAAAGTAAAACCCCCAGACCTCCTGTTAAATTGTCCCACCCACTGTTTTCATGCCTCTGGCGCCCATGTTGCTAATCATGATGTGCATTAAGTTCCGGTGAGTAAATATTAAACCTAAAGGCCTTTGCACACCGAATGTGTTTTTTCATGCCTTTTACTCGCACGTCAGTAATATTTTTCAAATTGCAGACTGGGGATGATTATTTTCACACAGAACAGGAATATCATGCTGCCAAAAAGAAACCATTTTATTTTTTGGATCGAGGTCAATTTTTCCGAATTTTCGCACTGGGAACAAAGCCATCAACCAATCACGATGGCTGCGCGGAATGGACTTCACATCCGTCTCCCACTTGAGAGAGGAATTTCTGGCTCTGGTGGAACTTAAACCCCTCATTATTTAAAACTACACAAGGTTCTCTAATGTCCAAGTTTTTTAATGTTAATTTCTTAATTTGTCCCATTTCATGCCTCCTGGGTCTAAAGTCAGACATGAATGCTCGAGACACGGTTCAGCGTCTATGGACTTTGGGTTGTTTATCTATGAAAAAGCTAATTCTTCTAAACTGGAGGGAGCACAAACCATCTTGCTGTTCTAGAGACTCCTGGCTGAAGGAATATCTGGAGCTGCTGAATATGGAAACCGCAGCTTGTCTGTTAGAAGACTTTGAAAAGAGCCTGACAGACCATTGAGACATGATCTCTAAATTCCTAAACAAACCCTGCTGTGCGGAAAAACTGATAATTGCTAATATTAATCCCAACAAACGTCATTCGCGAAACTTTTCTCAATGTCATGTATCTTGTATGTAAAATGCGTGTCTGAATATCCCATGATTACAGTCATGTATATGTATGTGTAGGTGTATATGGGCTTTTACTGTGCGCATACATATATATACATTAGTGACATGACTCAAAGGCTGGTACATCCGTCTTGCTTTACAGAGTATTATTATGTAACAATACGTTGCGACACATAACTTTCACTTTCGCGCCCCCCCATCCCCCTCATGCCATAGGTTGTGTTTTGTTTTTGTTTTTTTGTTGTTTTTGTTTAAGTATTTGTCTGTAATGCTTAAAATGAACAATAAAACATGTCAATAGAAAAAAAAAATACACAAGATTAAAGAAAAGGAAAGTTCCAACAAGACGAATAACAACTTTGGCGACACAGAAAGTGTTTTTTGTGATTACTACAAGCACGTCTTAGCTCTGCATAGTGAGCTGAGTCTCACGTTGAGGTTAGCGTCCCCTTTTCACTCTTTGGAGTGAGTTGTCGGAACTCCTCTGCATATTTGTATTCCTGTGTTTCTGTCACAACTTCCTGCCGCTGCTGGTCTGAATCGCAGTTTTAATGCAAAATAATTGCCAGCTAGTATTTCACATTTTCGGGCCATTTATTTGTGTTGCTCCTAATGTGTAACCGCCTTTGGGAGTACCCTCAACCGAATGGTTACTTTGAGGAGTTAAATTGTTGTATATTATATAATGGACCAGATGTGAGATAATTTTTTAAAACTTGGGGTTAAGGCTAAGGTTAAGGTTAAGGCTTGGTCGATCACAGTGGGCAAGAATCTTCTGAAGGACCCCATTCCACCAAAGTTAGGCCTGATCGTGGAAGGAAATCGAAAATTTCTGATGTGTTTCTGGGTAGTGCAGTAAAGAGTTCATGGACCCCAAAAGAATAACAGCAGGTAATAAACTGACTTATTAGTTTTCAATGCACACAGACTTTGGCCTGTTTTCAGCATGTAGACAGCAGTTCCTTGGATGAGCCTTAACTAAAAGCTGAAAACTGAAATTTACACAACCAACGTAATTTTTATGTTGGCTAACCCCCCCAAAAACCCTACAGTGTTTGTATTTCATTTCCGGCCCACCAAAGCAAGTGAGTCTGCGTGCAGTAAGAGACCGATCCCGACCTTGATCATTCAATGTATTCGATTTATAAGTTTAAAAACACATGAAGATCAGGGTTTTTGTGATTTAAACAGATGTCTGTTCACACCTTTGAAGTACTCGACTTGCACTTTTCAACAGACATTTAGTCGCACCTTATAAATAAACTCTTTCCTGCTGAATTCAGGGCAGAAAGTGATCTTAAGGGTGAGAGGATGAGGAGTAAGCACCTCAGAATCTGAGGCCATACTTCTCTGCCGCAAAACAGTGATTTGCTCCCTTTGCGGTGAGAGTGTGTTACTGCAGAATGAGCTCAAGTGTCTTTGGACTTCGTTCATGAGTGGGGGTAAGATGGAGCGAGAGCTCAACAGGCGTCTGGTGCTGTCTCAGCATTAATGCACTGTACTTGCTGTACAAAGCCTCTGATTTACTAATCTATATGCCAATCCCCAGATACACTCATGAGCTTTAGTTAATGACTAAGAGAAGAACACTGAGGTTTAAACAAAACAGCCCACATCTGTTTTCTTTGCTGAGTTGCTGTGCTCACTCCTCTAGTTTGAGGAGCTCAGAAATCAGAAAGGAGCCGGAGAACTGCTCTGTTGTGTTGAAAGACGCCCGCTGAAGCTGTTCGGGAATCTCAACAGGAAGTCGCCTTGTGTGAGCACGTCAAACTTGGAGGAGATTAAGAAGCTGGTTCAAAAATGTTCACAGATGCAATATGCGATGTCCGTCTTTTCCATTACATTGATCTGTGCCACGCTGCAGCGTAATTCCACCTCACCTATTCTGTTTTCCTCCCTACATTTATTTCCCCTCTTTACTCACAGTCCAATAAAAGAAAGCCTCGGCTCCTTCCTTCCCCCTCCTCTTCCTTTTTCCTTTTTCAATCCTGCGGTGTGTGAGTGTTCGAGGCGAGATTACAATCAGACTTTTGTCATCAGTGAATCATTCAAATAGCAGAGGAAGAGGCAGAGAGGAAGAGGATGAGTGAGTCAATGATCTCTGATGGCGACGGCGGTGCAGCTAACGATTTCCATCTAATTGCTCCTCCTCCACGCCTGCAGAGTGGCAGGGGATGAAGAGAAGAGGGAGAGAGAGGGACAGAGTGAGAAAAAAAAGAGCGAGAGAGCGCAAATAATGACGAGCCATTCAAGGCTCACCTCTGATAATGATGGGATAGTCGGGCCTATTTGCTTTAAGATCCTCCTCCTCCTCTTTGTCTCTCTATCCTCACCCTCCTCTCCTCTGCCAATATTTCTCCTCAGTCTAAATTGACTTCTTTCCCTCGCTCAGACCACAAAATACAAGAGAAAAACACTGTATTTTTTGTGTTTTTGGTCGCAACAAAAAAAACCAACAACATTTTGGTCCATTCAGCTGTTCTAATGCTGTGTTCAACCTCCATCTGGTCACCCCGTTGGTTCTTGAAACAATCTTTGAACTCCTCGCACGGCTCATAAGATGCCACTGATTTTAAAAATAAAGAATAAAAATGAGAAAATAATGCGTCTTTTTGTAATGTTCCAACTTTTCAAAAGTTAGTCTGACTGGTTAAAGATAGCTCTGCGCTTATGAGTTACAATTAACACTAGTGGATAAGTTGTCATATATTTTTAATTTTGCTTTAAATCTCAAATCTGACAAACAAGCAAAAAATGGAAAATTCAGCCTTGTTTTTAATCAGGTGAGCATCCCTAAAATAAAACTACCTGGAAAATGCCTTTTTTTTTTTTGGTCCCTCATTTCATTTTATGTTGACAGTTTAAACGACACTGTTAACCAGGGCAGGAATTTCTCATCGGCCCCAGCAGCCATGGCTGCTGATCCCTTTCATTTTGGCCTTTTGCCCCTTGAAAAAAATGTCATGTTCGGCCACAGTGGCCTTACTGCCACAGGGGCAACTGTGGCTCAGTAGGAAGAGCGGGTCGTCTACCAATCAGAAGGTCGTGGGTTTGATCCCCGGCTCCTTTGGCCTACATGTCGAAGTGTCCATGGGCAAGATACTGAACCTTAAATTGCTCCCAATGAACTGAATGTGTGTGAATGATGAGCAGGTTGGCTCTTTGTAGAGAAGTCACCTGCCTTTAGTGAGTGAATGTGTGTATGAATGGGTGAATGTTGATTTGTGTTGTAAAGCGCTTTGTGTAGTCGAAATCCATTTACCATTTCATTTACTGCCTCGTGCGCACTGGCACAGAGTTGTATTAGTGCAATTTAGCCATTTTCTCCTGTGCCTCGCTTCTGTCATTACGGTATTCAGACATCGGCGTCTGTTGCTGAGATTTTGATTTGTTATTGGTCAAATGCAGAGACAGCGAGTGGTGAGTTTGATTTCAATCCTGGTATGAAACACTGGAAAACTTGCCATGTTTGACCAAAGTTTGACACAAATCGACTGCCAGCTAACCTGGAGATGTAATCAAACTCACCTCGATGCAGCAAAGCTGGAGAGAAGAGGGAAGATTTGAGAAGAGAAGGCAGACTGAGCAACTTGAGGTAAACAAAGTTTGATAAATCAGCGGTTGCGTGTCCAGCAGAATTACAGCCGAATGTTAATGTTTGTGACAGTAAGTGTGTCTTAAAAACGGTAACGTTAGCGAACACTTTTGGTTGCTACTTAGCCGATGCTTTCATGTTAGGCGGGGTAACACTGATGCGTCACCAGGCCTCGATAACTGCAACACTAACGCCTGGGACACACATAACTCTGACCCTGCGTCTGTGCAGGGCGTCTGCTTTTTAAAAATGTGTTGATGATGCAACTAAACACTGCAAATCGCTGGACGTGTATATCTGAATGAGCAGACATGAACTTTGGACTCAGAGACGTTTATAAAGTTTTAACTCAGGAGGAGTTTGATGTAAATATTGTTTTTTATGCCAATAAACAGTCTTGGGAAATAAAAGATATTTTAATCATTTCTTTCACTGTTTGTCATGGTATATTTTAAAAAATAAATTGACCTTCATTAAATCCTCTTCAGTTGGTCTCAAATAGATGCGATCGGCTTTTAGCTGGCACTGGAAGAGAACCCATTACTCCAGTTTTAGCATCCCTTCACTGACTTTTCCAGAATTCTGTAGAAAATTATATTAATCACTTAGAGGACATTAAATGGATTTGCTCCAAGCCACATTTCTGACCTACTAAGTGTACAAGGGCGCTCACTGATGTCGGCGGGAAAAGCTACTCGCACAGACTCTCAGTCCAAATTTGGATCCGAGGGTGACAGTACACTTGCTGTCATTGACTTAAACTGTGATATGAAAAAAAAAGGTCCACAAGTTGCATCACTTCTTCATGTTTCAAAAGGTGATTTTACTGCTGTCTAGTATCCTTGGTGATAGCACATTGTAGCTATGCTAGGAAAAGTGTATTGATCAGATTTTTTTTTCCAGTAGCTATCAGTTATAAATCCCTAAATTTGCAGAAAATTTAATTTTGCAAGAAAATTCTGCTTGGTTTGAGATAAGTTGACTGACTGCAGCAGCACGAAATGTGGGCACCACACCGCTGCACAACAGAAAATGTCCACCACTGCCTCAACAAAACCACGTGGATGCAGACGGAGCAGTCACTGGAAAGAAAGACATCAAACTGATCCAGTTCCTGCTCCGAATGAATCTCTTCTGTCTGACGGGAAAGTTCTTCGAGTCATGCAGGAGAACTTTGTAATCTTCCCGTCTGCCGAAAGTTTCTATGACAGACTTCACGGTTCAAACAACAGGAGCTTGGGCTGATTTTGTCCCACTAGCTCGCCATCCTTGCGTTACTCTGAAACAATGGAAGCTCGTTTGAAGCTTCTCTTCATTTCCTTTTGTTGTGAGCTTCCCTGCTTCACTAACACAGCAGGAATTTCTCCCTGATTCATCGATTTCACTGAAATATTTAACAGCGTCTAAGGAAAGTGTTGTATCTGAATTCTCGACTCTGGCAGCTCTACATTTTCAGGTCCATTGATCACACAACAACAAATTAATGAATGCAATTAAAAACTTTTTGTTTTTTTCCATTTGATTGAAACGGTTTATTTGTCAATTTTGAAATGTGGACAAAATGTGGAGCTGAGGAGAAAATAATGAGTGTGATTGCTGAAGAAATTAGATTTTAACGCCCTTTCCTCATCAGATACACTTTGGTTACAATTTCTGTACTTATTTATTGGATCAAAAACTAAAATAACTTAAATGGAATAAAAATGCAGTTGATACTTTATAAAATTTAATGTCTTAACTGTCATATTTGCAGTGATTTTCCCTTTGATAACAGCTGCAGAGATGCACTGATCAACCGAATCGGTGGGCGCCAAGAGGTTTCTTTGACCTTGATCTGTGCTCAGACGGACCTTCTCGGTGTGGCTGGTTACATGTGTGCAGCCAAACGCCGTGTGTTCCAGCCACAACAAGCCAAGCTCACAGCATGTCGGCAGCGTGGAGGTTTCACACGGCGGGTTGAGGAGAAGTGCCGCGTCGGAGCAGCAAGCTCATTTAACGCGGTGCAAACAAGAAAGTAAGGATGTTCACGTTCATTCATCCGTCGGTATCAGCAGCCTCCGTCGTTACGTAAATCTCAGTTTTATACTCTTGTTTTTTTCCCTCCGCTGCCCGCATGGCTCAGCAGACAAAACTCAGACTTGATCAGCAGACTGACTCCTGAATTCCACCAGATGCGTGTGTGGTGTGTAGGTTTCAGCTGTAGTCAGTGTGTGTGCTTCCTCTGAGTGCGGCTGCGTTGCGTCTCTACTCCATCACAGCTCCAGTGATCCAGAGCCCTCTGCAGCAGACACACAAGGCTTCTATTCCTGCTGGATGACGGAGCACAACACAGCACATTGCGGATCGAGTGGGACAGGAAGTCAGACACCAATAAAATATTAAAACATCTGGTTATTTTCAGAATAAAACACTCTGTGTTTAGATCATATTTCATTTGACTTCATGAAAAAAACGTCTCTATGTGCAGAGCCGGGCCTGAGGTCAACAGATCAGAGGTTTTCAGAGGCCGCGGTCACACTGCGAAGTCTTGTAGTCTCATGTCTCCGGCCATGCTGCGCTCTAAAGGCAGCCTGAACGCAGGTGTTGACAGACAGCGGAGCACGGAGCAAACACGCAGCGGGGCCGTTTCAGAACACACATGCATCCTGTGGAGTCCTGGAGTGACTGGATTTGACCGACTGACGGAGTGACAGCAAATTATTTTCTCTTTTTTTCTTTAACGCCTCTTTTGTTTTAACCTAATTACAGAAAAAAAAATTGGTGTCAGCAGGTCGGATTTGATAAAGCAGATCTTTATTGAATCTGCAACCAGGATCGTCCAAGAAAATTGCAATCAGTGCACCCCTCCGTACTGCACGTAACTTTTGTAAAATTTCAAAATTCTTTTTCATGTTGTCCATCGCTCTGCATCAGTTCATCTCCACTAACCTGCACGAGGAACCAGGAGATGAGCACTGAGACCCAGGGGTTCCCACTGTGTGACGTCTTCTTAGCTGGAGACAGCACTTTACCTACAGACAGCAACAACAAACCCTTCAGATTATGAAGAATTATGAGCATGAGAATTACAGTGAATATTCTTTAGCTGCAGTTTCCACATAAAAAACATCATTATTTACCTTTTAACTTACATCAGTGAAGCTCTGGACGCAAACACGCACAGACAGAAGTGTATGTAATGAATTACCGTATTTGGGTTTAATAAAGAATTTTTCCACAACATTCTAACATTTAATGTCAGCGGACATATTTCCCCAAAATGTTACAGAATGTTGGACACACTTGGAGCGAGGAGAAAGAGAACCAGCAGGCAGACGATCCACGTTGATCAGTTGTCACTGTTACTAACTTTAGTCCCTTTTCTGACGCCTCCTCCTCACTGCTGCTCCTGATTATTTCTGACACGACTTTCCGCACGTCTCCATTAAATATTCACACTCACTAGAATGGAACGTCTGCACTTACAGGTTTTTAATCTCATACCAGTCCACATTTCTGCTCTGTCTCCCACCCACTCCTGTGGAGATTAGAATCACTCCATCTTCCGACCGTATCCCCCATCACACAGGGAAAAAAAATATTTCTTCCTGATCTTTTTTTAATCCAAACAAGTGCACATTTGGTGTTTAGGCTAACATCAACACTGTATGAACAGGACCGTCTCCCCATTCACTGAAATGAGACCGCATTGTTTGCAGTCGACGCAGAAAGCTCCAGTCAAGCAGGTGATTCAGTGCGATGTGATTCCAGTCAGGTGGGTCTTTTTTTTAAGTCTTTTCGGTACAAAATCATCTTTTCGTACAACCACAAACAGCGTTCCTGTGCTGAGCTGCGTTGGAGAGGCGGTAACACAAGACGAGAACGGTGCATTTTACTCTTTCTGTCTCTTAGAAAATAACTTAGCAACCTGAAAGTTTCAGACGTGACGACGCTGATGTGTGACAAACAGTCCTCTCTTTCATTTAGATGGAAATCACCTCAGCTGGTTCGCCTCATATTTCATGGTAACACCTAAAATAACCCACCCCCACGACACACACACACACACACACACACACACACACACACTAATTATTGGATGTTTGCGCGGTCTGAGCAGCAACTAATACAATTACTGAGCTCTTGATATGCCACCTGAGAAAACATGACCTCAAGAAATAACATGAACTAAAAATAAACGGTAAATAAATTAAATGCTTGGACTTGGTGAAAGTTGTAACGGAAATAAAAAAAAAAACAAAACAAAAACACACTGATTATGTTTTTTTGGGCTGGCACACAGAAGCAGGTAGCCCAAGAAACACATTTGTCAGTGAGTGAGTGAGTGAGGCGACCAGGTTTCAGGATTGGTCAGACGGTCACAGCTCTCTCCTCATTGGTTGTCGCCCTTTCAAAATTAATCCGTGCAAACAATCACTACGTCATCAGGGGGCGTTTTTCCTACTGTAAAAATACTGTGGAGCCGTCTCACTAAGCGGGACAACCGAAAGCCAGAAACGTCTCCACAAGCTGTTCAATAATCACACAGATGTCGATACACTGTGTTGCGATTCAGATTCTGACGCACCACGCATCGTGGTAAACAGCCTGCTTGACTCAACGGAGCCCTGAAGCTCCTCAGCAACGCATCCACCACTTAGATTAACGTAAATAATTAGCTAATGGTAAATGAGGAGGAAAAAAGCAGAGAGGAAAAATGAAACTGAAACTAAAAGTGTCTGTCTCCACAGTATTCAGGCACGAGTTTTTAATATGCTGTGAAACGACTGAAAAATGTTGTTGTTTTTCTTGCATTTTAACCTTTTTTCCTGCTCTCTTCTCCAGCACTCTGTCCCCCTTTCTGTCACTCGCTCTTATGGATGGATGGCTGGATAGATAAACTGCATTCATAACCTTTTATTTATTTTTCATAAATGCCTAAACAATGTATTTAATCTGCTACCATTAACCACATTTACAGCCTTTACCCAGACGCGGTGCAGCCACACACTGGGTTTTTCACCTCGTCTCGTTTCTCCCATAATTCATGCTGGTTCCTTCAGCAGCAGATGCAACCAGATGATGAAACCTCAAAGTTGCAACGATCAAGTTTAAGTTTAAAAAAGATCAGTTCAGACACTGAATGGGGACGGCGGTTTTTAATGTTACAGACATTTAGTCTAATTTATGTAATTAACTACACGTCTAGCCTAGAAAAAAAACAGAGAGAGAGAGACAGAGAGAAAAAAAACGAGTGGGCGGGCAAGACAGGAGGAAGACAAACCAAGCTGACACTTAACTTTAATTCCTTACATGGCTGCATAACAGCTCATTTACAGCCTCTCATTTTAGCGCAGGTTTCACATCAGGCTGAAAGGCCCGCCCAACAACAGAGACATAAAAAGACATGACAAAAAAAAAGAAAGAAAGAAGAGAAGAGCGACTCAAAAGACGGGGGGGCTGGAGGCGGGGAGGGTGCGGCGACGGCTGGTGGAGTTTAAGACTAAATTTCACAGCTGATGAAGGACTGGAATTAAATCAGTGAGAGTTTAGAGTCAAATCAATGTGTCTGAGAGGAGCGGAGTGAGTGATGGAGAGGATGGAGAGAGGCAGGACAGAGGTGAAGGAGTGAGAGATTAGTGAGCTATAGCGAGGAAAGAAATGGAAGATGTGTGGGACGGCAGAACAAACTTTGCATGTCTGTGTGTCGGAAAATGGACGCATCCATCACTCTGTTTGCATAGGACAGTGGCAAGGTTAAGGTGTGAACGGCGTGCATGAATAACGAGAACAACACACACACACACACACACACACACTCATGCACTGTGTTCCAATACAGATAAAAACAGCGAGCGGTCACACTGCACCCGGCCACAGGCACATTGTACAAGCCAGCGTGTTATTCTGGCTCTTCTGACCCACAATCCTTTGCCTCGCCGAAGATCGTCACATTCACTGAGCCACTGCTAGAGCACAGACCAACAGAAGCCTCAACAACAGACGGCAGCTTATTCAAATGAAAGTGTTTGCAACAAACGTGTATGATCAAACCTGGTGGTGGACTGTGACAGATGTCTGAGAAAGAGGGTCAAAGCTCAAGGCGCAATGTTGCGATGAAGAAGAAAGACGCCGCTGTGTGCAAACTGTGTGCAACAGTGTGCAAGGGCAGCTGCAGCGCATTGTCAAAGTGAAGAGAAAGCACGCAATTTGGACACACAGAGTGTTCTACTGACCATTTCATCCCCCCTGTAAGAACATTACACATTTATGGTCCCACAGCCACAGACTCATAATGAAACAGATTAATCTAAGTTAACCCTTTGACTGCCGCTGAACTGACAGCAGAACACGAGTCGTCTGCTTCGGCTCCGTCTGATTCCTCCACAGAGGAACTCGCACTAATGCAGTCATTCACCTCCCCCGACACGCACGCACGCACGCACGCACGCACGCACGCACGGCCACACGCACAGACACAAACAAGCCAAATCAATTTGCGTCTGACTTAACAGAGGAGCCGAGGACGGGACGAGGAAGTTAGTCACGGTCGTTAATAACGACAAAGCAGCAGGCCGTATGGATTCACACGGAGGAAAGGAAATCACACCAGCGCAGCGTTCACGTCATACGAGAAGGACTTCAAGGCTAACACGACGACAGAGGGAGCCTTCAGTTATGATGCTCGACGCTTAGTCAGTTTCAGCCCATACATTCTTAAAGGTTCTGTATCATTGAAATGAAACAGTTGTAACAATTTTGGCCTTTCACGAGGTTGTTGTGAAGTCATGAAGTTGTGCTGTGAAATCATAAAGCTGTCTCACGAAATCGTGTCGTGAAGTCATGAAGTCTTAGCGTCAAGTCATTAAGCGGTGTTGTGTAGCAATGTCATGAAGTCGTGTCCTGAAGTTGCTGAATTGTGTTTTTTTTTTTTTTTTAGATATTTTTGGGGGCTTTTTGTGCCTTTATCTCCAGGGCAGGACAGCTGAAGAGTGGACAGGAAACAGGGCAGAGAGACTTGCCAAGTTGCCATAGCTACTTCTGGTCATGTACGGGCCAATAGGAGCTCCGCCCCAAAACGACATCATTTGAAGGCAGCAAAAGTCTCATAAAATCACGTCTAAAACTTTGTTACTTGTTTTAAATGGCTGAACTAGAAGACGAAGCAAAAAGCTGCGATCATAAACTCCACACGGCTTCATCACACTGCCTTCCTCATCTCTCTCCCAACACTCGGTGCCATTTGCTCCTTTTTTTTCTTTTTTTTTTGCATATATTCTACTCGTCACAATGCATTATACAAATATGGATGAGTGGATGAAGTTCATTTTTTCCCAGTCGTCTCAGTAAGCGCTGCCTTGCAGAACTTGCAATCTGCTTGGTGTTTTCTCTTATATGCTGTTTAGTTTATGAATCATCTGTGATTACGGCAGCCAAACCCAGATGAATCAAAAAATCTAACCACAAATGACTTGTGTTACTGCCTGCGTTTGAGGAAGAACGTTTCACATCCAATCACAGCCATTACATTAACAAAAATCTGTTGTGGTATTTATTAAAAATAACGACTCCTCTATGTCCGCGACCAAGGCAAGACCGAGTCAAAACGCATTTGATTTTTTTTCCCCAAAATACCTTTATCTATAAAGATGTCATGTCTGTTGCCATTTTGTCCACAGTGTTTCCCTGACCACTGATTTGGAGGGGTGGCCCGCCCCCTCAACACGCCTTCGC
>JAQLOL010000024.1:4326408-4336609 GCA_029783665.1 Naso thynnoides
GGTTAGGGCTAACCCTCACCATAACCACATGTAACACATTATAAGTGTGCTCAAAATGTATTGTAATGCATTATAGATGTATAAGTCCATATATATATGTGTGTGTGTGTGTGTGTAAATGTCCTAAAATGTCTAACATCAGAGAGAGGGTCTCCAGATCTTTTTTATTTAATTATTTAGAGTTTCAGATTTCATTCATTTACTTTTGTTGTGGAGAAATACTAAAGCATTTATTTCTTTTCCTGTTTAGGCCGACTTTTGGAAACAAAAAGCGGAGGATTAAAAATATCTAAAATACTGGAAAAGGGATAATGAAATATCTTTATACTGTATGCTAACAACAACAAATAGCAGCACAAAATAGCAGCAAACGTCTCTGTATAATGTGTTAGTTGATGAGCTGTATAGGTGGCTGTCAGGTATGATTCAACAGTGACAAGCTAACATTTTCTTCAAGTCTTTGCTAAACTAAGCTAAGCTAAACTAAGCTAGGATAAACTAAGCTAGGATAAACTAAGCTAAGCTAAGCTAAGCTAATCACCTCCAGGCTGCTTCATTCTTTATCTACAGGAAAGGCTAAAAACTAGCAAGTATTTGTCAACACGTTAAACCACTCATTTAAGGCCAGGATCAACCACACAACTTAAAGCAGAAATAAATTCTCTTTAGATGGGAAATTTACCGCCAAATCCTGAATCTAGTGATATGTTTTAATCATGGTGCCCAGTGTTGGGGAGTAACTAGTTACACTTTACGAAATAACATGATTTAACTACAAAATAAAGGTCATTGTAATCAGTGACTGTTACTGAGAAAGAAAGCGTAATTAAATTAGTTACTTTTGAGAATATTAATATTACAAAGGGGGCTAAATCTGATTTTTTTTTTCTATGAAAACACTGGGCTAAATACTGAATTCATTCATTTTATCACTATGTACACAGTGCCTTTTTTTGCCATTTCCTGTCAGGGTGGTTTAGTAGAGTTTGATGCTATTCTGATGTTTTTGATTGGTTCTCTTGTTTGAATTTGCAGCACCCTGCATCTGTTATTAATATTGTCTGATTTAAACATTTGAAAATGGTTAACAGTTGAAAATATTAACTAGTAACTAGTAATCTTTAACCTATTACATTTCCAAAGTAAGCTTCCCAACCCTAATGGTGCCAAAAAAAGGTATATTAAATAATTTTACAGCCAAAAAAAAATAACATCATGTGGCCTCTGCCTCTGGTTTGAATATTCAATTTGGTTTTTTTTCTTTTTGATTCCATCCCTTTATTGTCGTATTTAGAGGGACACATGTTGCCAGCATCCGAGTCACATGACAGCACAGAGCTGTTTGCACAGTGAGTACGCCATTTTATTCATACTATGCAGGTCTGGCCACTTTGCAGAAATAACACTGAAACTTACACAACTGTCTTCACTCTTTCTGTTTGACTCAGGCTCCAGTGCTGCCAGTTGCTCAACAGCACCAGCGGATGGCGCTGTAGACCTGCAAGAGGAGGAGATGGAGCGGTCCGTCTTTGGTCAGGAATCATACTTGATGCTTTTAATGCCCAAACGAAATTAAATATATTTAATATTGATTAATATATACAAAAACATGTAGCATTTTTGTTTGTATGGACAATCAAAATGAAACACCACATTTTTCTCCCCTTACATCCTCTGTTCACATCTCTCTCAGGACTATGTTTTGCTCTGGACCCCTTAAGTGTCCCTCCGTCCCTCCATCTCTCCAGCTCCTCCCTCACCATCACCTACCAAGGAGAGAGCCCTCTTGGCCCACCACCATTAGACAAGGTCAGGAGATCAATGACCTCTGACCGCGAGGTCACATTGTCTCTCCCGCAGGTCTGTGCTGATGTTGTCATTGCACGGGGACAGTATTACTGGGAGGTGGATGTCTGTAACAGCTCTCTCTACAGAATCGGTAAGAACTCTCTCAAGTTTGTTTTTTTTTTCGGTTAGTTTGATGCCAGAATGTTTATTACTTCCAGAACCGTCACCTTAGTCAGCATGACTGTGCTTGTTTGAGCCAGCACTCATGCAAATACACATTTGCACACGTCAGCACTAAGTGGTTTGACGATTGATACGCCATTGATGATTGGTTAAGCAACATTGGAAAAAAGATTTCCATCCTTTGAAGTTTGTCAAATAACAAGAGCAACTTGTCTTAATATCTGAAACTTGTATTTGTGTTTTTCTTTATGGCCTGACTAGAAACATGTGTTTATTTGCGACAGATGTGAATAACTGCTAGGCCTACCTTGCAGCTGTGAAAAAGAAATGTTGACTACTGAAAGGACCAAAATCAATAAAATTTTTATAAACGTATATAAAAGACATTTGATCCTGAAACTTTTCCCGAAGAGTTTAACAATCAATGTAATAATTTAACATTTGGAAATCTCAACCCAAAGCATATTTAAAAAATCATGTTAGAGATTTTCCAATACTGATTTTTGAATCCAATACCCAGACTTGCATGTCAGGCAATACTAGGCCATAAAAAAACATTAAATAATTTTACTTTTTACAGCTGTATACCACTAATCCTGCATGTGATATGATAACAATTATTGTTTTATGGAATGGCTCAGGTTCAGCCCTTTGTAAAACATGAACAAATGCATGAAGGAAAATGTGAACTTTCTTTTATTATGTGTGAAGGAACACAAAAAAAAATCAATCGAGGGATAAATTGCATTCTGTTTGAACTTAAGCTGCAGTCATAACTTAGTAAAATTTAAAGGTTTTAATAAACCGCAATAACAGCAGTGCAACAACAAAATAAAAACTAGAATGTGGACAAATCTATTTCTTTACACATAACCTTTTTTCAAGTGGAACTTTCCAGTATAAAACATTGCCAAATGTCAACATTTTGCTCGCTGAATGCAGAGGACCAGTTTCATTGAGTTGAACTCGGTATATTTATATGTAAAAATAAAACAATTTCTCTTCACGTGTTAGCATGCAAAAATATGCTAGCTATCACGAAACACAACGCATTACAGTACAGCTGAAGGGATTGTCATTGTTTGGCATGAATTTGATTGTAAACCAAAGTACTGGACAACATTAAAGAACCATACAGTTTATTTTTGACTTCTTCCCATTAGCACAGATCGCCCCCATCTTCTACGAATGTTGTTAGAATTCAACCATCTTTATACTTTTATCTAAGACTATATTTTTAAACCCCGTCACTACCATTCATGTTGAAACAGGGTATAGAGACGCTAAAGGACACAAGAAACTTGCTAGGTATAGGTAATTCACCCTTCTAAAAAGAACGTCTGTGTTTATTTAGTCAAAAATGGCTGAGCGACACAGAGAGGGGAGCAATACAGATGAAAGTTGTTACGCCTGGAAAAATAGCTCCTTCCAAGTGCTGGCCTCCTAACTCGAATATTAGCATCAAGAAGGATTTTGACACAAACATTCCCTTTGACTAACGAGTCACATTTTCAGGCACTTTCTGTAACGTTCAGCGTAATTACAATTGATCCAAAGAGGAATGTGAGTAATGGAGCTTCATTTATCAGTTGCTGATATATTTCAATCCGGATGAGCAGCCAACAGACATTACCTTAAAAAGCCATCCTAATAGAACTGCTAAAAATAATGATTTATGGTTGAGAAACCTGTTGGCTTGACAGAATAAAATTAAAGAATAAGAAAGTATGTGTTATGGTCACAGAATTTGAAAAAGTTGTCTCTAGAAGTTACCTTAAACTAAGATTTTAAACGTTAAAATTCTTGCAGAGTTGTTTTGTAAAAGTTGCAGATTCCAAAATGAGCATGGTGAGATGAAAACATCTCTTCTCTGTCTCTCTCAGGTGTGAGCTCACTGGATGGTTCTGGCGGCTGGTGGCTGGAAAGAAAGGGTTTATGTTTTTGTGTCGTGTATGATGGGAGCCAGACGCCGCTCTGCACCGTCCCCCCTCACATCAAAACCATCGGGGTCTTTCTTAACATCGGCGGGGGCACCCTGAGCTTCCACAACCCTCTGACCCAGGAGCACCTCGCCACCCTGCCTACCCGCTTCAACCCTGCCGGAGTGCTCCCAGCTCTGGGCCTGGGCCAGGGCCGGCTGAGGCTGCGCTGCGGCCTCCCTCCTCCTCCTCATGTATTCCTCAGTAAGGACTCGGCATACCGGGGACCTCGTGGGGCTGGTGGAGGCCGGTGGCTGAGGGAGATTCCCTTCCAGTCTGTGAGGAAAGTGATACAGAAGTTTGAGGAGCTGGCTGTGTCGGACTCAGACTCAGGTCTGGTGTCCAGTTTTGGATCATCCTGCTCCACCTTGGCCTCCCTTCCAGATCTGGGGATTCCTGGGACTTTTCCCTCTGGGCAAGCAGGACAGGAAACTGGGAGTGAATAAGAGTTTCGGAAACTCTTCAATGGAAGCAGGAGGAAAACACCCACTGCTACTCTTAGTGTTTTGATCTTTGGTTGTCATTTGAAAGGCTAATTTTTCATCTTGAAGGACTTTTGGCTGCCTCTTTCCACTCTCTGCGTGACCCCGGACCTGCAATTGACTTGCTCCCCAGGACGCAGCTCTTTCTCTCAACCAAACAACCCCCACTGGTTTGGGATCGGACCAGAAAGAATCCTCTGTAATGTGAAGTGTGAGAAAAGGGTGGGCTTTTAGCAGTGGGACTCCTTGATTTGTTTCTGAGTGACGGTTGTAAGACAGTAGGGGTCCGACAGTAGTCGTGCGCATGTTCCTGTATATGTGTATGTGGCCACAAGCACAACACAGAGTATGTGCATTTGCTCAGCCGCATTTTGGTGTGTGTGTAAGCACGAGGGAACAATGTATAAGCGACAGGGGGTGAGATGATGAGGTGTGAGTACAGTCACGCTGGCGGTGTTGACACAGAGCAGCGAGGACAGGTGGTACCATGGGGTTATCCCGCGGTCTGCCTTCGATAGGACAGTAAGGGTTGCCCTTTTCTGACCCTTTGAAAACCACAGGACTCCCAAAGACTTCAAAAGGGGTGACAGAGAACGAGAGGACAGAGAGGGAGAAAGAGAAAACAGCATGCGTGAATTGAAGACAGCAGGTGATGACCTGGTAAAAAAAGAAATGAGCTGGCTTTCATGCCAAGAAGCTCTGAATAGATCAACTGGCTCATGCCCCGGCATCTGAGAACTTGTTTAAGGGTAGAGTCGAGCTGCAGAAGACAGCGTTTTACATAAGAAAGGATGAGATTACAATATGGTTATAGAGAAACACTGAAGCAATAAATCCCAAGAATTCATGATTTACTGTGATTTTAGAACAGCTGAGTGGTGCTGTTAGGCACGACATGGAGCAGAGTGTCTAAAACTCCCTACGCTGTTATAAAATCGCTGTAAATCACGACCTCGCCGGGCTTACTGCTTTTATAAAACGGTTACTACATACCTGGCAAGGTTTCATGAAATAAACACACAGCAACAATAAATGCAATAATTTATTGATAACAAATAATCACTCTTCCGCCAAGCGATGTAGCTCTTCAGCGACATTTAGCAGAATGGTTGCCCAGCAACACACTGACACAGCAGAAAGCATGCTCAAAGGTGGGGTAATTATTAGCATTTATCTGGATATCACCATTAATTGTGCAATTGTTTTGTCACATCCTCCTCAGCAAAGTTTTTTTTCACTACTCCAACGAAAACATTGTTGCTAGTGATAAGCGCAGGATCCTTCATCAGACACCAGGAACGGCTGCTCGATGGATCATTGATATAGTGGTTCAGTACGCAGACAAACATAACTGCTGAAACCACACGGTTCACCTTTCCCGTTTTTCCCGGTGGCATAAAACTGATGGAGGGACTGGTTTAGCTCCATTTTGGGGATTGATTTAAAATCAATAGTCAGATCTTTCTCCGCACACCAGGTCTGAAAACAGCAAACTGACCACAACGTCTGTTTAACGGTCCGCGCTTCGCATCTTGACTTTCCCAGCTCTTCAATGTCTCCCTCTTCTTAATATCAGCGTCTCTTTACTTTTTCTCTTCCTCCTCCATCCTGTCCATCTCTTTCCATCTCTCGTCAAGGCTTAGCCTTCCCAGTAAATCAAAATTTAACAACAAAATCCGACATTTTGAAACAACATATTTTACAGCGTCTTGGAACATGGCTCAGCCAATAAGAATCAAGAACCAGAACAGAATCCGTTTTATAATAGTTGTCTTGGCACATTTGGTGATGAAGAACATGTCATTTTACAGGTCAGCTCACTTCAGTGAAGCCCATGTTGTTTTTTCGGCAACAAAGACCTTCTCTTGTGTCTTGTCTTCATTGGCTTTTAGCGACTCCACCACCCTGGTTTTGCATGTTAGGCACCGATTCATTTAGAGAGATTTTGGCAGAGGACAAGGCGAAAGTATAAACTTTTCCTAATTTTCTCCTCGATCCCACCGGCTCCAAGCCGCATTGAGGAACCGCTGGTGCCGAGGACTATTTATACTTGGCACAGCCGATGTTCACGTACTCCCTGTGACCATTTGACTTATGATTAAGTAATGCAGGCTTTATTGAAGAATTCCCTCCTGCCCCAACTTCTCTTTTCCTGTCTGTTTCTCAAAGACTTTCTAAAAAGGTGTTATCTCCAAGTAGTTGAGTCAGAGCTCCTAAACTTAATCCCATCGTAAGAATTACAGAAAATCCTTGCAAATAAAACAAACATCAATCAGTAGTTGCACCACAGGGGCACTTGTAGCCGTGGAGTTGGGTCAATTTTCCATTGAGCATTATTCAGTTACTGCATGCACGAAATCAGTAAAGCAGCAGGTCAGACTTCGTAATAAGCGATGAGTCAAAGAGAGGCTTGTTAGACTGTCGCCTCTCTGACCACTCATCGGCATGACTGTGTACTGATGTTTAACGGTCGAGGTATTTACCGAGCGAGTAACAAAAAATGCGTGTGCCGTGACCGCTTCTGGCGCAGCTCTCTCTGCAGATCCATTAGGAACAAAGTGTGTGGAAGCAATTTGACTCTTGTAAACAGAAATGAGAGAGGCGTGATGCAGATTTCAAAGGGCCAAGAGGAGAGAGAGGGGGAGTTTGCCAGGAAGGATGGATAAGACTTGAAACGTGTTGTGCCATGTGTGCGTATCTGGCAGCGTCTGATGCTGTCTGGCTCTCTGTACAGGAACTGTACAGTAAGGTGCAGTGGTGAAATGTAACTAAGTACATTTACTACTTCAGTACAACTTTGAACATTTCCATTTTACACTTCTTCATGCCAGTGAGTCATATGAACTGCACTGTGTGAGTCTCTTTTAATCTGTCTTATTCTGTTATGTGGTATTTTTATCTTTTTTATTTAATTATCCTGGCGTATGTTTGTATATTGTCATTTGTTTCTTTTACGTCTTATGTAAAGAACTTTAAACTACCTTTTTGTTAAAAGTTCAGCAAATATTCTTGCCTGTATGTCGTGTAGCCCACAGTTTTAAAAGCATTTGTATTTGAATATTTGCATTTTGTGATCCTTAGTCGCCTGCTTCTGTCCTACATTACGGAGGGAAATGTTTAAGGGTGTAGCGATACAAATTAACAACGATTCAATTAATATCATGATACATGGTTGGCAATGTGATACAAGAACGATATCTGCTCATTTAGAACAATAAGATATGATATGATTTATGACTAGAACTTGTTTTAATAACTTTTTTTATATCAAAAAAGAGGAAAAGAAAATACCTGTTTCTATGCAGTGGTAGAGGAAGTAAAACACTGGAAAGGCTCGATACACTGAACTACACCAACATTTAGTGCCAGGCCTCCATTCAGTCTGTGTGGACTGAAAATCTTTTGTTCTCCTGGTTATCTGAAGCCGTGCTGCTGACGGACTGCCCAGGACGTCGGAGAAAGGACTGGAGTAACGTTCGTAAGTATTTACCATTATAACAACATTTGATGTTCTAAACACAAGGTGCAAATTCTTAGAATCGATGTCGGCAATTTTTGCTTCGAGAAATGATTTTAGATCAATACAAGTCACACAAGAAGGTAGATTTGCTGTTTACCTATCAGTGAAGTTGGATCATATGAAAATAAATGGATGCATCGATACATTGATGTATCATTACACCTCTAGAAGTGTTGTTTTTATGTCACTACATGTATTTTCTAGCCGTTTATAGTTTGATTACCTACAAAATCCATCTAAAGTCAATCAAATGAATCAATAAACTGGTTAAAATTAGCCACACTTTGGGCAACAGTGACACTAAAATGCTGCTTAAATTCACATGAACGCATCAGTGATACAATTCACTAATACAAACAATAATTCAACACTGACAGGAGCCATGCTGCTTCTTAAACTTTAAAAAGGACTGTTCTGACCTCTGAAGGCGTAACAGAGGTTCTGTATGGGGTAGTCTGAAATGTGCTATTGCTTCAAAAGTAAAAGACATGAAAGGCCGGCTTTTTAACACATTCACTGTATAAAATATAATGCATTATTACAAACTGAAGTACCTAACAGTGACGAACTCAGGGTGTTTGAGGCGCAGGGGCGCAAACAGTAAAAAGGGTACTTGCTGTATGCCGAGGGGCGCCAGCGTGCAAAAAGTTGTCAGACACTTTACTGCATTTTGTCCACCGGAAGGACATCCTAGAGCGCACTTCACCACGTTTTGTCCTCTTGCAAGGCCCCCTAGAAGAAATCCTACCACATTGTAAGAAATGGAAAGGAACAGTACCACATTTTGTCAACTGGAAGGGCACCCTGGCGTAGGGCATCCAAACGGGCACTTTCATGGTGTTTTTTCTGACTTTAGGGCACCATCGGGACAACTGGCCCCCTGCCCCCCCTTACTCAACACTACATAAAACAGTTTAGTAACGTCATCTCTGCAATCTACAGTGAATATTGTATGTAAAAACACTTTGGGACTACTGGACCATTTTATTGCAAGTTAAATTGAGGATTTTCGATTGTAACAGAGTGTTTTATTGTTCAGTATAAAATGTTTGTCGTTGTTCCTCCAACAGTGTGACAATCTGAAAAAACACTTTGTTGAATTCATAGTCTAGGGCCCTACAATATGTATTGTTCTAAAATTACAATATTTTTTGGAGGGCTATAATATCTTCTTTGTAATGGTGGAGGAGGAGACCACACTCTCTGAGACAATAAGTCCAGTTTCTCACGATGTCACAATAAACCAAGCGCCCCCACAATGAGCCATGTTCGAGCCATCTGAAGTTGGCTTCTGCCCGCTAATCGTCTCCGGGAATTACTGTCACACATTCTCCATCATAGATCCCAATTTGGTAAGAAGTGTTGGAGAGATGGAAAAAAAAAAAAAAAAAAAAAAGGAAAACGCCTCTGCTCTTCTCTCTGAAGTTTCGACTGCGTCTGCAAATTGATTCCGTTTGGATGAATAAACATCAACTCTGCAAGACTTCTCCCATTTGCATATTGAGTGAGGAAAAGCCCACTCGCTCCTTTCCGTCGCCGGCAGCCACGCAGAATTTGCTTCACAACTGAGCTGGCCTCCTCTTATTACCATCAGCATCAGCATCAGCATAACAGAGGCCGCAGACGCGCCGTGCGCCGCCTGTTTTGTCGCTCTGTCAGCTTTAACGGCGCGCTCCGAGGTCCATCCTGCGCTCACTGCTCCGCAATGCTGCTGTCAGATGGAGATAACAGCTCCTGTGCGGGGGGAAAAAATGGGACAAGGTTTATTTCTCTGGACCTGATTATTTTTGGCGTCTCAGATAATTTTCCAGCATCTCTAAATGAGTTAGACCTACTTCCCTCAGATGTCTGCCTGTGATAGAAAAACCTGAAGTGCGCACACGAGTTAGGAATGCAGCGGGAAATGCGCTATTACAACCAAAGAGTGTATCGCGGCTTATCTAAACATTAGTCAGAAATAAATGGGTCTTTAAGATGCTTTTTCCGGCCAATGAATACAGAAGAACAGGACGATTATATCAACGTAATCGATGCATACACACAGCCTGCACAAGGAGGCAGCTAATGGTTTTATTCCCTTTTAATTTCTTGATCAATCACAATCACATGGCTATTTTTGTCCCACTGGCACGCTTGGTAGTGCAGCAAGCTTCCATGTGATGAGGAACAGGTGGTGTGTGTGTGTGTGTGTGTGTGTGTGTGTGTGTGTGTGTGTGTGTGTGTGTGAGAGAGAGAGAGAGAGAGAGAGA
>JAQLOL010000024.1:4346287-4358836 GCA_029783665.1 Naso thynnoides
TTAGCTTAGCTCAAACACTGGTAGTCAATGGGAAGTGCTAGCCTGCCTCCACCTGAAAGTCATCAGATAAACTTTTCAGCAACTCTAAACGGTCCAGTTTTTGTTGTGACTTGTGACTTTACCACGTTATGTTATTTTAAGACTCAGATTAGCACTTTGTGTATTTTTTCTTCTTCCTCTGCTGTTTCCTGGCGCTCATGCACCCTGCGGTTTACTTCTGGTACATATTTGATTGTAATATTACATAAAGTGCTAATCTGAGTCTAAAAATATCATAACGTGGTAAGTAAACAAGTCACAACAAGCACACAGGACAGTTTAGAGTTGCTGGAAAGTTTGTCTGATGACTTTAGGCGGAGGCAGGCTAGCACTTCCCATTGACTACCAGTATTTAAGCTAAGCTAATTAGCAATGGGCAAGCTCTGCCTGTCTCGTCCTTGTTAAAATGGTACCTATCTTCTGGTCTGGAACTCGAGAGTGAGGCATATAACAAAAAGGAAAAAAAAAGTTGGCATATCCCTTTAAATTGAGCAAAAAAGGCAAAAATAAATGCTCTAAGTTGTTCCCATCATTGTCTTCTTTTCCACACTTAATTTTTTTACTAATATATCTATTGTTCGTACTCTCTTCTCTCAGTCTTTGTCTCAGCCTGCCCCTGCTGCACACCCAGCTCATTTCCCCCCTCCACCCCCCACCCCCCCGTCAGCTAGTTAGTCTTCACAGCAGCTGTTAAATGCAGCGAGCAGGTCAACTGATTTTCCATTCAGGCGCATCAGATGGACATTTTCTCTAACTAGCTACAACTGAAAGTACCACCCATCAGTTTGGCTTCATTCACACATGTTGCCCCTCGTCTACACGCTGCTGCACAGGCAATTTCACCTTATTAGAGAATTAGTGCTCCCCTCCACAGGCTCACACACTCACACATTCACAGGGTGGGTCTTCATGCCTCACTGTTACTCAGCAGATTGGGTGTTTTCCTACGCTGTGTGTCTGGTAATGGAATGGAAAGTTAAGGTAAAGCACCGTGTGGACAACATTGCACTGTGACTGTGTGTGTTTGTGTGTGTGTGTGTGTGTGTGAAGAATTGGACAGGCCCAGGATTGTGTGTGTGTGTGCGTGTGTTGTGGTCAATTCTCAAGGAAAAGGTTGAGTGTGTTTGTCTTAGCTTTGGCACCAAAGCCGCTAGTATATTTGTGTAAGTGATGGAAAATGGCTTGTGTGTTTGTGTGTATGTGTTTATATATGTATGTGTGTGTGTGTGCGTGTATGTGTGTAATGTGGTGCACCTGAGGATACAGTGTAAGCAGAGAGAAGTGAGTATGACACTACCCAGAAGCCCTTGAGCGTGCCCAGTGGAACACAGGAGTGAGGGAGTGAGAGAAGAATGATGAGATTTGTGGGTGGTGTGTGTGTGTGTGTGTGTGTGTGTGTGTGTGTGTAAATCAGACACCAAGAAAGAAAGCAGACAAATTTCCTCAGAAAACTGCGTTGAAGAAATTAAGTTTAGGTGACTAAGAGTCAGTGTGTGGTTTCCTTTCTCAGGATCGTGTCAGTGGGGTTGTATTTGGCTGAATGAGCACACTGAGTGTTTGTGCATGCGTGTGTGTGTGTGAGTGTGTGTGAGTGTGTGTGTGTGAGTGTGTGTGCAAAGCAGCGAGGTCTACACATTACATCAAGATGCACAGCAGTTTGTGTGGAACAGCGGGTCATTGTTGGGATCACACGCCACTGTCACTCCCAATTCTCTAAAGCTGCGAGAGACTACCCTGGTTAGTTGCCCCTGACAGAGAGTGAGGTAGAGAGGAAGTGAGGAAGACAGAAAAAACGCTGGAGCCTTCAGCATAACAGGGTTTTAACAGATGTCTAACAACCTGCCCATCATTCCGTCTTTCCATGTCATTTCTACCTATCTTGCCCGACCTGGATTTGTCAGATTTTCTCTCTGGCTGTTTGCTTCACACTTTCCTTTCCACACTCAAAACACAGTCAAGAGAAAAAAAAAATAGCTGACAGCCGATAGTTTAGTCTCATCTGTGCACCAGATTTTGTGAACGATGTAGCAGCATGTGTTACGAGATGCTTAAGTTCACTTTGCTTATCTTGCTAGATAATCAAAGACAGACCTTCATTAAAGATGCAAAGACTGCTACTGCTAATAATCGTCTTACCAGGAAATATAAAGATAATATAAATTTGTTCCTGTTTGTTCAAAGTTGTAACACACTGAAATTGGTTTAGACTGAAATTCAAAGGCTAGCATTAGCCTTAAATACGTACAAACTGTATGACGCTGTAACATAACTACACAACTCTGTATTGACAAACTTTTTTATTTCCTAAGCTTTTATGTGTCAGGGCAGATGAAGAGTGGACAGGAAGTGGGAGGGGGGAGAAAGGGAATGACACACAGCAAAGGGCCACAGGGTGGAATCAAACCTGGGGGCGCCTGCTCTGTTACGTGACTTTTCTCATTAGCCAACCTACTTTTGGTCAGCAAACATCTCTTTTTTTTTAACCTTTTTTTCTTTGATAGGTGTGGATGACAAGAAACAGACAGACCCGGTGCTGGACAGCTTTGAGTATTTCCATGAGAAGGGCAAAGAGAAGGAGGATGACCTCCACAAATCTTACAATGACCGATCCTACTTGAGCTCTGAGGAAGTGGGCCCCGGGGAGAGCCGTACTGGTGAGCAGAAGCACCCATAGACAGATGGCCAGACCACCAACACACTTCTGTTGAAACACAGTGGACTGCTACTTTAAGGCCATCACAAACCACTACAAATAACTAATAAGACTTGGAAATTATACACGCTGCAGAGAGCACATTCATGCAGGACTTAAACATGCATGCATGCAAACATGCACACAGCAAAGTAAAAGCACTGCAACAAAAATAAAAGCACAAATGATTATCACAGCATATGTTAGTACTCATCTAATTAGCAGTGTGTTTTTCTGCAGACTTTGTTGCAGTGTTGACAGGAGTGACAGACTCATGGCTGCCAAGCTCCAGCGGTGTCGCCAGAGCTCGCTTCTCTCTGACCAGAACCAGCCTGACCTTCTCCATCACATACCAGAGGTAAAACTCACAGTGCGTCACAGCCAAAACAGCTGCTTCCATGAATGTTTTCGAAGCTTTATTCTCTGATGGTGGTGATGTGTTCTTGTTCTGATCAGCCTCAGTATATCCAAAAACAAATCTGAAGTCTCTTAAGTAGCAAATAAAAAACAGATCACAATTTGTCTGTGTTGTCACAATACTGATTTTGTTGCAGCAGTTAGCATAAGAAGTAGCAAATTTGAGTCGTTGAAAACTGAGTTTTTGGCCTAAGACAGAACGACACAAATTAAACAGATCTCATCACATGGCCTTGCGGTTCAACTCCCTGAGTAATTACTCCACAATTTAAAAATTAAAGAAGACATATTATAGTCATTTTCAGGCCTTTGATTTTGATTTTGGTTCCTTTAGAGCAGCTAAACACAATTGAACTATAAAGTATGTAGATCTTCAAAAAAGTCTGTCTTTCCTCTATTTTCTGTATTCTCTCCAAACAGTCTGTGTCGGTTCTTCCTCCTCTTTTCCCTCATGCGCAGCTCTGCACCCCGCTGTGCTCACAACCCCTTTACTGACACAAATTAACACAGATGGGACTCTGATAAAATGTTTCTTACAGCCTGAGTTTCTCACTCTTCAACAGGACAAAGCAGCGTGTAGTCCATTAGCAGCAGTTTAGCCGTTAATCCAGCTCATGTGCGCATGTTGAGGAAGTGAATAAATCCACAAGAAACAGGAACGTTATCAACTTCTGTCTGGAGCTTGCCTTTTTAGAATAGCTTCACAAAGTTAACTGTCCTTCAGTCTCTATTGGAGCCACCTTGAACAAAGTGCTGACAGTAATCCCTGAAGCAGAGAGCTGAGCGCAGCGGTGTCCGAGCAGAGCGGGGGGAGGGGGCAGACACGGCACCGTGTGGATGAGCTGGCATGCCCATATGAGGAAGTTGCGCTTTTTAAAAAAAACACTGTAAAACCCAACGTGCAGGGCTCACTTCCACATGCATGTACGTCATTATTTGACGTTTTGGCATTGCTTAGCACAACTATCCAACATTGTAACAACATTTATAGGTCGGAAAAACTCCTTTAATCAATTTGGTGGTGTCTCTCTTTTGGTTAACTGAAAATTGCAAGTCAGCGCTGTCTGAGAAAATGAACAATATCCACCCTTGTGCAATCACTGCACACTTAGTTAGGTTCACAAGTACATGCAGCCAACATTAGAGAAGCATTTGCGTCTCACAGCACGGTGAAGAAGTTTGATGCTGAAGTCAGTTGTGGCAGAGAGAGATGACTACGTAAAGGCTGATATCTAAATCCTCAGAAAGTGCTGACTCGCAATTTGTAATTACCTAAAAGAGAAATACCTTAAAAGTTATGGACTTTAAAGTTTCTGCATAATCACTGAAAGAATTGAGCTGCATGTGTACGTAACAAGAACTGCATACCTCATCTCTTTCTGCTTTAGGCCACAAACTTATCAATCACCCGTGAAATGAAATGAAATGAAAAGTTTCTCCATTTCATCCCTCTGTTCCGTCTTAACTTTTCAGAATGGGCCCCCCCAGTAAAATAATGTTCCTGGATTCAGACGGGACAACAGCCTTTGAGTACAGAGTCCCCAAGGGACAGACTGACATGGTAAGTAATCACATAAATAAAAAACCTCTCCTCGCTTCCGTTGCTTGCGTCAGTGTTGTTTTCTTTATGCGTGTCTGTGTGTTTCCTGAGAGGGAGAGAAATGAAGTCTGGACTGAAGAATGCCCTCGCTCCATGACTCGAAGCTGACACTCTGACTTTTTTCTCATCATTCTGCTATAATAAACAATAAACACATGCCACACACACACACTGTGACACTTCCTTTGTGCTCCACTGGCTCTTTCTCAACATCACAAACTCTGTCTGATTGCCGTAAACATCGGCACGCACTCACACGCTCACTCTGAAGGCAACATCAGGGAGAAAGCGCCATCAGGTCAGAGGTGTGCGAGACTGAGCTTAGCAAAAAGCCAATATTATCCTAATAAATCAGTAAACTGATATGTTGGTGTAACAGTAGTGCACATGCTTGTGTGTCCAGATCCTCCCCAAAGTCTGGCTCAATCACTACACATCATGTCCTGCCAAGACACACACACACGCACGCGCACACACGCACACACATCTCCTCATTCCACCTCCGACCTGAACAATCAAACATTGTGTTCAGCGAGGCACGAGCCCCCTAAATACAGGTCCCAGAAATCGGCCTGTTATTATTTTTAGATAAATGTCGGTGTCAAGCACCACAGGACCTTAGAAAAAACACTCCAGTGCGAAAAAAAGGGAAGGGAGGGATTGTGATGGCAGAGGAGTGGGGGTTTGGTGGACCAGAACTTTTGGAAAGAAAATTTTTCACATGTTACATCACTGCTAAGCAGAGGGACGGAGAGCATCGCTAATTAAAGCGGAGATTACCCCTGAACTGAAAGTTATGGGAAGCAGGCCGGCTGCCACTTTTCTTCCCTCGGCTCTCGGGGAGAAGAAGTGGTTTTCTGTTGAAGGATTTTAGGCGAGTGTTGACAGCACAGTGACACAGACAGTATGATGTATTTAGCTGACAAGCATGTGCTGTTGGTTGGCATGTATGTTCATATGAATACTTTCACTTTTGCCGCGATGCTACTGCAGCTTACCTGCCCGTGTGTGTGTGTGTGTGTGTGTGTGTATGCAGATCTGTGGCGTGTGGAAGAACATCGGGAAGCCTCTTATCCGACAGCTGCAGTCGGAGCAGGTCCGCATCAGCATGACGACTTCGACGGGCAGACAAGAAGAAGTGGAGGGGAAGATCATCAAACACAGGGCGCTGTTTGCTGGTACGTGCTTGTGGGATATTAGAGCATTCCAATGGTTTATGTTTTTTTTTATTTTCTGGTAATGTTCCTTTAGACATGTGCATGCCTTTGTCTTTGTGCTGCAGAACACAATAAACTCAATATTTACAAAGCAGTGGAATTGTAAACGTTCTCATGTAATCTTAAAAAGCCTCGCGTGGATTAATGTGTGGGCTTTGTTTACAGAGAAGTATTTGTATAGATGTCCCGTAAGAGAACGCAGATACTCCGTATGGTGATGTGCGTGTGTCTTTGTGTGCAGAGACATTCAGTGCAACGCTGACGTCGTCGGAGGAGAATGCAGGCATGGGAGGCATCGCCATGTTAACACTGAGTGACACCGAGAACAACCTCCACTTCATCCTCATCCTTCAAGGACTCATCAAACACAAAGGCAAAGGTGAGAAGCAAAAAAAAAAAAAGAGGAGGAGGAGGAGAGGATCAGTACCTAAGTACTGGGATGTTGAGAGAACAAGCTGTTATGATGCCCTTAAAAACTCCGGGGACACACTGGGTTAACAATCTTTCTATCTCTGTTGACACTTGAGGGTTAAACAAAACCATTTGGACAAGAATCCCTGTTGCCATTGAAGTTTCTAGCAGTTTGACTGCAGTGATTCAGTTTTGCAGATGACAGAAGCTTGCAGACGGCAACAGAAATGTGAGCTCATGTGATCAGAACGAGTTTAACCAGGCTTGTGTCAGACCTGTCTGCAATAAAAAGTACTTCTCAATCCTCACCTGGATGAGGGAGCGAACATAAATCATCATAGAATAAAATTACACGAGCTGGATTAGCTCCTACCGTTAGCAGCGCTATGATTAAGCTGTCAAGTTTACACACACACATACACACGCGCACGCGTTCACTTTCTCCTTTACTGGAACTCTGTTCAGTTTAGCTGCCAACATTACTTTAGGCTACTGCTTAAGTCCTGTTTACATTCTCCCTGTGAGACAACAGGATGTTTGTCTTCTTCGCTGGTTTTTACTGACAGACTAAGGGCCACATTGCCACCCACTGTGTCGTAGTATATAACGTCTTGCTATTCACCGGTGTGCTGTCTTGACTGAGTAAACGGGATGCACAGCTCCACAAATGAAAAATTAATATGTGGTGAATGTTTACATTGTGGCAGTCCGTCACAAATAAATCAATGTGTGGGAAACACTGGAGATGTTGCAATGCTGTTTTTTTCTTCCTGATACTGGTTCCGATACCCAGTCTTGGGTTGCGCCCGATATGGAATATCGATCCCATACCAAAAAAGCAGTAAAAATAAAACCATAAAAATAACAATTTTTTTAAATGTAAGGTGTAATCATATTTTACTAAAGTAAAAGATTTAAATGGAACACCTTAAAAGAGTAGTGCAATAGCCAGCTAGGAAAATCTATTTTCTGACACCACACTGACTACGTACACCGATACCAGCATCTCCAGCAGTACTGGAGACGTTTTCTGATAATGAAATCAGTATTGGAACAACTTTAATTTTGATATCACTTCTCACTGCAGAAATCACTTCCTGCCCCCATCTGCCACTTGTGACATCATCTGCAACCCACCTGCCAGTGTTAATTTCGTCGGCTATTTTTCAATCTAGTTTTAGTCTTAGTCTTGTGTCAAATGCCCTTATTAGTTTTAGTCATATTTATTCAACTAAATATGACTAAAACTAACTAAAAGGAAAGAGACATTTTATTAAGTTTTTATTTAATGAAGTAGACTTTGTCTCGTCTTTTTCATCAAAAAAAAAAGCGTGTTAATTTCGTCACAGTCAGTGTTTAAAGGTATTGATTTCGTCACGTCTTCGCCTCGTTTTCGTCATGAAAAAACCCATCGTTGACGAATATATTTCGTCTAGTCTCGTCTGACGAAATCAACACTGCCACCTGCACTGCTGAAGGTGCAACATTCATGACAGACCGTTGTGAGAAAACTTCCTCTGTCTCTCTCTCTCCTCAGAGCCTCTTGTGGTGCCCATCCGAGTCCAGCTTGTTTACCGCCAGCACGTCCTGAGGGAGATCAGAGCCAACATCACCTCTCATGTGAGTAAGAACGCACATTCACAAAGTTCTGTGATTAGCATAACATTTTAAGACCGACTCCCGCAGTAAAAGCTGTCAATAACAATATTTTGGATTTAATATTTTTATAAGTAAGGAGAAATTTCTTTTTTTGCACATTTAGCCTTATAATATGGATATTTACGATCGTATATGATGTTCTACAGCATTATTATGTCGAATGGTGCAGTCCTGAGTTCCGGGGCTCCGCTGACATCAACACCAGCTGAAAACAACCGAGGTGCAGGGGCATTTAAAGTGCTTAGACGATCCGTCAAAAATCACAATAAATGCTTGTTGTAAAAGATGAGAAACTCGCCGTTTAGCTTCGTGTTCTAGTGTCGATACATGAAAGGACACCACTAAACATTTGGCGAGTTTCACGTCTTTTAAAACAAACGTTTGTGTTTTTTCGACGGATTGTCGAAGCACTTTTAATCGTCAGCGACAAGCTCCAGCTCTCAGGACTGCACAGTTTATCATAATAATGCTGTAAAACATTTCATACGATCATAAATATCTTTATCATGAGGCTTAATGTGCAAAAAAAAAAAGATATTCTCTTTCAATGTTTGAAAATGTTTTAAATAAAAAAAGAAATATTCAGTGTCTTACAAATTAAGATAAAACACTGAATCAAAAACATCAACATTCGACATGAAATAAAGGAGTTGAAGGGTTGATTAGGGGAGCAACAGTGTTGTCGTTGGCTGAGAACGAACGTCACAGCAACAGACTCACACTCCCGGTCCCCCCACTCCTCAGCTCGGAGACGGATGTGGTTTGGTCACCACATCCAAACGCTGTTGTTGCGGCGGCTCTGATCAGCTAACGACCCTGAGACATGACAGGAAAAATGGGTGGCGAGGAAGAGTTTGGGCAAAACAAGAGAAGAGAGAAAGTGTGTGAGAGGAGCCGTTGCAGGAGACATATGTGAGTGAGGGATGAGAGACATAGGAAAGAGGGCAGGGACGGGGGAGGTGGAGAGGATGCACTGCGCACACACTCCTCACACATGTCAGTGGTTAGTGGTCTGTGGGCTGAGATGGATGGAGGGAGGAAGAGGAGTGATGAAAGGCGGGTCTGTTTTGAATTCTGCCAGGAATTGCGTGAAGGGCCGATGCACCTCTTTCGAGCCGAGCGGTGAGAGGGGCCGCCTGTGAAAAATATGTAAAACATTGGAGCTCAGAAACTGCCACATGACCTCGCCAAGTGTCCTCGAGCTAAACGCTGAAACTCAACCTGCTGACTCATGTTCGTAAGTCCAGCTGAGCAACAGAGGCACAAAGACAACACAGCGAACATCGTTCCAGCCGAAGAGGATGCTTGCCTGTATTTATTTCTAAATACACACAAGTAAACACATCTTGTTTTTAGTTTAATGTCATTTTTTATTGAGCCAGTAATGCTGACGGCGCTGTTGCTCGGTCTGATTTACGCAAGACCCCAATATATCCTTTCGCACCTTCCTCCCCTCTCATTACTCGAGCCATTCAGTTTCTCCAACATAAGTCACCTTCCCTCCGTCCAGCCCCTTCTCCGTTCCCACTCTGTTTTGGCTCCTCGCTGTGTGGATTTATGGTACATGTATATTTATATTGAACGGAGGCCCTGAGGTCATAAAAGTAACATTTCTTCAACACGCTCATACATCTGTCCTATTAATTCCACATTTCTCAGCGTCCTAACCGACTCGCCCCACTTTCTCGGGGTCCAGCCTGCCTGTTCGAAATTAAACTTCACTAAATATGAAACGTGTTAGGACAATGGTGCCACATACAGGGTTTAAGTGTGCGCTTCTGAGTGGTGTGGTTTAAAATCCTGTGTTTTTCAGTAACACAACAGTTTGTACCCTCAACATCTCCCGACTTTGTTGTGTCTTTGTGATCACTGATTTGATCTTATTTTCGGGAGAGTTTACTGTCCGAGGGTCTGTTTTGCTCCTCTTATCTTTGTTTATTATGAACTGAAGGGGTAGGTTTATTGGTTTGGTTACTATGGTAACATGTCAGTGTTGTACTAACATCTTGTCAACAAGATCATTGTCTTATGACAGTTTTATTTCTGGTATTGAAAAGGCTTTTGTTTGGAAAACGGTTTGATATTCATCCTCTTGTTGACCTAACTGTTTGACTCTGTGCAGGATCCAGACTTTGCAGAGGTGCTGACAGACCTGAATAGCCGGGAATTGTTTTGGTTATCTCGTGGTCAACTGGAGATCGCCGTGGCGACTGAGGGTCAGGATCCCCGGCAGATCTCCGGCTTCATCACCGGCAGGAAGTCTTGTGACAGTAAGTGTCGCCGCAGCTTCACACGGGTGAGATAAAATCACTGTTTCTTCATGCGTTCCCGTGTGGTGACGCCTGCGGAGGCAACAAACGGAGGTTTGGTTTGTGCTCATCCGTCTGTGCCTGTTTTTGTCATTCTCCTCCATAAATACTTGTTTTCCCTCTTTCTCTCTCAAACCTTTCAAGTCTTATCGCTGGCGAAAACCATGTTTATAGACCGTCTGTTGGACTTGGTGGCCCACCAAGCCTGTGTGTGCATGCGTGTGCGTCTGTGCGAGAGTCACAAAGACGGAGAGACAGCGGTTTGAGGAATGTTGAGGACAGGCCAATCGTCTGAAAGCGTTAAAGCATGAACACATGGTCTTTTAATGGGACGTGACTTCAACGTGAACATCGAACATCAAGTTGTCCAGCACTTTGAAAGATGCTTTCACTGTCAGACATACACGAATGCGTGCACACAAAGAGACACTAATATGCATAAAGATGTCTGTTTAAGTCCAACTCTTAGACGCCAACACACGGCCGCGCTGCCAAGGTCACAGTCTGTTGGACCTGACGCTCCATGCTGGTGTTCCAGTGCCGTGATTAACAGCTTGACGTTATGTGTGAAGAATTTAAGCCCGACACACTCCTTTCCCGCTCCTTTCTCCCCCCTCTCTCTTTCCCGCTCTCCTTCTCTCATGCGTTCAGTCTCTCGCTTCGTGTTTCGATCCGGTCCCGTCTTTGCCGACAGTCCTCCTCTCTGGCTTTTTCTTTGTATTTGTTGTCCTTTTCAAAATGTTTTTGCGTTTCTCCCTTACTTTGCTTTTACTCATTCCCTCCTGTTCTCTCAGCTCAGTCTCTCTAATCCTGCTGCATTCAACAGGGGTTACCTCATCCTAAGGCTTAACCTTGGGTGAATTTGTGTGTGCGTGTGTGTGTGTGTGTGTGTGTGTGTGTGTGTGTGTGTGTGTGTGCGCGCCTAAAAGAGCAATAACATGTATGTTTTTGGCCTTTGGTTAAGCATGCAATCACACAGGCAGACACACCTCCTGATTAGCTGTTCAATTGAATCTGTTCCCTCAATAACTCTTTGGTGGTGAAGTCATTTAAGGTATGTGACTTCTATGTGTGTTTGGCTGCAGAGCGTGAGGGAATGTAATGTAGCCCCCCGCCCCTCCTCCCCCTCCCACATCCAACCAGCAAATTTTAACATGACACAGATCATTGCCTCATCTTGCATGCTGTCAGGCTTCACTATGGTTTAAGGGAGGGAATCTCTGAGGGGAAAAGTGGCCGTCTCAGATAAGTCATTTGAGCAGGAATGTGCTCTAAAGTGGATTTTTGATATTCACGTGTCTTTGTCCGGCACAGCTATTCAGAGTGTGATGTCCAGCGGTGACGCATTGACCCCGGGGAAAACAGGAGGGGTGGGATCTGCTATCTTCAGCCTCCATGATAACGGCACACTGGACTATCAGGTATGGATTCAACGAGACAGATATTCCCGATAGACTTTGTTCACATCATTGCGCATGTTTTTAATGTAGGGATTTACCTCACGACACATTTACAGCGTTATACAATCAATATGTTGTTTTTAGATCTTGTTAGACTTGTTGATTAAAGTTTTAAATAAAAAACAACTGTTACTGGCACATAAACAAGGTTTCACAACCCCAGCTCCCCTGCCTTCGTAACAGAGTGGGGACCTGCTCAGTTTGGCAAAGCTCAAATGTTTGTGATGGTGTTAACTGAATCAGAAAGAAAAGAAATCATTAACTCATGAGCCGGTCTTCCATCAAAAAGCTGAAGGTCACCAGTCTTACTCAAATCGAGTTTTATGGCCTGAAAAAATGAGATTAAAGTGACTTAACAATAATAAACCAGACCAGAACGTAATAAAAGTTCTTCTAGTGCTTTTTGTTAATTGCGTGGCATTAAATCAAGCTCATCAAACCAAACCACATCACAAACAAGAAACCTTTAACTGCAGATTCTCTCCAGGCATGTTTTAAAGCAGTGGTTCTCAAACGAGGGTATGTGTTCCCCTAGGGGCACTTTGGAGGACTGCAGGGGGTACTAGAGATTTATTTATTTATTTATTCATTTATTCATTTTTAAATTTTTTGGACGTTAGAAAAATAAAATATCAGAACAGAAAAAGTATCAGTCATAAAATAATTGCATAATGACGAAAATTGGTTCTCCATGAATTTAGTGATTGATTCCAAACAAAAATGTGGCATTCATGTGTTTGTCAGT
>JAQLOL010000024.1:4371589-4384449 GCA_029783665.1 Naso thynnoides
CATTTCTTTTGTGTTTCAAATGAATTTGACGCAAACACTCAAATCCAGTTCAAGCTCTCCTCAGTTATCTCTGATTTCACATTTACAATCTAGTAAGAATTCAGAAATAAAACCTCCCTCCTGCCGCCCATCTCCCACCCTTCTCCCCAGGGTGCCTCTTTATTCTCATTCAATAGTTTTCGTGTTTTTGCATCCACACACTTTCACACGCAGTATACTGCAGATAGTTAACTCTGGGTTGGTTTAGGAAGAGTTGCAGTTTTACAGCCATCTTTGTCCCAGAGAGGGTGAAATGTCGAGAAAAGGAGCCCAGATTTAATTAAAGGTTTCGGTCTCTCTCTGCACGTTATACAATATTTTTCTCAGGAGTGCAGTAAGATACCAACACATTCAAACTTTTAATATTTCCGCTGGTTTTAAGAGCTCTCAAATGTGTTTTTTTTGTTTGTTTGTTTGTTTGTTGTTGGTATGAGCTGCCTAATTTCCCCCCTCATACGAAACAAAAAAGTCTACAGCCACACAAGCGGCACTGTGAGGCTCCAGTTAGCCACAGAAATGCTTGGAGTTATTAATTTGGAATAATAAAGAAGGAAGCAGTGGGTCTGATTAGAGAGGCTTAAATTTATGGGTGCTGATGATATTACACGCAAGGCTAAAGCCTGGGTAGTTTCCTAAATTAAAAACTGCTCGGTTCATTTGAGGGAAACCTTATGTGACTTAATGCAGAAAAACAAAGTAAGAAAAGTGCAGATGGTGTCGTGGGGACGATCACACGGAGGTGAAAGGAGGACGCTTTATGGGAAACATCAGCAGCTCATTTGTGGGGGGGAAAGCTGGATTTGAAGACGAGGGAAATAATGAAGTCAGATTAAGACGAGGAGGCTGTTGTGTTGGTGAGAACGAGGTTATTTATCTTTATGTTTCACACCGTGGAGAGAAACCGGGAGGTCAGCTGATCCCAGCAGATACGTTTCAGCACCTTGAAGTGTTGTCGACATTCTTACTGCACCAGCATGTCAGGAAAACCAAAACTCAGCACGCTCAGAAACGTGCAGATGGCGTCACTGCAACAATTCACTGTAAGCAGACGTGACACACGGTCACATTTGCCAAGTTTTTATAGTGGAGGTGTGAAAACAGGTGTTGCAATCACCAGCAAGTCTCATTTGTCACACACGCACTGAAAAGACCTTGTACTTAGATCATTTAATACAGTAAAAGCATGAAATAACAGATGAAAAACTCTATTATGTAGCAGTTGTGGTTTCAGTGCAACATGTGAGAATTTAGTTCAAGCGTAACTAAATCCCCGAAACCACTTTTTTTTTAAGCTGGAAACTGAGGCTAGGAAGCATTTAGTGGTATTTTTGATTGGTTCAGGTCTAAGTCTTGACATTTTAGTGCAAAGTGACTGACTTTTTCACATTCCATCATAAATATGTGTAGTGACTGCCATCTGCTGGTTGAAATCCACCTATTGCAATGCAGTTTTTTGATGCATTGCGATTGGTTGATCAGGTGAAACGTGACGTATCTAGTGCTCGCTTTCATCACCAACCAACCCTGCGTCACCCACCCACTCTGAAAAAACCAACAGCTCACAATTCAGAAGACAGTGGCAGGCAGTCACTCTGACAAAACATCACCTAGGAGACAGTACACACACACACACCGCCATAGGTTTGTGATATAAAGGCTAAATCCACAAACAATCTGACTCCCATAAAACCGAAACAGCGTCACCGCACTGCAGTCTCTGCTCTGCTCGACTGAGTGAGGAGCACCGGGAGCAAATAACGTTAATGCTACAGCAGCAGCCCAACGGGGAAGTAACTTTTAGAACAAGGCGGAGGCTGCGGCGAAGGAGGTCGCATCTACGAACCGTTCTCTCACAGTTAAGTGTCGAGTTTAACTCAGGAGTGTGAAAGAAATGAAGGAATAACCGACTGGAGTTTAGTTTCACTGCTTATTAAATGAACTGTGGACACGTGTGTGAAGCTAAAATATGCTAACAGCTAAATCTAACTGCAATCACTATACTCAAACTACGCAATGCTCCCGTTAAAGTAAAGCCCCGCCTCCTAGCGCTGCCAGAATTGATACATTTTTTTTTCACCTTCTAGATGCATTTTTTGAATTTCAGGAAGGCGGCACATCAGCCAAAACTCCAGAGGTTTAGTCACACTTTAAAACATGAAGACAAACAATAACTAGAAACATCGAAAGAATGTGATGAAATAGTTTCGAATCGTATGCAAAGACTCGTCTGCAGGTCGCATGCTAACCAGCTAGCCCGAGCCTTTGCCGTCCTGTAATGGTGCAGTATTAGACGTGGTAGCTCAGGGCGGTGCAGCTGTGTGCTGACTGATGTCTGATCTCTCTCGCTCATTCCTTTCTTCACACCTCGCCGCCTGAACGTGTCATGTCTTCATCACCAGTCAGAGCGCAGTTAAAGGTCGCTGTAAATCACCCGAGTGTTTTACTCCGCACAGTCAAACTGACCTCCGCCCGTCTCTGAAGCTGCGTTCAGTTCCTGCATTCTGCCTCGACTCTGGATTCAAACACCAGTGCTGTATAGTAGTGAAGAAGAAATACTTCCTTACTGTACTTCAGGAGCTTTTTTGCATATCTGTACTTTACTATCTCCATTTCTGTAGACTTGACGTTTACTACATTTTCCAAAGAAAACAGATACTTTCACTCCATTGCATTTCCCATAAGCACCTTAGTTACCGGTTACTAAATAATGATAATTTGTTTCGGTGGTCAGTAATGTTGGATCACAGACTGCAGGAAGTTGCATCACTGGACAGCCGTGAGGTGCGAGTGCAAACAGGCGCTCTTAAGCTGCAGTTTGAGTAATGACTGAGTTGCTCCTCGGTTGCTGCTGTAGGCCCACTCCTGTGTTATGTTTAATTTTAAACAATTTTGCTGCTATGATGTAGTAGCAGCATTTCTTTCATGTAATACTGCACAACGGGTTTTCGGTCCGCCAGAGTCTGACATTCACGAACCAGTGACGTCACTGGTTCTTGGAAGAACAGGAGATGCTGAAGCTGCGTCCCAGAGACACAGAGAACACTGAAAAGAAAAATGTGGTTGAGTTTCACATTATACCAAATTTAGCTGATAGAAATAAGGCTGAAAACCGGTGGAGTTTCCCTTTAACTGTATCAAAACTGTACTTACTGTATTAACTTAATGTTGCAGCTGGTAGTATGAAAGGATGTGTAACAGAATCATGTAAAGTACAAACCAACCCAAAATTCTGCGTATGTGCAAGTAACCGGTTATTTTAAATGGGTAATTTTCTCTTTGCTCTCCCTTAAGTAGTTAAATTAGCTTTTGTTTTTTTGTTTTTAACTGTGTGGACAGTATCGTACTGTTCACACTCAGCATTTTATGTGGCTGCACCATCTCCAAACGCACATATTGCAGATGATTTTGCATCTGTTCATTTGGATTTTTAGAAACTTTTGGATTACAAACGAGATTTACCCTGAAATTAAGATCTGTGGGTTTAAACAATCCAACAAATAATGCAAACACTGGTTTGTAACGACTGACCCACCAGCTGGACGCCAGGATTGAAGGGGTTAATCTTTTAGTTCCTAACTAGGGCACTGAAAGTAGTTACATGAATTTTAAGCAAAGGTTTATGTAGGCATCCTGTTTTAGTTGGCATCCTACAAAACTGACTGAGATTCCTTTAAACACAGCAGAGCGGCAGAGAGGGAAGGCTCATCAATGTTTAATCACTGCTGCCCTCTGCTGTGGAAAGCTGAACTGACATCTTAAATCACAGCATTAAAATGAGGATTTACAGTGTTTAACTGACCGTATACACACATAAGTCCTGTACGGCATCATAAAATGGTTCTTTAGGCTCGTGTTATTGCTGCTGCAGCAGCTTTTACGGCGCCATAAAGAACTTTTCTGAACAGTTCTGAGATGGTTCAGACTGAGTTTTAGCAACACGCCTCACTGGTGCAGGCGTATATCTTGCTCAATGGCACTGTGGTGGCAGCCGCTCTGATAAAATCCCCTGTGCGCAGCTTGTTTCGTCCTGGCCTGCTGTCTGACCTTCAGAGCGCATCTGTGAGCAAATCCAGAAAAAGCTGCACAGAACCAGTTTTTATCATATCAAAAGGATTTTGGCTGTAACTGTCTGGGAAGTTCACCTTTTTGTTTCGCCGCCGCCTGGAGCAACAGTCCCCCCCTTCGGGGTTACAGATGTAAGTAAAGTCACAACTTTTATACAGGATAAAAAAAAACCTTTTGCTTTAAACTTCGTCCCTTTGTAAAACTTTTGCTTGAGTGTGAGTTTTATGCCAGCAGCAGCCAAGTTCAAACCTCTGCACACGAAGAGGTCACTGGCTCACTTCAGCTGGCTGCATCACTCTGTGGGCCGATCTCGTCTGATAGCTGAGATTTTACAAAGTTATGTCAATAAAGTTTAAATCCAGCGGCGTAACAAACATGTGCCTCTTGTCCATGAATAAAGATTGACACTTTTAGTAACACTTTCTATGAAGCCTGTTTCTGTAATAACACATTAGAAACATATATAACACATTGTAACACGTTATAAACACACTTACAATGCTTTACATGTGGCTATGGTTATTAGATTGGATTAGATTAGATTAGATTATACTTTATTTATCCCACAGCAGGGAAATGTACATGTTACAGCAGCATGAAAAGAAATAACAATATACAATAGAATAAACCTATGACTTAAAAAATAACAATATACAATAAAATAAACCTAAGTACAAACTTTAGAATAGAAATGTGCAAACATATTCAATTGCAGCAGGTGTGGGGACAAGGTAAGTGAGAATGTGCAAAAAATATCAAACAGCAGCAGGTATGAAGACAAAAGAGGCACTATTGTTGGGGTTTACCCTAATCTTGCTTATAAATATGTTTAGACAGCGCTGTAGGTGCATTATAACGTATTATAAGTAATTTCTTAATGAATTATGGATGGATGCTGTAAGTCAAGTGTTACCAAACTTCCTTCCATCGGTGATAAAGTTGGTGAAAGCAAATGATTCCTCACGAAACAACTCACAACACGCTCTGTGGATTACCTGATTTCTGGAAAGAGACATCGCTGCTGAGCTCTTCAGATTTATTTTCTGGAGCATCACGAGCCGGTGACATCTAGTTCCATTACATCTGAGAGAGGACAAAGATCTATGCTGCCCAAATCTACACAACACGACAACTCGAACCAAGACAGCCCAGACAGATAAGCAGCACAGGTAAGAGGAAACGTGTGCATTTGTGACTCCGAGGTGAACTTCCATTTAAAAGCTGCAACAGGAAGCTTTATGATTTGTCAGCTCCAAGCGACAGCAAGTAAGGGAATGCTCGACAGACGATAAAGAATAGAACACAAAGTGTTATTGTTATTATATCAAACACAAGTGCCACTCCGGTTGGCGCTTTAAAACAGATTAAAACATTAAATGACTACTGCAGATCAAACGTACATCATGTTGTGCACACACAGCTGAGAGAACACACACGGGGAGGTACTTGTACTTGACGTGTTAAAATGGAAAAACAAGTAGATGTAACAAGTGTAAACAGAGGTATTGCTCTGTATAAACAGGATAAGGTAGATGTGTTAAATGAGGTTATTGCACTTAAGGTATAAAAAAGATAAAATAAACAGTGATTTATGTAGCACAGTCAGATGTACTACACAGTAGAGTGTCTAATACGTACAGTCAGCACAAAATTATTGTTTGTCGAGTTTTCTCAGAGCCCACGGACAGAAACTGATTGTGACAAGATTGTGAACGTGAGATAAACTTTGCAAAACTTTGTTTCTCTGATCTCTTTCTCACCACACAGTTGTGCTGTTTTAAAATGCGACTGAACAGTTTTCCAAGCAGCTGCCTGCAGGTTTTGGACCCACTTGGACCAGCGGACGTCTGCTCAGTTGTTACTTGAATCTTAAGGTTCAGCATCTGACTAAAGGACATTTCAGCCCAGCAGACAGCTGCAGTGACAGAGGATCAAACCTGTGACTTTCCACTAACGGGTAATATGGAGCCAGATTCACCTCACAGGTGACCACTGAGCCAAATTTATGCGCCACACGTCCTGTGATGTGTGTGTAGTTGCATCAGCAAGTCTGTCAGAGGAACCGTCCAGGTTTTCTTCATCCTGACCATCAAAGATTCACCTGATGAATGTTTCAGGAATCTTTTTTCCAATGGGCATTAAAGGTTCAGATTTTCTTTAAACACGTTTCAGTTTAAATTACGTGTGCGTATTCAGACGTTTGTGCATGTAGATGGTTTCACTTTAATGAATCCCATTTTCTTCACCTTCTCGGCGTCGCTTTATTCGTTCCGTGCTTTTACATCCCAAGAGTTTAACTCTTAAATATTTTATTTTATGCTCAGGAAAAAAAAAAATTATAAACCAAAGATTTTCAGGGAGTTTCTCTGAGAATTAGACGAACTTATCATCCTTCCTCCTTTAATCAGTAAATGATGAAAATAATTCAATCTGAGCAACTGAAGCATTGGAAATTCTAAGTCAATCCAGCACATATTTAACTAAGAAGTTCATGTTCTCGTGTTGTCTTGTACCACTCTACATTATGACGTCATAACATTCGAGGTCATGTTATGTCACATTTTGTCAAGCTATGTTGAGAACGGTGGCCCTGCACAGTGCATGGTGGTCCCAAATCACAAAACAAAACAACAAACAACACAAAACTGTTTGTGCCCTAAACTTGGGCTGCAGTTGAAGTTTAACGCGTTCAAACACGCCTCGTGTGGCCGATTCACAGAAAAGAAGAATAAACAGTTTCTTCTCAGGCTAATCATAATCACAACTACTGTAATGGGAAAGTGAAGCCCTTTACAAAAACGTTTACCACTGTTACAACAAATCGTTTTTACTTTTACTTTGTTGATGGATTGAGGGTGTTTATAAATAAGAGACACCGTGCAGCCTCCCAACATGTTTCCTCTGCCGGCTGGAAATGGCATCATTCATCTTTTCCTGCAGGGTTTATTGCAGCTTGTAACTCTGCGGCGCCCTCTGCAGTGACAGCAGGCCCTGATATGTAATGTCAGACTATCATTACTGCTACTACCTCCATTACTGACGCGGCCATTATCTGCAGAGTTTGAAAAGGCCAGAGGCTGGACGGCGAGGATCGTCTCTCCCTATCATCTCGCCAACACACTGCCGACATCTGCTGGGACAGAAGGAGGTGACAATCCAAAACACGAATGACGACCACAAGAGATTAAAGATGCTTTTTCCTTTTCAACCATCTGTCTCCAGAGTGTTTTTGATAGTATGAAGGGATTTTAAGCTTTCAAAAAAAAAAAGCTGTTTCTATTTTGAGAAGAGCCAATGAACTGATACCATGTCAGACATTATATATATTGCATTTACTAATTTATAATTTGCGATATAGAAATAACAAGATTGACGTTTTAACCTTTTAAGCCAGATATCCGTGCCTCTAATGTGAATTCATCACACCTAAAATGGTCTTTTAGGAAGCGTAATGCAATTTAACTGTTTCTAAATAAATAAATTCTTTTTACCTTTAAGACCTTAAGTGCATGTAGCCGCTAAGGCAGCAGAGGCTACATGCACAACGGTGGAGCCAGCAGGAGAGGTGGATAACCGTGAGATAGGATCAGCCCATTTTTCCCTCTTTTATTTTTATTTCATAATAATAAATTTAAAAAAATAATAATGAAGTAAAATATTTCAAATATTCTGAACATATTAAGATATTATAATTAGAAAAATGAATAAGAATCATTTTACTAAAAGCAAAGTTGCAGTGCGTTCGATGAAGACGAACCGTACGTACAGAAAACTTGCATTGAGACTCATTGAGACCTGCAGCTCAGCGGTCTGATTCAGCAAAAATAAAGAACCAAAGCTTCTCACGAATGAACAGACCTCATGATGCCTAATGACAGAGCAGAACATGTTAGCAACACAGCACTGGCACACTCAGGATGTTTGAGGGGCGGGGACAAAAATAGTTAAAAGGGCACTTGTTGCATGAGGTAGGGCTCCTGCGCACAAAAAGTCCTCATACATTTATAGCAAGGAGGGCACTTTACCACGTTTAGTCTACTGGAAGGTCACCGTAGAGGACACTTTACCACCTTTTGTCCACTTAAAGGGTGCCCTAGAGAGCACTTTACCATATTTTGTTTACTTAAAGGGCTGAGAGGGCACATTTTGTCCCTTGGACGGGCATCCTAGAGGGCGCTTTACCACGTTTGTCCACTAAAAGGGCACCCTAGAGGGCACTTTACTTCATTTTGTCCTGTGGAAGGGCTGAGAAGGCGCTTTGTCATGTTTTGTTTTATGAAAGTACACCTTAGAGGGCACCTTTCCACATTTTGTCCACTTGACGGGCATCCTAGAGGGCACCTTGTAATGTTTTATTCACTGGAAGGTCACCTTAGAGGACATTTTATTGTGTTTTGTCCGCTGGAAGGGCCGAGAATGTACTTTTTTTACATTTTGTCTGCTGAAAGGGACCTTAGAGAGTATTTCTGATGTTTTATCTACCATATGGGTATCCAAGTGGGCACTTTTGTGGCCCTTTTTGAACATTAGGGCTCTGCTGTATGTAGCTTTAATTCATCTTCATCATGTATTAAAGGCTCCTAGCATTTGTCCAAGAGATTCAGTGATTTTCTTCTGAGACATATATTCATTTCCAGCCATGATAAAAACCCTGAAGCAGACCACTCATAATCCAAGCTGTCCAATTCCAAAAGTCCAAAATTGTTGCACTCCATTGTTGTGGAGGGACTCTGTCACTTCCACTGTGCTTATCGAACCTTGCAGACAGAGAAAATGAGGCCGTATCTTCCTCAGGCGGAGGAGAAAAGTAGAAAAGAGCTTAAATGCGTTTCAACTCTCTATACATATCATTAATGCCGGGTTGTATGGATATGGTTAGCAGTCCAAAAGCAGGAAGCAGAAAGCGGATGGTGGCGTTAAGGTGCCAAAGACAGACTGAAGAGAAAATGTTTATTTTGGTGGCATAAGGTGCCTGTAAAGTAAATTCTAGACATTAGATGGATGAAGATTGATTATGCATTGCTTATTTCTTCAGAGTCAGAGCAAAGGGTACAATCATCATCCCCAGTGCTGCTGAAAAGAATAAGTGTTGTTGCTCATCAAAGCTCTAAATGAAATGCAAATAAGCCTCTGAAGTAAAACGCACCAGCAGTTAGCTATGCATAGAGTCAAGAGGCTGAAGGAAAGTCAGGTGAGTTAAAGAGATTCTCAGATCGGGCTCAGCCGCTGGAGATGAGATAAATTATTCCCATTCCCTCCTGTGCGCTGACACGTTTTGCAGCACAGTGTTTCTCTGACTTTCAGAGTGCACAGACGAATGTGCTTTGAGACTGCGGCAGCTGGCTCACTGGCACACGTGCTAATTGAATGCGATTGCAAAGAGGCAATAAATGAGTTTATTGACTTCTTCACACTTTGTGTTTCATGTCTGAAGAATGGTTGCAAAAGAAGAGTCTGGTGTCACGATGCAAAGCGTCAAGAGAGCTTCACATGCTCATGGATTGGAAAATGTATTTCACACAAAACTAAACAAAAGCCAGCTTCAAAAACCCAACCTACAACAGTGGATTTTGTCCGCTTCAAATATGGCTATTGCCAGAAGATTTCATTAGCTGTAGCAGCTAGTGTAAGCTAATGCTAATGCAAAAACCCATAAATAAAACCCCTCTATAAATTAGTTCTTTCTCCTGTTTACAGATTCTACAGGGAGGCCCTGACGGTCAAGTGAAAAAGAATAGTATCCAGTACATACGAGATGTACAAACTATATCAGATTAAGAGATAAACTGTTTCTGAAGTTACAAAAATAGCCAGAAACACTCGGACAAATCTAGTTACTGTTATTTTCAGAGCGCGATCTGCGCACACAGCTGTCTCCACAGTCACAAAACACTTTCATTTGCCTCTTTCCCTCTGCCGCACATTTTTTAAATTTACTCCAGATGAGAGTGAAAACAAACAGCTGATCAGTCAGTGAGCTCAGTCGCAGCTGTAGATGGAGTTTGTGTCTGCGTGTTTATTAGGATCCAGTAAACAAGAATTCAACAATCTAGATCTCAATTTGTCTGCAATTTTCAAAAAGAATGTTCTGCTTTTAAAAGATAAAAAGATTCAGAGACGAAAAAAGAACTGATGAGTTTGGCAAATGTAATCTAATGTTACTGGTAACTATAACTAACTGTAACTATCACATTCTTGTTCTTTTTACTTTCCATCTGATGCAAACTCAAAAAATGCTGAGAATTGTTTCTTTGTTGTAAGTAAGTAAACTTTATTTACAGAGCGCCTTTCAAAACCAAAGTTACAAGGCGCTGCACAAAAAGAAGCAACCATGTTAAAAACAAGACAAAGGAATACAAAAACAATAAGAACAACAATACTAACAACAAAAGGGGCCGAACAGACAATGGTGCCATAAGAACGAGACAAGATTAAAGTGCTCGAAATAGGTGAGTTTTTATCAACTTCTTAAAATTTTAAGATCTTAAGATTAAAATTCTTCAGATCTCACCGTGGGGAGTGGACACAGTAATTCTGAGATATAACGAGAGGCCATTAAAAGGATTTTAAAATCAATTCTGCACTATGAGTAGCCAGTGTGGGCTGGCCAACACTGGAGTGATATGTGTGGTGTAGGTCCACCTATAAATATACATAAATAACTGTACACGTTGTCCTTTTACTCTTTCATTAGTTTTTTTTATCTTCGTGTATTGTAGTGGATTTCACTGTGAAGCTCTGTGTTGCAGCCGGGTGAGACCAGCCAGATCTCACAAGCTTCACGTTCGTTTCTGTGGGAGAGAAACGAACGTGGAGCTTCACACTTCCTGTGGTGCACATGGGTAAATAAATCACCTTATACCGTCAAAGTTTGGCCGGAGGTCCTGAGGTTTAAACTTCCCCAAACCAAATAAAGAGCAGGAACTACGGACGTTAGCCCAAACTCTGGTGTGGAAGAACTTCAGCTGTCATTGTCAACAGGTATTTTTCTGATAGAATTTTGTAACCTGAGAAAATATGACAGTCAGCCAGTGGCTTGCCCCTTAATTGCCTTTGCAATTATCCAAATTACTTGCATTTGCAACTCAAATAAGGAGGGACACAAAAATAATCCATTCTTTATATGTTTTTGGCGTATGTTTTTTTTTTTTATTCAGGAAAGCAGAGAAAAAAAAGACGCCACACTCCAAATCTTCACATTTGGTTGCAGACGAGCCTTGCGCACATCATTGGCTGAACTATGACTAGATAGACTCTGTGTGTGTGTGTGTGTGTGTGCAGGGCTTAGGAACATCGTATGTGGCATTTTTAAAGCATTGATATAATACTGTCATAAAATGGTAGAATTTGCATGGAATTAGTTTCGTATTTTCTATAAATTTCAGGATAATAAGGCCTCTTCTGATTGCAGTCTGTACCACAAGAGACAGCCAGTCCTCCACAAAACAGCCTTGTTTGTATGTAATCTTTTGTCTTTAAATGAATGTGGTTATGACTGGTGCCAAAATTCCACATGCAGCATGTTTAACTCTTCAAAGAAGCGACCAGCTCAGAAGTGCAGAGGTTTATCGGGGTGATTCTCGGGGACTTTTTCAGCTGATGTCACAAGGCCTAACAAATTCTAAATGGCTGTTTAACTAAAAAATGAATTTCACAAAATTTATTGGCAAAATAAAAAGTCAGCCCATGCATTTTTTTCCTTTCTCTCTCTATGGAGAAAAGCGGTGTGGTATGCAGCTGTTTGGGTGGCCTTTTAAATCTCCCATTAGACCAGCGTCACATCCATCTTTTTCTTTTATTTTCCCAAAGCTGTGCTGAGGTGCTTCTTTTGACCAGAGCGCCTGTAGCAGAGAGGCACATTTGCTGCATTGTGCTCATATTAACCTGGGCTATCATAAGCTTAATGATGTCCCATATTGCCCACCGTAGCCCATGTCACAAACCAAAGAGCCGTTAAGTAAAGGCTTCATACTGTAGAGGCAGACTATGTTCTCTGCGAGAGAAAACAAGAAAACTTCTAAGCAGAAACAACCATCATTGAGCTAAAGTCAAGTTCATGACAGAGTTTCTGCAACAGGCTCACAGTTTGTCCAGCACATGCATAAACAATTCAACACGGACCTGTTATGCTCCAACAGTGAACAGCTTAAGGGGGCAACTCTGCCGATTTTCAATTTATCTCTATCTGTCCGAGTTAGGGATAGATTGTGCAATCCAACAATATTTTTTTCCAACGTTCTCTGTGTCTCTGGGATGCAGCTTCAAAATCTCTAACGTTCTGGCTGGAACCAGTGACGTCACAGTTTACCGTTCGCACTGCAGGTGAGACAGCGCCATGTTTGTGCTGAGAGGATTTTTTTGTCTCTAACGGGCCCAAAACCCCTTGTTATCGAAAACTACGCAATAATAATAAAAAAGAAATGCTGAAATGTAATGGACAACAACCTTGGAGACCAGAAAAGTACTGTTTTTTGGTGATGCAATGCATCCTGGTACATGTGGGCGCTGCAAGCACGGCTGTGTGAGCAAGACAACTCAGGAAACTCAACTTTCTCTGTCAATGCAGCACAAACTGAGGAATTTGTTGCTTTGTCCAGGTGAAAAGTGGTGGATTTTCCCTTTAAAGGCTGATCTCAACCAGTGTGGAGAAGCAGACAGAAGTACTGACATGAAAACTGAACGATGTAGGCCTGCTGTGGACAGCAGCAGCAGCAAAACGCATTTTAGACAACCTAAAAAAAAAAGATCAATATCAT
>JAQLOL010000024.1:4425637-4438832 GCA_029783665.1 Naso thynnoides
GCTGTGTATGATATTAATTAAAAGAAAAAAAAAAGACTGGATCGGAAGGCTGGATCGGCGTCATTCATCAGATATCCCATCCAGCTAATCAGTCAATATCGGAGCCGATATCCGATCCGATTTTCGGATCGGTGCATCCCTAGTCGCAGTACATGATGATAACATGAATGTGCTTGGTGATGGTGTGTCTGTGTTTGTGTGTGTAAGGAGACATGATCAGTCTTAGGCTTATGACCTACTATCACCGAGCCTGTAATGATATGCCAGTATTGCTGGTGTCCTCCTTACAAGTTTAAGGTGTTTTATTGTGTTGAGGATTTTCAGACGCTCAGATAAGAAGGCCAGAGATAAGATGGCCGCGAACCAGTAAACCAGTCAAAGGATTACCATTTAATATAATGTGTTTATAGCGTTTTCCCAGTTTATTCTGACACTTTGGGGCTGTAAAAACATTCAATTTCATGTCTCAGCTGCTTCCCGCCTGTGTTGAAGCTGTGTCGCTGCTGTTTCCAGGACAGAGCTGCTCAGGCGTATTTTTCTGTCTGCAGGACTTTTGGTTTATGAGCAGGAAAGTGTGAATGTTCTGATAATGACTTCTGACTTCCTGAACAAAGCAATAGGGAAGTGAAAGTGTCGGAAAGAGAAGCATGAAAGCTAAATAATTTGTGAATGCATATTTTAGTGTTTGTGTGTTTGTGCGTCGGGGCCGTCTGTCTTGCTGTGACACGGGGTAATTTGTAACCCTGTGCTATTTGCTGTGCTCTGGTAATTAGGCTTTATGTTGCCGCGACTGTGTCTGTTTGATGTCAGCTCGCTTGCAGTCATAGTGGAAACTTCCTTTTTCATTCTCCATCCTTTTTTCACCATCACTCCTTCATGCCTTGTGGGTAAAGTGTGTTTTTTTTTGTTTTTGCAAGACAGGTCAACAACTCCTTGACTCCTTCTTTGAGTGTGTGGAGAGGAGTGCTTGCTTGCATAACGTTTGTTTGGAGCTGAAGTTGTGAATAGGCTGCTCTTGCTCCAGATAAGCATCAAAAGCCTTTAACTGATTTTTTTTTTTCTCGCCGTTACAAAAGATCAATCTTTGTCCTTTTTTTTTTTCTCTTTTCAAAAATGACCTTAACACCTCTTTTCTCAAACAGCCATGATGGATTTTCTCAGTCGCTCTCGTTGTGTGAGGGGAAACTCGAGATCAAAGCACAAACATTTGCACAAAAGTGAAAGATTCAAGCCTCTACATAAGGTGCTGTTTGTATAAACTGAAAATGGCAAACAGTCCGAAAGACAGAAGAAGTGTCGGCCAGTGTCTGTAGGTCAAACCAAAGGAAGAATGTGTTTGTGTGACCGGCTGTTTGCTCAAAGCTGCATTGATCACACAGGCTGGCATCGCGTTGATGATTAACCGCTGAGATGGAGAAAGGGAACGAGAGAATAAATTCAGTGGGTCAATACACTAATAGATGAGCTAGTTTCAAGTGTTGAGGCGTGCCTCTTGATTAGTGCCATGCAATTATTTCTCCCCCCTCTTGTGTCCTTAACAAATATGGATTAGAGAACAAATGGAACACAGAGAACTAAGGTGAGATATCCCTCAATAGATTAATAGATAGGGAGCACAAAGTCAATACAGGGTTTAAAATAGAGAGCAGAGGAGAAAATGAGATTAAAATGAAAATGCAGACTATATTAAGTCTGTTGGTTGATCTCATTCTGTCAAATTAAAGTAAAATATCTGCAGAGAACAGAAGATATTTTGTCACCAAGAATCAACTGTGCCACCAAGTAATACTTGCTGCCAACTGTTTTCTAAAGTGACCCATACGTTCAGAGAAGGTGTCACCGCGCTGTCTGCAGCTGTTAGTCAGGCAGGCCAGAACAAACGGTATCGCAAACTGGGCCGTTGTTCCGGACTTTCACCACTAGGTGTCCCACATCAATCAGCTAACTGAACTGAGTGACACAAAGTGTTCGTCTCATGACAGCCAATCAGCCTCGAGATTCTGCTGATGTCACTGACGTCTGGACTTTGAGAACAAAACCACCGAGCTGTACAACAAACTGTGCAACGTTAACTTACGCCACGGAATTATGCTATGAACACAGACATGGCTTTAAGTTTTTCAGCATTTCTTGGACTTCCACAACTCATACAGTGCAGAAATATCGATTATATCGGCCATAGTTAGTGATAGAAAACCCTCTTCCCCCTGATGCTAATAGCTAATGCTAACGGCTGTGTGTCCTGGTGATGTTATATGGGGCTGTGCATAGTCTGACTGTCATTCATTTTTATTAATAGTCCACAGGGCTGCAACTAAAGATTGCTTTTGTTACTAAGTAATAGGGTGATTATTTTGATTAACTGATTAATCATTTATTCCATGAAATGTCGAAAAAGTGTTTAAAAAAAAAGCTAAGCTCAATTTCCCAGAGCACCAAGCCGACGTTTTCAAGTTGTTTATTTTGTCCAAACAGCAGCCCAAAACACAAAGACTCCTCATTATTGATCATAAATAACACGGAAAGGCAGCAAATCAGCAAAATATTATTATTATTTATTAAATCCTCACACTGAGGAGGCTAAACCAGCAATTCTTTGGACTTTTAAAAAAAAAGTTTTTAAAAAAAGACAAAAACGACTACGGGATTACCAAAATAGTTGATGATTAATTTTCTAATGATCAGTTACTTATTTTTCGATTAATCGTTGCAGCTCTAATAGCCTATTCAAACATCAGAAACATAATCATATGTTAATCACGTTGTCTTGTTGCTTGTTGCAAATGCAACATGAGTACGATTTACGTGCGTCGCCGGGCCGTTGGGTGTCGGTAAACGTCGATGCTGATGTCTGCTTCAGTTTGCCAGAATCCCACATCATGACAAATGTCAGTTTAGCTGATTTGCATAGAATTAAACCGGTTTAAGCCCGTATGCAGGACCGGACCGGTGAAACTGGACCCTGACCCCAGCCTGCCTGGTACCTTTCAGTTCATTTCTGATTTCTAAAGGGATAACAGGTGCTGACCAAACTGCCTCTGGAGGCAGCTGGATCGACCTGAAACTTGTCATAACAATAAAACATGAAGCAGTGCTGAAGTGCACGTCTTCGGCAAGTCCTGGGTAAATATTTGTGCACCAGTCAAACTCAGAGATGGGTCGGAGGTTAACAGTTTTTAATGATTCTAAACAGCGAAAAGTATTAAACGGTAATACTTGAGAAAAATGACTTAAACGAATAATTTGATGACAAAATCTGAAATTCTGTTCCATAACTCATGTTTTTATTTTCACATTTAAAAAAACCCTGATTTCTTTAAATTGATACATTTCCCTCTTGTAAAACTGAGATAACGAATAAATAATAAGTATTCACCTTGAGGATGCATACATCTGTCCCAAGTTAGAGTAATTATTAAGTTACTGTAATAATAATATAGTGTGAGGGTTTAGACTCTCTTTATTAGAGAATGAAAATGTCCTTCTGTTAAAATGCACACATACATGGAAGAAAAACTCGACACTAAATTTTTCCTGCTGACCAGAAAATCACATTGACTTCTGTTGTCATATGATAAAAAATGAAGGTGATCATAAATGAGATTTATTGATTATTTCAGCCATAACTGTGCTGTGAACAAGATAATTTGAAGGCTGTAATGTCAGCGTCAGTAAACAGTGCTGCGGCTATGCGCTGACTGACACACACAGTCGTGTAAGTGATGAAAACATTACGTGAACAGAAAAGTTTGTGTCACAGCTGCCAATATTTGCCATCTCTTTGCCTGTTCTTGATATCGTTCCAAACCGTGTGGACAGGCATCGATTCATGCTGTCAGACTTGAGGCAATCTGAAGACGCCCACTCAGCAGAATGTGGGGCTTTGTCGTGGTTAATGAAAGAAATTTTTTAACAAACAAAATTTTCACTTGTACACTGTTGCCACCCACATCAATATTTGACTTTTGACTTTCTGTTTTCCCATCCACATACTTCCTTGAAAAACACAAAGGCTGAGATGCAGCAACATTTCCATTTAAATGAAATACCCTGTGGACATTTCTTTCCTTTGTTATTTCACAATTTCTCATAATTTCAACCCACGAACATGCCGAGGCTACACCGAGGTAAACTTTTCTTCCTTTTTGTGAGTGAGCAGATGGATGGACATGAATTTAACAGACTGTACTATAATTACGTAGGCATGTTATAGATAGGGCTGGGCAACTGGTCTAAAAATAAAATCCCAGATTTTTTCATACCACATTCAATTTTTGATTTTAATCATTTTTTAAAACTACAAAAAACAAAGGAATTATTTAACATACATGGTTTTTAATAGTATAACAATAATAATTTTATTCGTAGAGCACTTTTAAAATCGGGGGTTTACGAAGTGCTTTCACATATGTACAATATTCAACAGAAGAACAAAGCAAAAACACCCGACAAAAGAACCGAAATCCCAACAACCCATAAGAACCCATAAAAAACAAACGAAAAAACCAACTTGAAATAACCCAAACATCAAATTTCAAACAAACATGAATTTTCTTATTGGGAATAAAGTGCAAATATAGCTTTAACCAAACTAAACCTTTAAAATAAATAAAATAAAATAAATAAATAAAACAAACACCGAACTTCACTTCTTAAAAACAAGGGATACACTTTCTACAAAGCCTGTCTCTATAATGCATTATAACATTATAACATATTATGAACATATATAACATTATAATGCATGATAAACACACCTGTAATGCTTTATACATGGTTATGGTTAGGATTTAGGTTAACCCTAACCTTGCATATAACTATGATTATACAGCACTGCAGGCACATTTTAACTCATTATAAGTATGTTAATAATGCTTTTTAAATGGAAGCTTTAAGTAAAGTGTTACCAAAATAAGAGTCCAGAGCTGGGAGAGAGCCATAAGCTACCTTATTTACCCTAGTTAAAGGGCAAATCGATTTTCCCGATTTTTATTTTTTAACATCCTCCAAACAAATTAATTTGAATTTTTAATTAAAATTGATTTATCGCCCAGCCCTAGTTATATACTTAATATAAAATTCAACAAAACCATGACAGCCCCTCGAGTTGCTATCAGTACATTGGGTCAGCCTTTTTTTCCGGTCAGTTCGAGGATGTAGTTTGTACTGGGACATGTCCCCCTGTCTTTTCAGAATCATATTTTTAACCCCCATGGACTGTTTTTGTCTGAGGTTTTATCTTTAGAAAACACACAGGCATCCTTATCCTCTTGGGTTTTGTTGAGACTGTATGATAAAAGAAAGACTCCACAAAGTGCTGCAACAATCTCCACGTGGCATCTCAATTTTTGAGTAGAAGGACCATGTCAGATGTTTCCAGAAAATTCCCTGTAGGAGGAAGAAGAAGAGCTCGTCATGGAGATAATTGCTGAAGGGCAGCGCTGTGGTGTTGTGTGTTCCCTGTTGACATTAGAAATAGTTGTGTATGAGCTCAGTTGATTCAAACAGCGGACATTCGGGACAAACACCGTAAAGTCACCTTGAGGTGCCGTGATAAAGCTCCGAAGTCAGAGTTGACACATCAGCGGATGTTCAGTTCGCTATCAGCTGTGTGTGTTTGTGTGTGCATGTGTGTACCTGAAACACCTTTTTTGATAAAAAATGATCTTGTGTCAACTACATGTCCTGAAAACGATCCAAAAACAAGAATAAACAACAACAATCAGCCACATTTACTGGTGAAAAGTTTCACTGTGCAGCCATCTTCTTTTTAAATGTCCTTCATCTTGTCTGAATGATGTGTCTGCACTCTGCTGCTGATGCTCAAAGAGCTGCTCGAGTGTCTCTGCCTAATTGTTTACAAGACTCTGTGTGTGTGTGTGTGTGTGTGTGTTTTCTTTCACTTTAATAAGTAAAAAGCTCAGTAATCAATGACGGTGAGCTAAAAACAGAGCGCCAGTGGTAGCAAAATTAAAGACTCAACATACAACATACAACAAAACATTTTGGAACTTTCTGTCCTCACGAATCATAACATTGTTTTAATATTAAATCACCTTTTAGTTGTACAAATTGCTCTTTCTTTTGACACTTCTTATACGGTAAAAGGAAAATCTGAAAAAAACTCTCCTTGTTTGTCACTTTTACAAAATAAAGCAGAAAAAAACAAAAAATATCCTATTGAATTTATTTGAAATATCCAGTAAAACCTGCCTGTTACTGGCCTTAACTGTGAACAGTTTGATTAGTTTGACTTGCGTCACAGAGCCGTTTCCTTTCAAAATTTGATAAATTGTTCTGATTTTTGTGGTACAAAAATAGCAGTGGTCAGCTGGTTATGACAAGTAATAAAGTAATAAATCCAGTAATAAAGAACTAGACAGAAAATTAAGTTAATTATAAATTAAATTAATAAATTAAAGTTATTTCTGAAGCAGAAATGAAAATGTCCAGCTTCTCAGTTGTGAGGAGGTGCTACGTTTTTCTGTTGTATGTCTTTGTAAAAAGAAAATTTGGGAGTTTTGGACTGTTGGTCATACAAAAGAAGCAATGATGCAAAAGATGCAAGTGAACACTGGAAACTTGTGATGGATATTATGTTACCCACTTTACCCATCTCTGCCTTTTCACAGACTTGTTAATAGGAGTGGGTGTAATTTTTCTTAAGAGGATAATATTGATATATGAGTTACAAGTGTCTGATAATAAATATATATATACCCTACACTATTGGCTAATATGTCACTATTAAATTACTTTTTTCTATACTAATTTTTCTATACTATTTTCACATGGTCCCCGATTTCTTTTTTTCTTTGTTTTTGTCTTTTTTTTTTTTCCTTTGTAATTTAACATTTTACAGAATAGCTGAAAATGACTTTTGGCATGTCTGTACAGCAATTTCTTCTTATTTGCCTGCTGAAATATGTTGTTACCAATCAGTCTTCAATAAACTAATATTGGCCAAAGTTTGACTCAGCTGATCTGTTTAGTTTTGATATGAATAAAATCTGTGGAACATGAACTTATGACATATAAAATGATATCATACACTCTCTTGAGGCTTATTTTGTCAATACTCCAGAATCCATTAAAAAGCAAAACAAAATACTTGATAACATCATTTCAAAAATCAGACAATGGCATTTTATCTGCAGTTCAGTCTATTCCACCAATCGATAGAAAATTAATCACCAGCTATTTTGATTATCGATCAATAGTTCTAGTCATTTTTCAAATAAAGTAAAAAGACTTGCTGGTGTCTTGAATGTGAGGATTTGCTGCTTTTCTGTGTCATTTATGAAAGTAAATGAGGAGTCTTTGTGTTTTTGGGCTGTTGTTTGGACAAAAGAAGCAAGCTGAAGACTTCACATTGGACTCTGGGAAATTGAGATGAGCATTTTTAGCACTTCCCAGACGTTTCATGGAATAAACAGTTAACTGATTAATCATAAAAATAAACAACAGATGAATCGATAATGAAAATAATCGTTAGTTTCAGCCCCAGTTCAGTCCAAACGTGACGAGTAGTGATGACCCTTCAGATCCTTCAGATGCCCCGATTTGTAAAACCTCTCTTAACATCGTGTACGCAGTTATTTATTTAGTGTGTGTTTTGGCTGACTGCAGGAATAAACAAGCTGAATGTTGTTTATGCAGATGTTTGTCCCAGCAGAACGGGTTCAGTGCTGATCCCCTCCTCTTAGACCGGTTCATCTCTCAACGGTCCGCACGGCAGTCTGTGTCTTCATCATGTTGTGGTTTGATGGTCAGCGGTGCAGTCGGACTTTATCTGCTGTCACTCACTGCTGTTTTTTCACATTGTGACTGGATGCCTCAGTATTAATGTATCCACTATGTTTTCAGCAAATTTTCAGTTTTTAAATGTGATTAGTCACTGGTTGACCTCTGTTCAAACATGAGAGTCAGGAGGCCGACGTGATGACTCTATGAAGACTTGGAACATTTCCTTTTGTTCAGACAGCAGCAAAGCAGGGGCCGGCCTTATAAATACAAAGTGAGTAAGTGGGTGAGTGAGTAATAAGGTTTCTGGTTGGTCATGTGTTGGGTGATTTTGCACATGGGCCCTTGTTCTTACAAAATGAGCGCGTGTGTTAACCTTATTCAGGCACCATAACTCCAGATTCTGTGAGCAGTCATCTAAAGCTCTGGCTTGTGGGTTTATGATTCACCCACACTGTTATAGCACAAAAAACTTTTTGTCTACGCCCACATAATACGTAGGTCCCACTCCTACCCCATCTCAGTCTCACCTTGCATGGACGTTCAGCTGAGACTGGACCGCTCCCATCCAGTCTTTTTATGGTTGAATGAACCGTAGGTTTTTGGCTCAGAGGGCTTAAAATCTTGAGATTGGTAAGAAGGTTTCTACCTCTAAAGCTGCGTTCAGACCAAAAGCAGTGAACAAGACGAATTTCACAGGATTGCATTCAAGGTCGATGTAAAGATGTGATGAGAAGCAGTTTCGCTTCGGGCGACACGATTTTCACAATACGCTTGATGTGTATTATCGCCTCCATTGCCTTCATTTCTTCCATCACCTTTGTCGCCAAATATTGAACTTTTTCGGCTGTCCAAGACGATGAACATTCTTGCACATGTGCAACTCAATAAGCTGAGGTGGCTACTTTGCTAGCGCTTAGCAAAGATGTTAGCATGATGTTAGCCACTAACATTGGCAGATTCAGTTTACAACAATCCATGCCAGTAACATTTAACATTAGTATCAAGTAACCACATGTGATTTGTCCAAGTGGTGTAGCCGTAGCTAGCTGTCCAAGATGGCGGATGTCTTTGTGGATGCGTGAGTCACATCGTGTACTGACACTCCTATACGTGCCAAATATCGCCCATGTAGACGTTCTGCTAGCTTTGCCGAGTCTCTCTCTTCTCTGCCGCTCTTAAAAATAGTAGTAGACAGCCGCAGCACAGTGCATCTTCCTGTGTTCTGTTTTAGAGCAGCAAAGAAGAATTGATTTTAGGTACGTAACATAAGTCAACACTAGCTAAGTTAACTAAACTGACTGAGTTTAGCGGCTAACAAATTATACGGTATCGGATCAGCGCACAAACTAGCCTTCTTGCTGATACAGATACCAGCATTTTCGGCAGTATTGGAGGCATTTTCTGATACTGATATCAGTATCTGGACAACTCTGTTTTATGAAGGTAGTCATTGTCACCGTTGATCTGCGTGGCATAAACCAAACCCAAGTTTGCGCCTTGTATTACTGGTTGTTAGGCAGGAAACTCTACCCCTGAGCCTCTAATTTGCTTGTGATAGTCCTACATCACAGTGGACTTAAAAAAAAAAAAGCAGCGTTTTAAGTTCGGGATAGCAGTTTGATTATTGAGTTTTGTAAACAGGACACACAAACATGGCTGCCCTCCACCCTCTCTGTGATATCACTGCACTGTACAAGATTTCTCTCCAGTTTTGTCGTCTGTTCATCAGCCCAGAGTTACCGTTGCTCTCCACCTCGCCTGCCTAGCTTCTGATTGCTGTTAGTTCATTGTTAATGGAGTGTAATTAAACAGACGCTTGGCAGCGTTTAGAGGCTGATAGAGTTGATCAGCGCAGCTCTTGGCAGCCGAAGCGCGACGGTCCCCGCGCTGACAGATTGGAAGCGAGATGTAGGGTGCTTTGATTGACCAAACACTGCTTATCAGCGGGCATTACAGCGCTCCATCACAAGACGAGCTTGCACACACACGTCCTCGCATACTGCACTAACATTTTTCTCTAATGGGCACTTGGCATTTTTCTCACATGCTGCTCCTGGGTGAGCGCATGCAGGCAGCTGTGAAGTACACTCACAACACGTTTAACACGCCGACCCTCACACACAGAGCAGATCCCACCTGTTTCTTTCTGCTCTCGATAAGCTCTGCCATAGTGACTCATGCTACTCATCGTGTGGCTGTGATGAAGAGTTAAACTGGTGCTGATGACGTCTGGTCTAAGGCAACCAATCAGAGCACAGCAGATCTTTACAGAAACTCTCTCCATCACTTTCCTCCTTTTCCATCTTTGACTTTCCTAGTTTAAAGTTGTTTTGCGAATGTCAGGTTTGTAGTTTGTCTGCTCTCGCTCACACACCACGTCTAAAAAAGCTGATCTGCTACCAGGTTTTACAATCGGACCTTGTGCCGTCCAGACCACTTCAGACAAGTTCACCTTCACTATTTACTCTGGATTATTTGACGCTAAACGTGACTTTGGTGGACTCACTGATAAGATGATGCTGATATGGAGTTTGTCTTACAACATTAATTTATGCCTCTGATCATAACTGAGCACTTTGTGGGGCATGTAAACAACGCACGCTGAAATGTTTTTTGAACTAAGGAAAAATAACATACGTGGAAAACATTTTAAAAGAGATGGATAAGAAGAAATTAAAGTAAAGTACCATCAACATACACCGTCCAGCATGTCCTTGCATGTTGGTTTGAGAAAAGTTTAGGATTTAAAAGCACATAGCTTTCTTAAGGTATGCACCGAACGTTCGGCTGGCCAAAAATAGCAAAGACAGCACTTTCGATGTTCAGTCAAATAAGTTAAAAGGCAGAATAATTTTTACTGAGCAAGAGCATTTTTTGATGACTGGATCAAACGGCAACCACCATGGGGTGACGGAGCGCACACTGTTACAGTAAAATGAATAAAATGCAGCATGTTGAGCAGCTCGCTACACCGAGGCGAGTTGAGTATGAGAAAGAGACGGCACTGTCAGCGAAAAGCAAAGCTCCGAACGTTAGTCCCAGCACAGAAACTCCATCTACTGTACTTCATTCTTTACTCTTCGAAAATGATGATACAAGACGTCTTGACATCAGACATCACTTTAGTGAAAAAAAGGGAATTTACATGATGTTAGCTTGTAATTGCGAAGTGCAACTTAGCTGCTAAGAGCAGTCAGAGTACCGCAGTCTGCAGTAAACAGCAGCAAACACTTCTCTCTCTCTTCTACTTGGAGAGCATCATGGGTAATGAAGTCCACTAAAACCGTTACAGTTAACACAGTACATCTAACCTCCAAATTATTCTCTGCACTTGTAATTCACATATCAAATATCAAATGAAATGTACAGTCTGCTTTTAACTCTGTTTAATGTTAACTGTTCAATATGTAATATTAACTTCTATGTTTTATGCATTAGTTGCTTAAGCTCTTATGAAATAACTTTTTTCTTCAAGTAAAGTTAAAACAAGATGCATGAAAAACCGCATTCGGTTTTGGTATTCAGTTTTCAGCCAAGTGTTTCATTATTTTCTATTTTGGTGCATCCCTTTTTTCTTGAAAAAAAAAAAGTTTTATTTAAATTTTTTTTTTTAAGTACCCCCATTCTGTTTTTAAAAATGCATTCACAAAAAAGTATGCTTACACCTGCATTAGTTTCATTTGTTCTGGACAAAGTACCAAGGGATATTGTTGCTTGTTTTTATAAATGAACCAAGAGCTGTAAACATGAAGTTACACAGACTAATTTGAAACTGTGGCAGCTGTCACCCTGCGTCATCAGCAGTGCATGAACCCAGCTAAGAAAATTTAAATTCCAGTAAATCACTGCCGCTAGCGCAGCACTTAACTACACTTTGTAGGTTTATTTTTCCTCTCTGGTGTCTGAAAGTGCTGATAAAGAAATAATTCACAGCCTGAATGTCAGTGGATCATAAAGTTGTGTGGTGTAGCTTATGTGAACAAAAAGCTCTGTTATGCAAAGGCCAAATGATTTGGACAAATTCAAATATCACAGTATTTTTTAATTAATGCGCCGAAATTTGTGTTGCAGCAATATTGTGTAGAACTGTAGGATATCAATGCCTTCAGAAAATATTATTATAGTGAGATTTTTGATAAACATCGGTAATATGAATGTAATGGAAAAAGTTTGTAAATGCAAATATGAGAACACTTCGGAGAACAGTTCGGCAAGTTCAGAAAATTACATCACTTGACTGTTATGGAGAGCTGCAACGATTAATAGAATAATCAATCAATCGTTTGATTGTCTCAGTAATTTTGGAGATATAAAAAGTAAAAAGAATTGCTCGTTTAGCCTCTTTAATGTGAGAATTTGCTCTCTTTGTGTCATTTATGATAATAAATGAGGAGTTTTTGCGATTTGGTCTGTCTGGACAAAAGAAGCAATCTGGAGACATCACATTTGGCTCTGGCAAATTGAGATGAGCATTTTCCACACTTTCTTGACAAACAATTAAAGGATTAATTATGAAAATAATCGGTAGATTACTTGACAATGAAAATAACCGTTAGTTGCCGCCCTATTGTAATGAAGCTTTAAATCCCAGATAAAACTTAAACCATATCACAATACAACAATATCCAAAATCTAAGATGACGTCTAGTCTTCTACCACGATTTCAGCGAATATTCATGTTGCTCAGCCCCTTTACAACATATTTCTTGTACAGCCGATGTATAATCTGTTGGCATTTCTAGTTTAAGCTCAGTGGAATAGATGTTTTATGCTTCGTTTTTTGTTTCCATCGGTGTAAACGTACAGAATCCATTAACTGCAGAGATAATGTAATTTACAGATCCGTCAGATTTCACAGAGCCTAATGTGCAGCAGCTTCTGTTAGTTTTAGATTAAAAGTATGGCAAAGTGATATGCAAATATTTGACAACAAGTGAGATACACGTATTTTGTGATGTGAATGTTTTATTGGCAGTGTTTTTATTAACCTTTTTGCCTCAGTACATCCACTGATTGTTGTTGACACACTTGGTTAAGCAAAGCATTTCAGAGCTGCCAGGCTTACATATTAAGTAGTGAAACTGATTCTTATGCTCAATGTGAATGCGCTCTTCCCAAGTCGAGTGGAAAGAGATCTTGATATGGAAGAGATGTTTTTGTCGGGCAGATGAAGCACGTCAGAACTCCGTTACTGTAATCCTCTTTGCTGGCGTAGGTGAGAGACATTTGACACAGATCGTGTTAGATGTCAGTTTTTTATGATTCGACACTACAACTTCACCAGGGGATCCACGACATGACGTCCTCTCCTCACCTGTGTGCGTGTGTGTCAGTGTTTACACTAGATAAATTTGGTGCCGGTCAAAGTGTCTAAAAGTTTCGAAATTTTCAGACAAATTGGAGAAATTCCGGTCAAATATTTATTTAAATTAAATAAAATGTTTGGCAG
>JAQLOL010000024.1:4525646-4541324 GCA_029783665.1 Naso thynnoides
CCTGTCTCCAATTTCACCTCCTTCATCTCTCTAATTATCAGAATTAGAAATGGAATATTCTGTGCATTCTGAAGCTACACACACACACACACACACACACACACACACACACACACACAGAGTCAGTTACTCAGTTTCAAAGGCCTCTGGAGAGCTGTATCTTAAATCCTTCTGTCTGACTCTCAGACTCCTCAGTCATCATTTATTAGACGTTATCGCCACCAGTGTCTCCAGCCGTCCCATCCGTCAAACACCTCTCTGACCGCTATCTTAAATCTTCAGCGGCGTCTTGCAAGGCACTTTTAGCACATCAACTACCCGTTCTGTGACAGTATGTGCACGTTGCTTTTATTTTACAGTAATTTCTAATGCCGTTTATACAAAACTTCCAGAAGACTTTTAAGACGGTGAATGAACTGTATTTATAAAGTGCTTTTCTAGTCGTTCGAGTGCTCAGGAAGGCTTTTACAGCAAGCACATTCACACACATACAGCAAGGTGGCTTCTCTACAGAGAGCCAACCTGCTCATCAGGAACTCAGGGTTCAGTGTCTTGCCCAAGGACACTTCGACATGCAGACTGGAGGAGCCTGGGACACTCGCTCTACCCGCTGAGCAACTAACATCCCACGCTCTCTCACATCTACAGACAATGGTCAGCAAGTTGCTAAAGTTTTAGTCACGGACAGAGGTTTTGCAAAGACAGGGATTCTTGCCGAGCTTAAATAATGACAAGGTCTAATGCCTAGGACAAGAGAGGAGGCTTGGACAGGAGAGTAAGGCCGAAAACAGGCTCTCTCTCCTGGGCAGGGAGCTCCAGATACCTTCCTGGAGGTGCGGCTGACTACCAGTTGCACAGCGTGCTCGAGGGACGACCGGCTCGGTCGGCATAGGCCACTTGTGTAGCTTAAGGCATGTGCTCCACATACAGAAGTATTAATCTGGCTTTACTCGAAGCTTCCTGTTTGGTGCCGGTGAGAAGGCGCATATTGGTTGATGACAGAGTTCCTGTCACTAAACAGCACACTTTTTATAAGACAAGACTAAAGACCTGTGATGATATTAAACATGTTTGATTTTGGAGACGAGGAAAAGACTGCCTTAAAACAATCCAGTTTTAGTTCCACGACCAAATGACAAAGATCACAGGAGCGTGCACCAACTCTAGTAAAACTCGGATGATTTAATTGCAACTTTGGAACTTTTTCCGTGACCTGGAAATTGCCTGAAATGTCATTTGGTGTAAGGCCATCATAAGTCATAGGGCCCTGTCTTATGCTCGTCTGTGGCAGCAGACGTAAACGTTTTAATCTATTCAAGGACTGTCTTCATCCACCTTTACTTTCTCGTGCCAGGGGAAGCAACTGTGAACCCCCCCGCGCGCTCCTGGTGCACAGCGGATACTCTTGTCAGCTGTGCTCGATCACGTTACCAGTTCATGTGTATGTGTTTGGTCAAAGATGCAATAGCCAATCAGAAAGTCTGCTTTCCTTACCTGTGAGACCAGGTCAAACACTTGCGAGATCACGAGATGCAAACAAAGGGAAAAGATTTTCAAATCACGAGACAAATCTGCTGGATGGATTAGACAAAGCGTGAGAATGCGCGATTAGATGGTGGGCAAAAAAAGTGGTCTGTAATAGCGATGATCGTTGCCTCGCCTTTTGGCATCGCCGGGACAACTGCACAACACACTCACAGTAACATTTGGTGTAGAAAACACAATGAGAAAAGTCTCTCTAAAGTTGGATAAGCCGTGCGCAAAATTACGCACAGTTATCCATCAGGCTGTGACAGAAGAGGAAATGGTTTTTCTTCCTGTGTCGCAGCTCGCTCTTTCAGATATAATCAGAACTGTTTAATCCTTGTTTTTCTGGATCCAATAAAGACACGAAATAGTCCAGCTGTCAGCGACTGATCTGTGACAGCTGTGATCCCGTCCTGTTTATGGAGATCAACTAGGCTTTATGATTATACCAATAACTAATTCGTATTAGTGTAAATAGTTTTAGAGATCCATAACACACTCAAACATACGCACGGTGTTTACTTGAATATTTACACTTTTATTTCTGATGGCCTGATTTCACACAAGGAGGGAGAGAAAAAAAGGAGACAGAAAAAAATTCCCGCCCCTCTCCTGTGTAACACGTGTGTGGTGTTGATGTAACCAGCTACACGTTGTTGTTTTATGTTGTTTTATTTCTGGCTAAGCCTCTGTTTCTGACCGAAAACACGTTCAGAGGACATCTAAATACTCTACGCTCCTGTGTGGGGAACAGACAGGAATGAACGGTGTGTGTGACTGCGGTGTGCGGTGTCCTAAGCAGGCAGGTGAGGCCGAGTCTCTGCGCCTCCGTTAAGACCAGGTTCTCTCTGGTCTAAACTCAGGCGTATCTTGACCTCTTTGCACCAGGCACAAGGTGGCGAGCGGGCCGAAACACGCCTTCATTCTCCCTTCTGCTATCTTACGGTACCACTATCCTGTAGACGTGGCAAAAAGTGATATCTGTGCCGGGGGTAAGAGAGCAGTGACACCTGCGCCGGCAGCACACTGACTTTTGCACGGAGCGTAAGCCAGGGAGACCCTAGTGTTTCCATGTACACACTGAGTGGGATGCAAAGAGAAGTGTAATGGTATTCCAGGATAAAGAGGTGAAAGAGGTCTACTAACATTTTGAAGCAACTTGCTGAGCATACTGTATATTTGCATATGAGCTTGAACTGATGGCGGCCCATTCGGCAGCTCTAATGTCTGTTTAATTACGTTGTTTCATCATAGATTTGGCTCCATTTTCACAACAGAGGTTTAGTTTGCAAAAGTGTTTAACAAAATACCACATTAGGTAAAAACATCTGTTATCACTGACTTAGAAAAGATTGACTTCCATTTCATATACTGCACTAAATCTTACATTTGTTACTGTTCCGCTCTCACTGACAGGAAAGCTTGTCACCAAACGTTACACGTACGAATGTTTTTTTACCTTTAAGTTTTATTCTGTATTCATTTGAAATACATGAAGCCACATCCTGTGCTGGGAGAATTTAAGATCTCATTAAAATGTAAAATACTACAACAGACGCACAGCACATGTAAACAAACTAAAGAAAGATAAAAAGAAATGCTTCAGCAGGCCCATCTGTGTTGATGTTGATGATGTCACTTCCTGTGGCCTTTAGCTGACCCAGAAGGAGACCCTGGTGACATTGTTGGACAACCGGACGTGGGCCAAACAGGGCATCGCTGAGGAGTTCGACTACATCGGACACTCTCAAGCCTGGCAACACCCGCAGGTCAACGTCTTCGTCACCCTGGTCATCTTCATCGTCATGAAGGTAGGAGAGAAAACCTCCTGAAAGATGTTGCATTTAAAGATAACTTAGGTTTCCTCCATGTCTATAAATACAAACCAAATCCTGTGACAAGTCCACACCTTCACTGTGAGAGTCTGTTTAATGCCGGCCTTTCACTCTGTTATAATCTTCAACTTTCTTACCGTCTTCCCTCTGCTAACTTTCCCTCTTTTTAATCTCCTCTATGCATTTTACGTTGTTCAATATTTCCTTCACTTCCTGGCTGTATGCAAAATCCACACACACAGTCTGCTGCTGGTAGCTATAGTGGCGCTGAAGATAGAGGAAGGTCACGAGGAGAGCGTGAATTGATCATGAACGAATAATAAATGGGAGGGTTCTGCCCTTTTATTCAGCCCTGGACCCAGGCTAATGGGAAAGTATTGGAACTGTGCCCATCTCCTCTTGTCACTGCTGAAGAACAAAGACGGACCACGTGGAAAAAGAGTGTTGGAAAGTGGCCTATCTCCCCCTCACTGTTAGACAAAGTTATGTTCCCCCAAGGCCATTTAAAGTTTCAGTCCACTTTGATGCTGTATCGCTGAGTGACAGAGATGATGGAATCCATGTTAAAAAAAAGGGAGAACGGAGCATATCTTTATTTTAGTTTTACACTTAAGGCTGAGTAGACTATTGAATGACGCTCGGCCTGTCCCGTTTGATGATAAAGGTCAAATGGAAGAAGTTAAATTAAAAAAAAGTTGAACTCAGCCTTCAGACAGGAGGGGTTAATGAGGACACCATGATGTGACTTACGCTACAGTTACTTCTCGGGCTACGTGGCTCAAACTGCAGCAGCCAACATGGACAGTAGGCTTGGGCCATATATTTGTTTTCATACGTCAAACCCTCCTGCCGGACCTTTCACCGGGCTGTGCGGTATGTGACGGTATCTGTGTGACATGACATGGTTCATCAAATTTCCCTCATTATGGCACACTAAAGGATTATCTTACTTTATCGTGTAGGGGGAGGGGACAGTAGGGGGATAAGGATACTGTTGCTTGATTGAGGGGGGGTGTAACATTAATGTTAAACTTCCGTGACAGCTATTAACTATGGTGTTCATCTTACTAATGTGTCCAAGTGAGTTTTATGCCGATTGAGTGCTTCTCTTACTGTCTTTACTTGTAAAAATGGTCCATGAAAAGATTTATCAATGCTGCTTATGCACACTCCATGAGTATGGAGCAGCTCAGCTGCTCAGAGAGCGGATCAGGGAGAGGAGGGTTCAGGAACGGAGAGAGACTGCGCGGGCGCCAAGTGAAGGAAAACGGACTACTTTCCTCGCGGTGTTTAAGGCCGTTTGTGTCAAAGGTAGCATGTGTGATCGTTTTGGCCATAATCTAGAGCCCTGTTAGTGTCTGTATAATTGATGGTATTAAAATAAATACTGTTGGGATTTTTTAACACCTTGGTATACTGAAGGACCTCAGTAACAGACGGACCTCATTCAAATGAATGAGAAACCTGCGTTTTTCGCCGGATCACCTCATTTTGGTCTGAATACAATCAAAGTCTAGACTCATGAGTCCGCCTCTAGATGCTTCGCTTAACTACAGACTGATGACGTGCCCCCAGCTTTCATTGCTGAACTGGGTGGAAACAATTACAGAGTTTTAAAAAAAACCCTTGCATTGCAGAACTAATCCTAAGTCTTTGGGGCGGTCCTTCATACTGGGGCCGGGGACTTGCTGAAGTCTTGAGCTTGTTAACACCGACCAGCAACACGTGTACGATGTGACGGCTCAGTCGCAATCACCAAAGAAAACTCCCTCAAAGTTTTTCGATGTTTGCCGATGTTTGTCGCGTTTGCGACGAAACATGTCCATCAGTTTAAAACAAACATTATCTTTTATTAGGACATGATTCATCTGCCCTGCTATGTATATCCAAGGAAACCAGGAAACGGACTACCTAAAGCGGTAACGTTATGTGGGAGCTGTGGCGCACTTTTGGGATGTTCTGGACGCAGCAAAGCTGATGTGGAGCGATCACATAATCTAATGTTGCTCTGGGTATCCATTGTAATGTTATAAACGGTTCACTCCGTCTTACAAAGTGGTCGCTATATCGCTAATCTGTTTTCCTACGGAGGATAAAAGGCACAATGCACTGTTTCCAGGAAGGCATCTCCTTCTCAAAAATATAAGGGCCGTTGCTTTGTTAGCGGTGGTTCTCACCACTGTCCCAGCAGCTGCCTTGCATCTTGACGTCCCCGTCGGTAGGCAGAGAGCTCTGACTGTCTGGTATCACGGGACTAACCTCAGTCAGGTTCTCTGTAATCCTTTCCCCCACTTCTGTATTTAGATAGCCTGAAAATTCAGCCTCTGTTGTTGCCTTTGATCAAACAGGGCCACTCTGGCCCCTCTGCTCTGATTGGTTGAGGGGCTGTCCACATGGTCAATAATGTCGCTTCTGCAGTTTCATGAGTGTTGACGAGGATTTTGAAACAATGGACACCTTAACTCCAGCAGCGTCTGGATTGACTCGTTCACTTCCAGTTCCTCTGTTGCCAAAGAACGGAAAAACACCAAAGTCGAGCTTGAGTCTTACTTGGAGGCGTGGACGGTGAGAGGGAGGGGCCTGACTGGGAACAGGACGGGATATTTGTGTTAAAATTCCCTCTGGCCACGGCTCTCTCTGGCTGTTTTTCCTCAAAAAAAAAAAAACAAACCCCAGCTTTAACTCTTAAAATGCAAAACGTGAAGTTGTTTTTATGAAAATAACATCCGCTTGTGATAAAGGCTTTGCAGTCATGTTTAGAACATTTTGTGCCTACAGGAGCAAAGCAGCTGTTGATGAGTATTATATAACTTGATGCAATCAAGGTGAGGCAAGGACACAGGGGGCCAAGTAATAACAGCGACAACACAAGTAATAAGTATTACAGAGCGTACAAAGCAAAATGCAAGATATATATTTCATATACAGTAAGAATAAGAGGTTTTTTTTGTCCCGGTTAATCTGATTTAGAGGTGATACAGCGTTGCAGTGAGAAAGGTGTGTTGCCATTGTTTCAGTGCAGCAAGATAACAGTCAGGGAGTCTCATGGCTCACTGGTGACAGGTACAGAGGCTTAAAAAGCACACATGAGAACTTGACAGAGGCTGTTTAACCCTCTGAAACTCTTTTTTTAAAAGACAACAAACGTGAAAATATCTGTCAGTAAATTTGAGGTCAGTCAGACGCCCATACAAAATCACAGATTGATTTTATTTCCGTTGAGACAAAAGGCAGAAGAGGGACAGGAAGATGTGCAGTGAACATATCAGTATCAGGCTTAACGTCCCCATGTCAGACTGGGGGGGGGGATCACTGTGCCATTAAGTTTTGGGACCGTTACTGCAACACTTCAGCCCGATAAACTTCACGAATTAATTGGCTTTGTGAAAATGGGCTGAGAACCCCTCTATTCACACCCATATCCAACTGACCTAAACTAAACGGGCCAGTAGAGACCGTTAATCTCATATGTGGCGGGCTTTTTGTGACGACGGGCCGAAGACAGCAGCTCCTGTCTGTGTACGCGGCAGCTGACACGAATCACTGAAAGCCGACGCACGGACGAGGGGTGTGGCTATTAACATGATTTTCCACAGCCTGATAAATAATCACACAGATGTTGCTGTTCTGTGCTGCGATATTAGCTGTTTACGTCGGTTTTAGTGCTTTTGTTTGGTGTTTTTTAACGTGGTGTTTGGTTGTACTGAGGCTGCTGAGTCTTAGCTTGACACGGCGTGCAGCGGTAGAAGGACCTCCACTATAGGCTCCTATGATTCCCTACGTGTAGTTATCACAAAAATTGGTGCTTGCTGGTTCTCCAAGGTCGTCTCTGTCTTATATAATATTCCTGTTAGTCAATATTGCGTAGTTTTCAATAACGAGGGGTTTCGGCTCGCCTGAAATCTTCTCAAAACGAACGTGGCGGTGGCTCGCCTGGACTGCGAGGGGAAAGACGGGGTAAACAGCTCTGATTGGTTGTATGGTTGTGAGTCTCTCCAGGTGCGTCCAGAGGCAGTTTTGACTGCATCCGTTGGTGCTGCCCCTTGGAAACAAACGGTGACTTGAGAGTTACCAGACTGATTCTTATTTGAGGATTTGTTCCACCGTGCCAGGCTAACGACACTTGGCCTCAATGGGGGAAAAAAAACCAAGATGAACAGTTTTAGATATTCATCTTTTTCTCCTTAGGTAAACCGTCTAACTGCCCCTCCTCCTGTTGCTCTGTTGGTGTCAATAACGATGAGAGGCCAAGCAGACGTTCGGGAGCCGCTCCATGCTTGCCTGCTCCTGTTAAAGCAGCTGGAGGAGAGCGCTGCCTGCGCTCTGACTACACCGGCTTTTATTGTCACTTTTATTTATGTGGGTTGCTCTGTTCAGCTGAAATGAAACGTGCTTTAGGAACACAAAAAACAGGAGGTTGTAAATCCCCCTTCACTGCATTAATAGCGTGTGTATGTGTGTGTGTGTGTGTGCGCTTTAACTTTACACAACAAGTAGAATGCACAAAGAAAGCCCTGCAGAAGTTTGAGTAGGTGTAGAATAGAACTGAACTGGGTCATGTGATTATGCTTGCATGAGCGTGTGTGTGTGTGTGTGTGTGTGTGTGTGTGTTAGTAGGTGGGTAGGTGAGTACACGGGCAGGTGGCAGGAAGGATTTCAAAATCTGTTTTTGTACCAACTAAAATTTCTCCTGCGTGTTTTATAAAAAAAAAGAGTTTAACAGAACAAAAAGGTTTCAAATAACTGATTGAATAAACACGTCACATGCTACGTGTTTCCCCTTTTTTTTTGGTCAAAAATAGTTGAAGTCAGTAGACGACGTAGATAAAACTTGACTTCTCGTAACAACAGTTAATCTCATAGGACAAATATTTACGGAAAAGTCCAACTTAATTCCTGTCGAGCAACCTGAGCTGCAAAATGTGATGAAGAACACTCGGTGAAACGAACATCCAGCACCAGCCCGGAGCTCCGGTGTCAAAGTTATGTAAGCACAGAACTGATGGTGTGACAGTCTGTGCTGCAGCGATGACAGAAAGTGACTCACTGTCTCTTTGTCATTGTTCCTGAACAGAGGAGGGAACGTCTCTCTCAGTTTTCCGTCCGATTTATCGTAAAAAATGACCGTCCGAACTCAGGTTTGGTTACTAATGAAGCTGTTGTTGCGACCAGCTGTCTGTCCTCTCCGTCCTGTGTACATGTGTCTCCGTCCCGTCCTCCTTCTGTCCTTTAGCCAAATGCTCTGATGGCTCTCAGCGTCACTCCTCTCACAGTGACGTCTAACCTTGCGTGTGTCTGTGTGTGTGTACATGTTTGGTAACCTTATGCATGAATAAAAGATACACAAAGACAAGTGATGCTCTTCCCATATGTGAAATAGGAGTGAGATGTGTACACAGAAAGGACAAAAAACACACACACATACACACTTTTCTAACTTAAATCCCCCACCTGCACAGATCTCATGGAGCTGCTCTCGACATCTGTCTGTTGGCATTCAATGACTTACGTCCTCTCGCTCACACACTGGCGCGCGCACACACACACACACACAAACACACACAGCTTTCAAAGTGAGGCTGTGATGGCTCTGTCTAATTACAGCCTTCGGTTTTCCTGGATCCAGCCTGGTGATTTTCAAAGGGGAGATTGCTCTCTCCTTCCCCTTCTCGGTAATGAATGCTTCTTTTATTCGACATGGCAGCCATCTTGTCTTGTTGCCCTTTTTCATGCCAAAACTTCTGGAAAGCTCTTGTTCCAGCTGCTAAACCTTTGAAAGTGAAGGTGTGTTCAAAGTGTCTCGTGTCAGGAAGTTCTTATCAGCAGGTCGGCAAATGAAGCCGCTGTAAAGGCTTTAATTGTGTGTATTTTGGTACGTGCCAAACAGAGAACAAAGATCGTGTCCTTGGCGACAAGGTTGATACGTTGAAGCTCAGTACATTTGTTGTAAAGACGATGACACCCGAGACAAACATCTTGCATCGCGCGTGCGTCTGCTGTGTCTCGCTTGTGGTTGTAGTCCACACATGTAGCCTGTTGGTCACCGCTGCAGTGTTGCTTCTGCACGCCTCGTCTCTCTACAGAGAGTTTTCATTTGATAATTCCCATTGAGATGAAAATGTTCCGTGTCATTTTATGACACATTTAATTTATATTGAGTTCAGACAGAAATCTGTGTCTAAGTGTAAAAAATAGAAAAATAAAAAGGGAAATCCCACTTCGATTGGCCTGTTTTCTTTAATTAAAAAAAGTATTTGCAAGGTAGTGTCGAGTTTCTATTAAAACTTCTGCTCTCCATATGACCTTCTTTTTATTTCTTAGCATAAAATAGCCTACTTAACTACACTGGGTGTCTGGTTTGACTGTCATTTATCAGAAAATAAAACCCCGAACCAAGTTACCGTGTGGCCTGTTTGACACCAAATCCTTCGAATGTTTCACAGTTAAATCTTTGAATGAAGGAATTCTTTGCACATTCATGCTTGTGAGAGGTTTTATTTTGAGAGGCACGCCGGAAATGTTGACATTACAATGAATGTTGTTGGTATGACGTCAGTTTAACCGTCAACGGGTTATTTCTCTGTCAGTTTGAGCCGAGAACTGTGAGCATCTCATTAAAGAAAATTGGTGAGCTTCCTGAGCTGAAGTGTCGTGTCGCTGCTGACGTGCGTCCCACGTGCCCCGCCTGCGTGCTGAGCGGCTGCTCGAGCCCGTTTTACTGGCCCCGGAAAAAATAAGCAGACATGTTGCCAGTGCAGACGCAGGTTGCGTGTCCCTGGCGTGAGTGTTATGTCAGGTACTGCTGAGAAAGTTTTGCGTATTTGTAGCTTTTCAGTACATGTAAGACCACATACACACACACACACACACACACACACAAACCACTGAACTCATTTGACATGCCTTGTAGTTAAATGCTTTTTTTAGTAGTCGGCAATTATGCACATCAACAGCTCTCAGTGATGAATGTGTTTATTAATACAGGTGTGTTTAGTTTGTGTGTGTGTCCTACAGCCAGAGTTAGTCCTCTGTTATGTGTCAGTGTGTGTGTGTGTGTGTGTGTGTGCGTTCGTCAGAGTGACAGAGAGGTGGCAGGACTGTAATTGGAGTGGGAATAGAAGAAGGGCCCCCGAGGGTCCCCTGAGGCCCCCAGGCGATAGACTGTCCTCTGAATGTGACACACACACACACACACACACACACACACAAGCACAGAGGTTCTCCCTGATGACTGACAAATTAAATGGAGTATAAATGTTCTGGATACTGCGTCACAACTGATACCCTTGACTCGAGTACCCTTCACTTCTCCCTCCCAGCTCGCTTATGTTTTTGTTTTCCTCTCTTTATCATCTTGTTCACCTTAGCTCTGGATACTTTAGCCCATTTCTAAAATGTTCAACAAGCCATCAAGATGAATCGAGACAGAGTTGAAGGGTAGGCTACAGTAATATCTGTGCCACACAGGCTATTAAAGGAATGGTTCACCCCGAAATAAAAATTCAGTAACTATCTGCTCACCCTCATGCCAATGGAGGATGAGGTAAAGTTTTTTTTTTTCTCAAAACCAGCTGGAGTTTCACAGGAAAAAGGGGTCGCAGTGATCTCCCAAACAGTTGCAGTGAACGGTGACTGGAATTCAAATGTGAAAAAACAAAAAAACATAATAAAACGATAAAGTGCCTTCTGGTCCGAAGTCATCCGAGTGTCCTCAACATGCCAAGTTGTTTTGAAAAACCTCACTGAGGCCATGTTGTTAGCGTCGCTGTTCACTTCCTGAAGAGGAAGCCACTCTCGCGTGCACGCGTCCACACGCTGTGTGAAGCTCACGTAGCAGCTCCAGTGGGGACCAAGGAGAGCTTGCCTATCTGCAGGATCAACTGTAAGGCAGATCTGGCAGATCTGGTGTCTGCTGCTGGCAGGTTGTGTGTATCATGTTGGGAGCTACATGCTACGATACACAGTGAAGCTAAAAACATGAGGACAGTGACGTTTTTCAAAACATTTTGGCATGTTGAGATCACTTGGATTGCTTCTGATGAGCAGTATGGAGGCATTTTGTGATTTAATTGTGTGTTTTGTTTTGTTTTGTTTTTTACATTTAAATCCTAGTCACCATTCTCTTCAATTGCTTCGGAGATTTCTGCCTTTTCCCCTTGAAACTCCAGCAGAACTTTTAGTGATCTAAAACGCTTCACCAGACCGTCCATCAACATGAGGGTGAGCAGATAACGACTGAGACTTATTTTGGGGTGAACTATTTCTTTAACTGATAAATTTAGTAAATAGCCTAGTCGAGTAATATCAGGAAATCACTAATGTATTACTCTTTCTCCAGCCGGTCTCCGGGCACAGGGCTTTTTTAGAGTAATTACTCTGTTCTGAAATATTTTTCATAGTTGGTCTTTCCAAATCAAAAAAATGAATGGACAAAAGTATGAGCAATAGAATAAAACTATGCATTTATCTGCTCTAATGTGCCAACAATATAAATGTTTGCAAGTTTACTTTCTGTAGTAGCGATCTTGCATTACCCTAAGGCCGGGAACACTTCATAGTTTGTGGTCTTGCGGGTTGTTCTTACAGCCGGTCCCTGACAGCATTTTGTCAAAGTGTCGGCTACGTCAGCCGCTCGTATCTGCTCTTTATTGATTACACTCAAGCAACAGGCACACCAGTTTTCCAAGAGAGTTTTATATCTGCAAAGCACTTTAGTTCTTCCTCATGCTATAACCAATGACAAAGCGTAGATGTCACGTCTGACCAGCATGTCCAAATATGTCACATAACACACACATCACGTCATCTGTTCTCTTATAAAACAAGATGTATCTCCATATTTCATTTGTTCTTCGCGGATTTTCAACCAAAATATGGAGCTAACATTAGCTTAGTTACCTAGCTAGCTACCTTCAAATGATAGAGTCTGCTATGGACAGTGGTCGTACTAGCTGGCAAAATCAGTTACTGGCTACAACATGAAAAACCTGCATTTTTAGATTTTTTTTTTCCTCTGTCTAAATAACAGGGATCAGTGTTTTAAAATTTCTTTGTATTATGATGGTGAATCTTCCTCTATTATCACAGAAGCACAAACAGAAGTGGGTGAGGCATCAAACATGGACGATTTAAAAAAAACATCATAATATGAATATTCTATTTTTGTCCTTTAGCCTCTGGCCCAATATTCTCCACTCAGAGAAAAACAAAAAAAATTGAACAGATGATAAAACATGTTCATGCACCCATCAGTAAAATCTGACGAAATTCAAGTTACAGATTTCCCATAGGTAATCACGGAAGTATTGATCAATTATATGATAAATTTGCAATTAATCTTTCTGCACAGTATCTATTGGTTATCTGTTTGCTTTAATGAAAGGCCAGTATTCACCTGAACTAAACCTGCAGCTCAGTCTGCCACAGCGTTTTTGTCCTTCACTGTCGGAGCAGGTCCTGTAATTAAGTAGTTCAGCAGCTCATGTCCTCACATATTAAACCTAAAACCTCAAGTGTACAGCTGCAGGAATGGCATTGACGGATAAATGTGTTCAGCTGACCAAATTATGTTGAGATTTCATAATGCCAAGGTTAGGTTGTATTGATGCTGTTCTGTGTAAACTTGTAGTTCCTGTCATGGTGGCTTGCTCACTTTTCAGTTCTGTGGGTTGAAAATTCGACAGGGAAAAGCTTGTTTTGGTCTTGTACATTCCCAATGAATTAATGTTTGCCTTTATATAAATTTGTCTGTAATGGGTGGATGATACAAAAGTCACTGATGCAGTTTTAGCAGTCTCTTGTTTTTAAAGCAACGACATGTAACTTGCCGGCGACCCACGGCTCCGAAAACGAAACTTAACGATACACGTTAATACATCTCTCAAAACACCAATTTTAGTAAAACTGGGTCATGTTTTATGGAGAAAGTGTCCTCTGGTTTTCCTTCTGATGTCCTACGACTGCTCTGCCTCAACTCTGTGATTCACGGAGGTCCCTGAAAGCAACATGCAGGCTGCCTGCAGACTGAAGCTGCAGCTGCAGCAGCGGGTCGTTGTTGTTGACAGCTCCGCTATAGATTATGTAATGAAAACAGGTGCCGCTCTAAAAATAAACAGGTGCAGTCTATAAACAAAATTCTAGCATTATGTGGGTTTCTGATCTTCTGCGTCGCTGCTGGCCTTCACATCCATCCTCACTGTACCGACTGTCACACCTCTGCTGCTGAAAATGAACTTCATTTAAATTTTGGCTGTTGCATTTTCTATGTGGCTCAGTCCGTCTTTTTGATGTATCTTCGAAGGTAACAAAAATAGTTTATTATTATTTTTGTGTCACATTTATTGTCATAATTTTATTTCTTTTATTGATAAACATCAGCCTGAATCCTGTGAAGTTAACACGTGAATGCTGATCAGAAACATGAATATAGTGTTTATGTATCTTGCAGTATTTCACTTTCCATCAGAGAAGTTTAATGACTGAACAACTGGACCACCTGAACTGCGGCATGATGCCAACATGACAGCACAAGCTCTCACAGCTCCGGGCTGACAGCAGTGTATGCACTCATCAATCCCCATCCTTCCTACTTTTAAGCTGAAGAGTCTCTGGTTTGATACTGTGAAGGAAATTAAAGTGGGAATCACAGATGGTGCTTAATGCACGGACAGAATGTGACTTCCAGGGATTTTTCCAAGTGTGGCAAGAGCTCTGGGAGCGGTGGATCGCTGCACAAGGCAACCAACTCAAAGGAGATGATGGTCAGGTTTAAAATCAGGTATGGTTTTATCTTTCTATAGACAAAGCCTTTGAAAGTTTTGATAATATCTCAACTTTATTTTTTCATGTTCTGGATAATAGAGTCCTGACTACACACACATGAATTAATCCACACGTGTTCTTTAATGCAGCTTGTCCGCTTGACAGCTGGTGTTTTAAACAAAACAAAAACAAAAAAAAATTAAAAAGAAGGTCAGTAGGCCTTTGTGTTTTTTTTTTCTTCATATCAAGGGACAAAAACAGAGACACATGTTGTGAGTCACCGCAGTGTGTCATGATCATCCATCAGAGAGGGTTGCATCCTGTGTTGGCAGCGATGCAATCCCACAAACGGCACATCACTTTTATGACCGGCACGGTGCCGCCTTACTGCAAGGCGACGCGCAGAAATATAAGAAAGCGTCTATCTAAGGGACAGACTCCAGCGGGGAGGCTGCTGCTCCAAATGACAGACAGCACTGCCACTGACTGCTGACAGGAATGTGTGGCTGAAAGGCTCCTTCACTGTGATAAATATACAGACGATTATCAGCTGAATCTACAGCTTCTCTCAGCCCGACGGAGCTTTTGAGCTCTTTGTTTACTTTGTTTACCTGTTGACATCTGCAGCTTTACTGTTTGTGTTCCCTCTCAACACTCTCTTACTCTCATGGCATTGTTGCTGGCCCCAGCAGGCAGCTGTTTTAGGGGAAAGTCTCTAAAATCCACAGCACAGTACCTTCTCAGCACCGAGCAGAAGGTAGACACAGTTTAGCAATTAGCTGTTGATCACAGTGGAACAATTCACAGCTAAAAAACAACATATTTCCCTCAGGAGACAGTAGAAACCGAAAAAAGACTGAAGGAAGAATTTTAACGATGCAGCTGGTGAAATTTCTGCAGATTTTTCTCTAAACTGTTGAATACTGTATTATAAAGTGCTGGGTCATATTTTACAAATTATTTTCAGGTTTTTATTTTGAAAAATGTTAGCCTACAAAATAACTGATAAGTCCTGATTTAAGACTCAAAATACAGAGTACTAAATTGCTTGAGCATTCTAACATATTGCACATTTTGCAGGTGATATACGAAGAGTAATTGCGTGACTGACAACAGGTGCGAACATGGTGAGGGGGTGGGATTCAAATGAGAGTTTTGTCTGTTTGGTAATATGCTTTATAAGAATGCTTTATAATGTGCCTGGAGTGCTGTATAATCATTGTTATAAGCAGGGTAAGATGAACCCTAACCACTGATAACACATTATAGGTGTGTTCATGCTGTGTCATAGAGACAGGCTTCATAGAAACTGTTAAATTAGACGATTTCTGTCATGAAGAGTTTCGGCGCATGACCAAGGCAAACGCCACCTGCACAGAAGAAAAAAGTCATAAGAAGACAAACATGTATTTAATGTTCTTTAGGCTACAGCAGCTGTGAATGCTCTGTTTGTTTGGCTGTGGGCCACAACAAGAGTTCATGTGCAAAAACAGGCAAGATTCGTTCTCAAAATGAGGGAATAAATATAACTGTCACAGCAACACTGTGCAGATTA
>JAQLOL010000024.1:4611428-4621845 GCA_029783665.1 Naso thynnoides
TGTGTGTGTGTGTGTGTGTGTGTGTGTGTGTGTGTGTGTGTGTGTGTGTGTGTGTGTGTGTGTGTGTGTGTGAAAAAAAACTGGAATTATGTTAACATATGTCTGCTATTTCCGGCTAACACCATCAGAAGTATAAAAATCACCTCTGTTTACACACACACACACACAAACAAACAAACTCGGGTTACTTTTGTGGAAATGACAAAGAATCATATTAATTTCCTGGAGAGATTTAAACTAACGATGACCTTCATCACTACCTTCCTCATCCTGACCTGAACCAGAGACAGTTCAGATGTGAGACATCACACTCACTTACTCATTTCCTCTTCCTGTCATGTGGGGTCTGCCGCTGCCCTGCCCCCCTTTTGCCCCATAACCACCAAAGTAAATGTCAGACCCTTTTTCAAAAGACAGGTTTTCCAAATAACTGACACTAAAACTGAATTTTTGTCAGACAGATCAGGAGAAAATTTACTCTTTGAACACACCCTGTGAGAGACGATGGCAACACTGATATCTCCTCTCTGCCGAACTGTCTCTGGTTTCACTGAAGTGCTGCAGACGTCACTTAACAACCACAGGAACAGAAAATTACAAGGAGTAATGTGTGAAATCATGAAATAAAAATTAAACTAAACTTGTGGGGTTTTTTTTCTGTTTTTAGAGAAGAAAGAGAATGTTATTGGACTGCTGTGGTCTTTTACAGGGTTTACATCAGATATGAAACAAGCAGATAAAACAACAGGCAAAACAAGACCCACACCTTCTGTATCTTTTTGTATTAATTCTACCTGTACAAGCAACAGTCCACCAGTAATGTGTCAGTGTTGAAAATGCCCAAACTTCTTGCATCTCTGGTCTATAACAACACAGACGGGTTGTCCGTGTTTTCCTTTGTAAAGGATGCAGCTAATAATATTAGCTAACATATGAGCTCCTGTCAAACTGTTCAGAGATTTTCATCTGACCCAAAAATGAGCCGTTTTCCAAATTTGGTCCACAGTTGCACCTTCCATCACTAACAAAGTAGTCTCCAGTCTGAAGTGTGTCCCCTAGAAGTAGTCTAAGTCATACCAACACACACACACACACACACACACACACCTTCTGGGCGTGGATGACGACATGGTGGTTGTAGGCCATCACCACTACGTCGTGTGGCTCGAACTGGCTGACATCAGCTGACATGTAGTAGCTGTCTCCTAGACATCGCACGCCACCACCTGTACTGCTCTGCCGGCCTGTCACGGCGCCACCTGCAGGAGCTGCAAAGAAACAACACAGGGATTTGGTTTTTTTTATTTTTATTTTTATTAATAGAAGTTTTAGAGAATATCTGGAGCAGCGCAATAATATTTAGATGGTTAGTTAAACATGGATACTCAGACATACAATAATATGTCAACATGAATAAATAGATTATCACACAATGAAAAAAAATTAACAGTAAATAGAAATATCTGAATAAAGGTATAGAAAAGTAATGACAACATGGTTCCATATAAATACGGAATACAAGTTGTTGTTTTCACACATTATATCATTTGAGGATATGCACTTGTTTGCAACAGGCCACTCCCATTGCCACACCCCCGTTTAGCCAACTGGCATGAACGCAAACACACACACCTTCACACACATACACTTGACCTCTGTGCCAAATTTCAGCCTCTTAGGGCGAAAACTGTGGCTGCCAACCAGTAAGGGATTTTTTTTGGACCAATCAGCCAACCAACAGAGTTGGCTGCAGCTAAAAATGTGAAATAAACTTTTCATTTTAATAAATTGTGTAAAATACATCCTGGAACCAACAAATTGTGAAGTAGTTTAAGATTTCATATAAAGAATTACAACTTATTATTCATCTATTATGTTATTTTGACATTATTATCACACTGAGTTTATATAATGGTTGAAGTCCTAATTTTAAAATGCACTTCAAAAGTTTGTAGGTTAGACCAAAACTTTTCAAAATACACACTTTACTCATCATGTCACTTTTTCTGGAAGTGGTATTATCACCGGGCCCCACCACTTCTCGTTTCAGGTCATTTTTTTACATGCCACCAGAGAAGCAGCCAGCCCAACTGCTAGCCACCTGGCTAATTAGCTAGTTAGCTTCTGTTTGGTTGACTGTGTGTCTGTATGCTCTAAGTAGAGTTGTATGTCTCCTTCTCAAGAATGTGATCATGATATAAGAGAAATAAAATCCATTCAATTGAATGAATGAATGAATGAATGAAAGAATGAATGACTTTATATCAAACCAACAATTAGAACAACATATGAAAAAATTAGGCAAAACAAAAATAACAGTGTCCAAAAAGGAGAAGGACGAGGTAGTTGATGTAGACAAACAACAACAACAACAACAACAACAACAACAACAACAATACAATAATAATAACCTTCATTATTTTATGTAATCATGTAATGCTCCATGGACTAAACTTAAAGTTATCGCTCTGTTTTTTTGGGGTGGTTTGTTCGGACTATAACATTAAGGTCTCTGTATAAAAGCCATATGACACTGAAGCTTGTGTTTTGGCTGTGAATGTAATTACTGTCAGACAGTTTAGAAAATCTTTCACTTAAATGAGTCTCTATGGACTCATCAAACCTCTGTGGGCTTTCTTATTCGCTTTGATATTTGAGGACAGACAAATTCCAATATAAAATTTTAAGCCCAATTATTGATTATCCTTTAATCTGCCTTTTGTGTCACCTCAGTAATAAACTTTTTTATTGAGGTCGTTACTGCAGTACTGTTTTAACACCTCGCATGAAGTCTTTGGAAGCATGAATTTTATATTCAGTGCTCCACTTTTTCCTTTCGTTTTTCACCTCATTAGGTCTTTATGAGGCCCAGTAGACGACGTCTGGAGCCATATGACTCTTTGCTCTCAGAGAGCAGAGGCTCTTAAGACTGTGGCTCATTATTTTCTCAGCCACAGGTTTTTTTTTTCTTCTCTATGGCTTTTTTTTTTCTTTTAATCAACTTGCCACGGTAATGTGAAATACACTTTCCTGCTAATGGAGAAAATGAATTTTTAAAAAAAGGTTTACCCTATGTTTTTACAGAACAGAGGTCCAATAATAATTCTGCAAGTGGTCCATAATTACCAGTTAAGTTTTGCATTTCTCCATGTGTTAAAGTGATGTTAAAGCACTAAGTGAGCCTGAGCACATTGCTTTGTCCCCTACAGGGCAACTCCGTCTATTTTCAGCCTTAACTCTATTAATCCGAATAATCAGTGATGTCACTCGTTCCAGGAAGAACCACGAACTGTTCACCCTTCGCCTTTCCCCTCACACTTCAGGTGAGCCAGCGCCATGTTGGTTTTGAGAGAATTTTCTAGCTCTGGCAGACCAAAACCCCTCGTTATTGAAAACTACACAATATTGAGTGAAAGACACATTCCAGTGCGATGGACAGCAGCCTTGGAGACAGGGCAAGTGCAGTTTTTTTGTGATACAATGTGTCCTGATACATGTAGGCACTGCAAGAACGGCTGTGAGAGCAGGACAACTCAGCTTTCTTTGTCAATACAGCACAAACTGAGGGCTTTATTGCTTCAATTAACTACAGTTGCCATCAACATTGATTAGATAGTCACATGAAAAAGTGGGGGAATTTCCCTTTAAGAGTTTCAGGTTGATTTCTTTTTTAAAGCCTCACCTAAACAACCAGAAAAAAGTCATTAAAAATGGATGTTGTGTCAGTCTGCTCAAATGTAAGCTGCAAATGTTAACGTACCTGATTAACTACATTACTACCTACAACTGTAAATCTAACTGTCCATGCATGAATTTCAAGGTCTTCCAAGACAATACCTCATTGTTGGAGTTTCTCATTAGGACAGTTTCTAATGGTCAAGCCAATTGGAAGAAAAGTTTGGAAATTTCACAACAGTGAAAATAAAGGAAAATGCAAACTGGGCACATTTGTATTAGCTAAATAATCAGAGCTTTGCAGAGTGGAGTTTAACCAGAGGGTGGCGGTATAGACGTCGCTAACCCAAAACAGAACCAGTTGTTTGCCCACTGTGAAAGAACTTGACCAAACTCAATAAAACCCCCCAAAAAAGAAGGTGTAGAAAGAAATCCAATCACCATGGCCATCCAAGGGAGAAAAACTGACAGAGATCATTAGGATTTTTTTCCCTGCATGCTATGGGAGTATTTGGGAGGACGCTGACAGCGGAGACGACTGTACTCATTTCTGTCTCAGTGGACACAGCTGTAGGTCATGTAGGTGGATCTGTTTTCTACATCTGCACTTTTTCATTAAAGGTGTTTCCACCTCCCATGCTGTGCCTTAACTTTTTATTTTTATTTTTTTTCTAAAAAGGCAAAATTACCTGATCTGGTAAACCAGACCCATAATTCACTTTGTGAATGAATTCACTTTGTGAGAAGGGTCTGGTCACGCTCCATTGGAGATATTTTGCAGAGCCGTAGGCCTCCGCCACGACCGTTTGAAATCTACCTCATCGAACTTAACCACTCCCGCTAGTCGCTGATTGGTCCAGTCAAAAAGTTATCTCTGCAGTTCTAAAGATGGGCCTCGTCATTAGACTGATTCTCAGCAAAAACTGAGCTGAGCGGAGCTGAGGGTGGAGCAGGATAAAAATGACCTCAAGCAGCATAACAAATGTTGCTTGCTTTGAGGAAGTTTGAACCAGGCTCTGACAAGGATCTAAAGTTCCAAACTACCACAAATTTTAAGTAACAGATCCAGCATGTGATTATTGTGAAAGCAAGATAACATTATTATTATTAACATTATTACTATCAACATTATTTACTGTTGCTATGTTTGTCAAGCATAGCAACCAGACTTACCACTGTGTCCATATGAGGATCTGCTGTGCTGGCTGAAGGGGTCCAAACAGCTGGGTCCCCCGGGGCCCTCTTCTCCAAACAGACTGGAGTGATCGGCGGAGTCGAGAAACGGCTGAAAAAGGGGATCCAGAGAATCTGACGATCCGCCCAGTGAGCCCTCCGACCGATAGGAGCTGGAGGTGCTGTAACGCGACGATGAGCGGTAGGATGAGGAGGATCTGCGGCTAGAGGATGTCAGTGATGCCATAGCAAAGGATGTGCAGATGTCAAAAACACTCCCACTGTTACTGTGCACCCGACTCAGGAACAAAAATCTTTTCTAAGTTCAGATTCCTGTTCCTCCTCAGAATAAATGTTGACAAAGTTCTGTCAAAGAAGTGGGTTATCACAAGCTATTAGACTCTCACTTATTGTCCAGGAGTCTTTGTTGAGGGTTTTTATACAGCCCTGGTGCATTGTGGGTAAGTAGAGCACAGCATGGGCTCTATAGCATTCTTTCTTTAGCCATAAATGGCAGTTTGTCCAACCACTGGTCCAAGAATGTAACGGACAAACTGATAAGGAGTGGAGACCCCTTGGCACTGAGACACACAGCAGAGATAAAGCTGAAAGGGGCTCTTGGAGACGCTTCCTGCATGTAGTCAAAAATAGAAGAGCGGTGAGTGGTCAGCCCGTCCGTTAGACTGAACGGATGCACAATGCGAACGCTTTATCAATAATGCAGGAGAAAATTGTCCATTTAAGTTCTGCTCACCTGCTAATGGAATAACAGATACACTCTAAAGTTTAAATCTGAAATGGAGAATGCGTCTTGTGTAAACGGATTCAAGGCCAAAATCATAAAATGTGCAAACTTTTTTTTTCAGTGTGACAAAAGCTGAAGTACACACAGCCACGCAATCTTAAAAAGCTTTAATTAAATTGAATTGAATTGAAATTGAATTGAACTGAAGTGATACTTCCCTATTAAATACATACCTTTCTGCCATACTGTATGTCAACAATGACATCCTAGACTGTCAAATTAATACTTTTATTGTATATGTGTATGTATGCATGTGTGTGCTTTTCATTCAAGGATGTGCAAACTGACATTCAGCAGCACATCATTTTGTCCTTCAGGATAATGTAGCCTCAGTCACAGCAGGGAGACTTCATATGTGAGCTGTAAAGCTGAAACAATCCAGTTATAAACGCAGCATACATCAACGTGACAGTCTCAATTTGTGCTCTCAGGTTAAACTCTTGTATCTGTTCTTGTGTAAAATATTAAAATATTATGCAAATCTGCTACAGCAAATTTTTAAAAAATCATTTACAAAACATAGTGTCCTACAGAATGACCTGAAAAAGTGCAAAATAAGACTCTAAAATGTAGAGACTCAGCCGTCTCCTGTGTCTTTGCAGTTTGTAGTAGAGGAGTTCGTCCACTCAGGCCTGCTGCCAGACGTTCAGAGTCTCCACTGGGAATAGTTTTAGTCTCTGGGTGGCACATTGTGGTCTCCAGAGTCCGGAGCACAGTATCTCTCCTGACTTCTAGCAGATGGTGTATTTTCATGCGGTGCACCGTGGCACTTCATTATCTGTGTCTCTCAGCTCCAAGCGCTGTTTGACAAATGACTCACAAATAATTACAGACAATGATCTTAAAGACAACAAATGGCAGAGTATTGCTGATTAATTGGGCTAACGTTATGGAAATGGTGAGTAGCTTTAGCTTATGTAGTTGACTTCTGGATGAGGTAACATTAGCTAATGTATGTTAACGTATGGGAGGCTCTGCTAACTTTTCACCAATCTAATCATAAGGCTTACACCTGCTCGCTGTTAATGTCTGTGGCGTGTGCTATTGGATTTTTAGCAATATTTCGTGTTTGATGGCTGATAAGTTTTGCTGTGTTTCAATGTGAAGTTTTTAACATGTGAGTCTGTTGTTCGAAGGGAATCGCAAATTCGTATTCCTGTGTTTCTGTTGCAAATTCGTGTCACTGCCGGCGTGAAGAGTTTTCCAAACAATTCGCGTTTTCATGTCGTTTATTCGTTACACACTTGACGTGTAAAGGCCTTAAGCTGATCATTGTCAAATCAACTGTGATCTTACAATGTAATCTGTGGACACCATAGTCAAGACCAGCACCTGCCATGTAGCCTATTATAACAATGTTTCTTTAATTCCAGTTAAGGGTTTCAAACCTGGCAGAAATTCTGGAAATGAAGCCATTCACAATTGAATAACTTTCCAAAATATGTGTATAAACCCAGCGGAGTCTCCTCTAAATTGATGCCTGACTTAAAGCAAAATGCAGTATCAGTCTGTCCATCCATCACTTTGTTGGTCCAAACTAATTACCAACATATTGGCAAGAATCTGACAATACCATACATATGAACGTACAGGGGTAACAATGCAATATATTGCGATATATTGCAATTTTATAAGCAAGGCAAAACATTGTAACTATTTTTTCAATATAATTTAAGGAAAACTGTCAAAGTATCAAGAAAACAACACAATATAACATCTGAGTGAAAAAACAGTCACAATCAGAATGTCATAGCAATACTTTTGGTGCAATAGTGGTTGGGGTTTTAAAAAAACATAAAATGAACCACTGTCACAAATCTTTGCATGTAAACTATTAATTAAAAACCAGTACAGTATTTTGGAGAATCGATACAGTATTGCAAAACATTATATTGCTGTGTACTGTATTGGTACCTTCAAATGGGGTCGTGTTTGCTGTCTTCATGAGAAGAGACCATATTAACGCCTTTTTTTGTGGTATTCATGACAATGAAAGTCAAATTTTTCTTAAAGTTTTCTGAGAACGTTTTTTAAAGACCTTTTCAGAAATGACAGGACTAGTGGATTTCAGTTTTTTTTTTGGTGAATGGTAAGTTAATATATTTGCATTATTTCATCTTCCTCATAATTATATTATAAGTCTGACTAAAATGCTAATATGATCAACAACCTAATCTTTTTCATCAGCCTTTTCATTTACTACTTTTACAATACCAGCATGTTAACCTCAATGGCTCCTTGATGCCGGTTTTTGCCGTCCATGTTGCTGTTGCCTGGCAACATGAAGTTCCCTTAATCACTTGAACAAGAAGCCTTTCCTGTAGGCCTATACGACTTCACAGCATGTCGTCATGAGCTCCATTTGAGGACCACATATGTGTAGGGTTAATATCTCATTTAAGCCATGCTGTGAAAGCACAAACATGTTTGGCAGCATAATGAATGTTGACTGAAAGACAGGAAAGTGTTTCTATGAGGGAGCTGAATCTGGGCTGCCTGGGTAAAACTCAGGAAACCGAACAGCCAAACAGTATGCGACCTGTGCGTTATATTCAATTCACTTTAAATTGTAACATATCAGTGATTTAGTCAAATGATTTGGAGCTGATTTTATAACATTTTCAGTGACACTTGAACAAAATTAAAGTTTAAGAGTAGAGTTGGCTAAAATGTTACATATAGTACCTCTAATACTGGATTTTTTTTTCATGTACTTTGAATTATGGTCAGTGTGCCACAACAATTGGGACATAAATTTATTGATATTTTATACTCAAAATAACTGCTGCTGGAAAACTGCCAAACGGGACCTTTTTAGCTTTGTTGTTAGCATTAACTTGTTGATGTTAGCATTCTGTTTAAAGCACCACTGTGCCTGATAGCATAGCTGTAGCCTAATCTTGTTTTAGCGATGTTCGCGTTTGATTTCAGTGGTTGAACTAATTTCTCAAAAGTAATAATGGAATGATTTATTGTTGCAACAAACAGAAAAGAACCATAGCTCTGTGACCTTTATAGATGTACAGTATATGAGATATTAGTTATTCCAGCTCACATAGGCTATGTCTCAGAAATGAAACTTCAGATATTAGGATTTATTTTAAGTCTTGACACAAATATGTCTGGTTATGTTCAGTTCATTGGCTGTGTGGCAGACTCTCAGGCCTGAGCCCAAAAACTGATTTTTGCTCCATAACAGAAATCTGATCCTTTCATGCTGGTTGATTTGGGAAAATCACATGTGGTTCCACTGCCAGGGCATGATAAGATTTGTACCACAAAAAACCTTAAAAACAAAACAACATGCATCTTTTTATGTCAGTGAGATCTCATTTTGTTTAATTTTCCAGGCTGGCAGCAACATAAACTTATTATGTACATGAATACATAACATAAGACGTGACTTAGGTTTTCTTATAAGCCCCAGATAGGATGAAATGAGGCTTTAAGAAAATCTTTGACTTTATGCTAATTTTCTAACTGATCCGTATTGTGGTCACAAGTAGTGAGCAAGGCTTCTGTCTGTTTACAAATATAACTAACAGATTACATTGTATTTTCATAATGCAGTACTGACTCAGTATGTGCTTCTCTCAGTGGGAGGCTGATGCTGCCTACAGGTAACCCAGGTGACATAGGATCAGAGGAAAAAACGACCTGCGAGATGAAGAGAAGATAAACTAAAGACTGAATCAGAGTGAGAGGGTAAATATGACCAATAGAGATACCTAATTCTGAAGTCAGATAACAACATGACGCAGGGATATGCAAGATGGATGTCTGATTGTGTCTTGGTTGCAGAAAATCTGAGATACCGAGCAATTTACCTGCCTTACCTGCCTCATGCAGGCTAACTTTCTGGAGAATAGTGTCGCATTTTGGTGATCCCTAACATCAAGCTCTTCTTGATTTTAAAACTCTGTAATTAAAAAAACAAAAAGGAATTGATTTGGATGGCCACTAGAACTTGTTGAATATATCTCAGAGTACGGCATGCCAAGATCCAAAGTCATGTATGAATTTACAAAGTTGGGACACTTAACAAATTGTGTCTTTAAAAACAATATGTGGAAATGCAAAATTTCCTTCATAAACACCACTGCTTTTCAGTTAAAGCCCTTGATATTTGAAAGGATATTCCCAAATTTTTGACATAGGGCCTTATTTTGGACCATCCCAGTCCTATCTTATTGATAAAGGCCATTTTCAGCTCATTTGATGCAGTTCAGAGTTTCACAGCTCACTGTTTAGCTAAGGAATGCTAATGCTAATGCAAGTCAATGGATCCAGTAGTATTCTCTACCAAACTCTGATTTAATACTCCACAGTGCACCCAAGGCAAATTGAATATGATGACAGTCCATTGAGGCAAATTTGATTTGTGGCTAAGGTTAGCATTAACAATGACCGGAAGCTGCCGAACTATTACTTCCTGTTGCAACTAAACCAAATGAAAGAAATTCAGCTGTTTGGCTTCTAAAATTACTCTACAAACACTCAAATACACCCCAACTGACGGCTGTCACATTCGACTTGCTTTGGGTGCACTGTGGAGTGTGAAATCTGAGTTTGGTAGTGGCTACTGTTCTCTTGCTACTGGGTCTACTGACTTGCGCTAGCATTAGCATTTGTTCCTAAACAGTGAGTCGTCTGAACTTTGTACTGCATTAGGTGAGCTGAAAATGGTCTCTAGCAATAGGAATAGGACTGGGTAGGTTGAAAATGAGGCCCTATGTCAGAAATCCTTGAATATCCCTCAAAGTC
>JAQLOL010000024.1:4621945-4636028 GCA_029783665.1 Naso thynnoides
GGAATAGGACTGGGTAGGTTGAAAATGAGGCCCTATGTCAGAAATCCTGGAATATCCCTCAAAGTCAGCGTTTAGGCTGTCAGTAGCTCAGCATGAAAAAAACCCCAGTCCTCTTATTGATTGTAATGGAACCAGTTGCACCCCCATTTTTTGATCGAGAAAAGGGCTGGCATGCAAAAGATTTACACCTGTTGAAGTAGGCTGTTTCTGAGTATGATGAGCTCTTGTGTGTTTTTTAGTGTCTGGTAAGCCTTTGCATTAATCTTTTACTGCCGCTTGAAAACTTGAACCGCATTTAATTATTTTCTCAGTACCCTAAACGACACAACAACATCAACACCCTGCACTGCTGAATCCCTCCTGGCTCACATTCTCAAGGAAGGCAAGAAACGTCTTTAAGTCCAAACATGCTCATCTTTGCCAAGACATTTTCCCGTGCTCCTCATTCTCGGACCATCGCTGTTTTGTTTTTAGAACTTGATTCCCGTCAGTTTTTGAAGGAGCACTTGGTTTACTCCAAAACAAAACAGGCCTCTCTGCAGGGTCCAGGGATTCAAAAGCCTGATGATCACACTCGCCAGCCTGTGTTAAAAATCTATCACACCCCGCTCTGATATTTCTCACACACTCCCTCGCTCGACCCACCAAATGGATTACTGCGCTCCCCGGGGGCCGATGATGTCATGGAAAAATGAAATACCTACTGCTGTAGGGTCAGTAAGATCGGCTTGGCTCTGTGCAGTTTCTCTGACTGCTGTCCTTTGCTCTGGTAATAACTTGTTAATGATGATGTCGTCATGTCAGGGAGCTAATTGTCGCAGGTTTTATGATGTGCGTATCACGGTGAATATCCAGCAGTAAGTGATGTTGAAAGAGGAGAGTAGTTCATTATCTAATCCCCACCATCAAACACTGCAATCCAGTGAGATTAATGGAGCTCCCTGCACCTCTCATCCCATCTATCTTCAACTCTTGTGCATATAACATAAAAAATAATCACATCACAGGAATGTGCTTTTTGTAAAGAACAATAACAATATTTTATTAACTTGAAATAATGTCAGATGCAGCAAACAAAGAATCATTTTTCAAATCCAAGGTAGCAATAATCAAATAATTACATTCAGCCAAAAGAGGAAGAAAAGTATTCAAAAGGGAAAAAAAGAAGAAAAAAGAAAGACAGGATTGAGATCTCAGAGGGAGGAGAAGGTTGAGTGTGTGTATGTGTGTGTTTAACAGATGCTGATGACGAGATGATATGCAACCCACTTAGGACGAAGATGGGACAGTACATTCATTTTAGATCGTCTGTTATCCTTTTACCCTGTTAGCTCATGGTGTCGTCTCTGTTGGGTGTTGTATGGCTTTGCTCTCTGAACTCTCACAAGCCTCTTTTTACCGTGTGTGTGTGTGTGTGTGTGTGTGTGTGCCCATTGTCACTGTGTGCACCCGGCCCCCCTGAGGATGGGACGTTTTAATTAAGAGGATGGAGGCTAATGTGGGTTAAACACAGACTCTCGGTGAAGAATACGCTCTCTATATTCACTTCCTACAGCAGTTTTCACACTCTCAGTCTCAGTTGTGTTCACAGGTTTTGTCCTAATATTTAACACTGGGGGCCGGTGGTGTGGCGAGAGCGCTCCCCGGGCCCGTCAACTTGGTTCTAAAATGGTAAGTAGGCTATAGGGTGACGGGGGCGCCGCCACCAACTGAATATTCATACGCCAACAGATGTTTTGATGTCTTTTTATAGCACTGGGTTCTCCCGCCACTATCACACACACACACACACACACACATACACTCATAGAGAACACTGGAGCTCTCTCTCTCTCTGATAAGTATCCGATGTCAGCGCTTGCCTGAAGCAACAAACTACAACACACTGCCCAGAGACACACACTCACACAAAATGTTTCAATCTAAAGACATCTGTCCGACTCAAGGACAGCTGGCTCTTCTTCTATTATCAGGCTACAAAATATTAACCACCTCCTCATAGAGAGGCAAGCAGGAAACACTTATCCTCATCACTGCTTTCCACAAACTGCTGGAAGTTTTCTGGGACAGCAACCTCAAATGATGTCTCTTAGAAAAAGCCTGCGGTGATGAGGAAGCATGGAGGGTATAAAACGAGTGAAGGGAGGGGGGAGACAGACAGGAGAGAGATACGGAGATACGCATCTCCTGTTCGTCAGGCGGTTTCATAATCGCAAGCTAATTGCCTGTCGGCTAAGGTGGCACTCAGACGTCCCCTTGGTTATGTAATGAGCTCCCTGCGGTGAGAGAGGTAAAAGAAAGAGAGGAGGCAAAAAGGAAAGGACGGAAACAAAACGAGTGGGAGGAGAGGAGGGCGAGTGGTCCGGAAATGACAAGACAGAGACAAAAGGGCGGAAAGGGGAGACATTCATCAGGCTGTCTGCGTGTGTGTGTGTCAGCCGATTTTATTCTTATGAGGACAAAATGTTCTCACGAGACTAGAAAGATGTGAAAATCCACCAAGTGCCACTTCTGCAAAAGGGCGAGGACTTGGATTTGAGGTCAGGATCAGACTAAGGATGGGGTCACAGTGAAGGCTAAAGGCTGTATTACACTGGAAAGACAACAGGTCAGCAGGTATCTTAAGAAAAGTAGTGGATGTCACAAATGTGTTTATGCTTAAATGAAGTGTTGCACGCCATTTGTGGTGCAAGTTGCGGTCTCCACGGTAACCAATTGAGCGCTTCTCTTTAGGCCCACAGCCCAAACCGGCAGTAAAATGGCAAGTTTCTCTGAGACATTGGAGTAAGAGGAAGAACAGATTTTAAAGGGGTCGTGTTATGCTTTTCTGTCTGTTTCAACCTATAAATGATGCTACAAAGTCGAACTGCTGCTCTAAACGATGCCAAAGTTTGAAATGATGAGGTAAGGACGCGTAGCAGTAATCCCTGCGGCCTGTCTCTAATGGCTCTGAACGCTCCGTTCTCCTCTTTTTTTTTGTTAATCTCAGACTACTGGTGTGTCACAGTGTGCTGGGCTTCTCTCTAGGCTCACCTGGAAGGTTTGTGTTTGAACTGGCCAATCAGAACAGAGCGTCTCAGATGGAGGCAAAAATCCTGGAAAAAAACAGGGCTGCTGTATGAGAGAACAGATGAGGTTTTTGAGCATCAAAGCATGTAAACCTGCTCTGGTAGTAACCAAGCGTAAAACATGAACCCAAAAAATGCGCATAATATGGCCTCTTTAAATTTAATTTCACGCTGGAGGAGAAGGAGAAGATGGAGAAAAAGACTGTAGCCTGTGTGCCCGAAAAAACAGAGTAGAGAGGAGCAAAGGGAATATGTGCTGGCTAATCAAATAAGAGAGATGGACGAGGAGCAGCACGTTTGGTATTTCAGGATGTCTAAATATCGTTTTGAGAACCTCCTACGTCGGATTACACCCTACATCCGACACCTAAACACCCACAGTAATCCCGTTGGAATTTTACAGAGACCAGCTGTAGCGCTGCGGATCCTGACATCTGGGTCATCACAACAGTGTGTAGCGCCACTCGCTTCTCAAAGCCATCCATTCTGTGAGCCTTTTTTTTTTTTTCCCCTCAGCAGGTAGAGCGCTGTTTCACCTCCCTGGCAATGACAGAATGCTCAGTCCAGCCAACCAATCAAAATGTGAGACAAATCAAAATGATGTCTGCGACCTTAAAAGTTTTGACAGGTGCAACATACTGTCGGATGACACATTCATATGTCTTTTTCACGTCATTTTTGTCTTAGACGCTGCCGGCAGACATTTGTCCTTTGAGCACAGCCTTAAGACCGGATGAATGAATATAGTCGTGGTCCTCAGAAGTACAACAACAAAAATACACTAAAAGTGAGAGACGCAGAGAGCAAACAAGACATCCAGGTGAATGAAAAACACATCACGGCAAGGTGCCCGTGTTCTCTCTGTCACACACACAAATACACACACAGACACACTGGTTGGGAAGAGGACGGGGACGCTCAACGAGACAGATAAAATGCACTGAGGTGGACACACTGATGAATGGATGGGTGGTGAACAATGGCTTGTTCTCATCACTGTGCCAGGAGAAAAGCACAGCCGCGCGTCACCCAGCTTTTAATGTCAACCAAAAGGACAATACACTCAATACAGCGGGAGAACACACACAGGAGATGCAACAGGACTTTTGGTGCTGCTATTAAACTGATTTTAGAAGCATTTTACTCATTTGTGTAGAGGGGACGATGGGTAGGAAGCCAAGCTGTATGGCCTGAGCGACGTCATGGAGGATGAGGATGGTGATTGTGCAACTTGGGAGGTCAAAGGAGACGAATGAAAGGCACAGCTTCAATGGTTCCCCCTGAGTCGTCGCTGTCTGTTCCAACTCTCTTGACCGGGACTCCTCATCTTCATTCTGAGCTCAGAAGTCAGCTGATTTAGCAAATGTCATTCTGCATTTTCAAGATTATTTTCAGATGTTTGTACTGCATGCTTTTTTCTATCGTCAGCACCAGTAAAAGTTCAACCTCCAACGAGAGCTACTGTACACCAGACACTGCTTTAAAGGGAATCGCTGCATTGGAGGGGTCCTGGAATGGATAAACAGCACAAGCTTCAGGAGCTTGTTGACATCTTACAATACAGCCACACACACGATAACATACACACACACACACACACACAAGTTTGCACAAAATGTCCAAAACATACGGACTCGCACATTGAGGCTTAGCCAAACAGTCTAACGACAATGACGAAGGATGAGGGGACTTAATCTGTGCTTTAATTATTTGTAGAAAAATAACTACGCACATCAGGCTTTCTCTCTCACAAACGCACAAAAATACACCAACACAAGCGCACACAGAGGATGAGAGACGAGTGATGTCATGCGTGTGGGTGGGATGCGCGGTTGCACGAGTCCAATGGGATTTCCTGAGTTGTATGAATGACAGTCCCTCTGGGAGAACCTCGACAGGGCTCCTCACATCGCCATGGATACGGGAGTTTCTGCATGTGTCACATAAACATGCTGTTTTGCAAACATCATAGAAAAGAAGGGAAGGTTTAGAATAAAAAGGCAAAGCTTTTCAGGAGTTGGTATGAGGGGAGAGAGAGAAGAGCATTTTGAAAGTTTGGAAAAAAGAAAGAACAGGAGCTCTTCACGAGGATCAGGACATATGGCAATAACAAACCGTATCACAGTATCCTCTTTTGAAATAAAAAATAAAAACTTTTTTGTTCACATTGTATTGTTTTTTTTTCCCATTAAACTATATCACACAGTGATAACGAAGAAAAGGAGAAATCTACGGCCACGTTAGCTTCGTGCAAAAAACCACATACACTGGCACGCCGCGTAGGCAAAGAGATCAAAGCAAGACAACGCATACAAAAATATAGAAAATCTCCGATGTAACTCAGCTCTTCACAGAAAAAATCTTTTTCTGTCTTTTCCACCTGCGCCACTTCCTGTCACACACCTGCTGCCGAAGGGTCACTTCAGGAACATTCTGTCAGTGTTTGTTGTCGCTGCTGCTGCTGCTGCTGCTGCTGCTGCTGTTGTGTTTTGTTTTTTTTTAAGATGACCAAAGTTCTCGTGTCTTCCACGCAGGAATCCACAGAACCCCCCAAATATCCAGGAGCTATAGTAGATCATTATGGCAGACGTCCATCATAATGATGTTTGGAATAATGTGACAACAACATGTTTGAGTGATAGAAAACTAGTACAATAAAAGCATATCATTTCTGTCATATAATTTGTGACAAATCTTTTTTAACTTTGTTATTTTAAAATACATACTATGTCCTGTCACCGAAGACATTCCAGCATTTGCTCATAATTGGTAGTGACAGGGTTAAATAGTTTGGCATACTCAGCAAGCCATGCCCAAAAGGATGCTATTTTGTCTCTTGCAAAGGAGGGGGCGAGGAGGGAGGAGGTAAGGGGAGGTCCCAGGATGCAGTGTCAACCCTCCCTCCCATGGGAGACACTGGGGAGGTGGGCGGGGGGGGTTATACAGAACAGCTGAGATTACAAACCGTGCTCGAGACCGGGTCAGCCCATCGATTTCAGCACTTGCAAAACACATGCAAAGATAAGTCAGAGTTTTGGACTCAGTCTTTCTGTCCGCCTGCTGGTGGCGTCCGTTTTTACAGTCGCCTCGCAGGAGCCGAAAGCTGTGAGCGTCATACCCACAAGTCACTGGACTTCTGTTGTACGTCCAGCTCTCCTGTTTTCACACTGATAAAAAGATTGTTTGGACGCCTTCAAAGAAAATACAGTTGATACACTGAATGGGGACAAAACCAGTTCTGAGATGGAAAGGGGGAGATGAAATGCTGCAAGTAAGGCAAAGACGGATGCTTCGGTCTAAAAAAGAACATGCGCAGAGGTTTAAACCTGTCAGATGCCGTGGAGGAGAGGGGAATGAAATCTCTCCAAAGAGCTCGGAGCGATTAAACACTGAGGTGAGATGAGAGGAGTCATTTGTTCTTTGGCTCTCCTGCCCTCTCCTCCTCTTCTTCATCCTCTTCATCAAGAGACACAACCCCAGAGGAGGCCACGTCGGAGACCCTCCTGCGGGGGTCGTAGTCGGGTGGGTACTCCCCTCCGTTGCCCTCTGCCTCCACCTGGCACACGGTGCTCTCATAGTCCTTGCAGGGGGTGTCATCATCCTCGCCGGGTGACAGATACGTCTCAGAGTAAGACATGGAGTAGCAAGGAGAGTCCTGACCGCCGCAGGGCCTGATGCCCCGCCCTCCTCCACCCAGGCTGTGGAAGCCACAGTCCCCCCCACTCTGCGCCGCCCTCTGGAGTCGAGCCAGAAGCAGCTCCTCCCCGCCCTGCAGCGCTGACAGGATCTTGGCGGCGAGCTCAGCAGCGTTGCTGTGGGAGTGGGTGCTGCGGTTGCCGCCCAGGTCACGCAGCAGCGGGTGATGTTCGTCCAGGCTGCAGAGGCTGGAGCACAGGGTGTCCGGGGAGCCGGCCGTCGGGGAGGGCTCTCCGCTGCCACCTCCCTCTCCGCTTCCTCCACCACCCTCGCAACAGGGCCCTCGTAGGCCCAGGTGCTGGCAAAGCTGGCTGTGGATCAGGTCCTTCAAGTAGGGAGGATATGATGGCACATCTAGAGGGAATGATACAGACTGTGAGCATGAGGTCCTGAAGGAAGAAGAACAACGATAAGAGAAAAAACATGAGCTGTGCTTCCGACACCATCATTGTTTGACTGCAGCATCAGATACTTGCAGCAAATGATGAACGGTGAATAGAAAATTAAAACCAACAAAAGCAAAGAACAAAGAAGCCTGTTAACATCAAACAATGCACGTTTAAAAAAAGAACTGCTTTAGAAGTAATTTACTTCTCTGCAAGTGATGCCGTTTGTCCTACAGGAAGCCAAACTTGTTAATGTCAAACAGAGTTGAAGTTTTAACCGATAATACATAGTTGAGAGAGGAAAAAATTGGGAAATTAAAGCAAAACATTGTCACAAAGCAGTGCATACACAGGAAGTTCACAGTTAAATATGTTAATAAAACAATATGAATCAGAATGAACATAGTCTGTAAATAAGTGGACAATATGACTTTGTAACTAAAGTAGGAGTCATTGCTACTTAAGGTTTGTGGGCAAATGCAAATATGTCAAGATGGTTATATAGAAATACCAGCATGAGGCTAGCTTTATGGAATCCTAAATAAACTGTGTGTTCTAGTTTGCGCTGGTAAAGGGGTCGTAAATGTGACATGACAATAAACTGAATTATAATCTTTAATTTGGGAGAGGTGGGTGTCAAAAACAGGGTGGTACATGTGAAGTTATGAGTAGTAAATGTTATTTTACATGGAAGGTAAGAAGTCATAGATATAAGAAGAATATATAGAGATGGAGAAGCAACATCGAGCTGAATGTTATTAGCTGCAGTATAGCTTATTGGTGGCTCAGTGTATTCAAGATGAAAGCTCTGGTACACACACACACACACACACACACACACAAACACACACAGCCATGGTCAAACACACTCTGTGTATTTATAACTCACTCACACACCATCCTCACACAGACACTGTCTCTGCAGCAAAGGAAATGATATTAAACTTGCAGGAGGGATATCAAATTGCGCCAAGGAGCAAAAAAAAAATGTTGGGAGGGGATGAAAACTAGGGCACTGGGACAATGAAAGATACCGAGAGCAAGAAGGAGGGAGAGATGGATGAGGGAGAGGGTGTGTGTGCGGAGTATTATGAAGGAAGAAGACAAAATAAAGGAAATAAACATGAGCCAAGGCTACTGTGGTTTAAAGATACACTGTGTGTGTGTATGTGTGTGTGCCTGTGTGTGTGTGTGCTCTTGTACAGCTATTTATTTACCAATATTTACCAATTTTTAGTCATTTAAGTTTTACACCATGAAGGCGAGGACATTTTAGCCGGTCCTCACTCACTGGCAGGCGTTTTTTCTAGGGTTAGGGTTAGAATTAGGTTTCTGTCAGGGTTAGGGTCAGGCATTTAGTTTTTGTGGTTAGTATAAGAGGCTAGAAAATGCATCATATCGACCAGTGTCCTCACAAGTATAGCTGTGCAAACATGTGTGTGCGTGTGTGCATGTGTGTACCTGTGCTCTGTGTGGTGGGCTCATTGGCAGGAAGGAAGTCCTCGTCGTATGAGTCATCGTTGGACTCGTCTCCGTCCACAGAGGACCAGGCTCTCAGCTTAGCCTCGGCTATGGCGAACTGCTCTGCCACACCTGCGCACACACACACATATGCACACATAAGCTGCATGTGTACACGTGCAAATACATGGTAGGCATGGAAACAAGGAGGGAGCGGGCCGCTGTGTCTCCATATCATGTAGCAGTTTTTGATTGGCAGGTCTGTGTGAGGAAAATCAATGCACACTGTAGCATTAGCCTGCACAGAGACAGCTTTCCCATTACAGTTGCGGGTCAATAGGCTGGTGCACTTAAGATGGCTGTCCGTGAAGGTTTGATAGTGATGTTACACAGACTGCATTCCTGCCAGGGAAGGCAAGACAGGAAGCTGGAAAAAGCACACGTGAAATCTGAAATGCCAGAAAAAAAAACCTTCTCTTGTGAAGCAATTTAATCAGTGATGACATTTTCAATTAAAATGATGATACAACATGAGGTCGAGTTTTAAATCAATAAGCCAGTATTCAAGTCATGGCTGGTATGAACAAACAGAGCAGGTCAGAAAATATTTCCACACGTAAGGTTAATATCGTACACACCACGCTGCAGGGTCGGGAAGGTTACTTTGGAAATGTCACAGGGCACAGATTACTGGTCACCATATTTAAAATATAATAACTGATGTAATTATTTCAATTACTTTATCACGGTAATGTAACTTACCACTTTTGATTACTTCTTGATTACTTTTTAAAATTTCTATTTCATGTTTTCAGCTGTGAATCATTTTTAAATGTTTGAACCTGGCAGTGTTCACCTCGCAGTAGTACTTAGTAGACTGATGTGGGAGGTCGGCAGTGCCTTCTTCTCATTGCACTGTTATGTTCGAGCCCTTTTCTGATTTCTGAATAAAATGTTCTTAAAATTTTCCAGCCCTGAAATGCATTTTTATCGTTAGACACGGTGGCAGCTCTCAGACAGGTTGAGCAGCTATGTGGACTGATTTAACCGGCAGACGTGAGGCGTTACAAATTCCAACAAGAACCAATCACACGCACCAAAATAGCATCAAACTTAACTAAATGGGCCTTGACTGGAAACGGCAAAAGAAGGCGTTGCACACATCAAAAATATGCAAAACAACAAAATGAATATCATTCAACAAATAGCCTAAGCTTTTAACAGATAATATTCAGATTTAAACACCATTTGTAAACAATAACATTTTCAAAAGTAACTAAGTTATTTACACATTTTTTTCATTTTTACTGATAACAGTTACATTTGTTTTGTAATTAAATTACGAAATTTCGTTTCATGTAACTAGTTCCTCTCCAACACTGCCACTCTGCCACTTTAAGACTGATTTTGCCTTTCCATTTAATGTTTTTCTCCTTTGAGGTACATCTACCAACAATAAAATTCAACTTGTCCTGACGTCAATTACCAATAAAGGGAAGACTGAAGCACACTGAATGTGAATAAATAAATTCAGGAAGTGTTTTTTTTAAAAAAAAAATCTAAATCAGCAGCTTATTGACAAAGAAACACACTGACAACCTGTGTGAACCCGATGTGAGTACAGAGACTTTCATTTAATCCTGTAGTTTTAGTGTGTGATATTTTTTGTGTTTTGTTGTGATGTGTTGTCGTGAACGAGTCGGCTTTTTGAGCTAAATGAACCATAGGAGCCATTTTCTTTCTTTCTTCTTTTTAGTAAATTATTCAAGACACAATAACAGGGCGATCTTTTCACCACATCGATCCATCACACGCAACTGGCTACACACTCATGCCCTGACTCAATACTGTGCTGTGTCTGTGACCAATCAAGTACGATGGGAGTGTGAACAGGAGGGGAGCAGCGGCCGTGAGTACGGTGGCTGGTTAGCGCAAAATAAAATGACAAAGCGTGAAACACTTTTACAAATCTTAAGACAAATTTACGTTTTGCAAAACATTTTTGTATTTTATAAAACAAAAACTCCATGAGCAAAACATTTTTACAAAAGACAAAACAAATTAACCCTTTAAAAAATAAATTTATAAGATTTGAAACACTTTGAAAGAGCACTGAGACAAAATCACAAGCAGAGGAACACCTTTACCAGTCCCGAAACAAATTGACAAATGACAGAATCTCACCGGAACGCGAATGTACAAAATACTGAAGTGACCAAGAGGCGGATTCCTTCTGCTGTTACACTCTACAGAAGAAGAAGACGACCCGGAAGTTATTGAGTGAGCGGTAAATTAGTTCCTTTAGGGGAAAGACTGTATGGAGTATGTTTATGGTGACTGAATGATGTTTTGTTCATTTAGTGAAAACCACTCCAGCCAGTTAATGCTGTTTTGCTCATCGTGTGGACAGTATCTGGAGTGTTCAAAAAATACGGACCAGACTGTGCTCAGTGCTTTTAAAAGTGTTTCACATCTTGTAAATTTGTTTTCTAAGATGAAAATTTGCTTTGTCTTTCGTAAAAGTGTTTTGCTTACATTATTTTGTTTTATGACATGTAAAACTGTTATCCAAAATCTGAATTTGTCTCAAACTTTGTAAAAGTGTTTTATACTGTGTGATTTTGATTTGCCCTTCCCAGCCACCGTACACAAGGCATTCGTCGAGACGAGTAAACACAACACACATGACGAAAAATGAGGGTGAATAATTTAGGTGCATACATACTAGTTGTAGGTCAAAACGTTGTTAACTCTAACTATAAAACAGAGGCTGTACTAAAGACCTTTGCACATTGAGTCAGTTTTTTTTTCCGAATATGTATTTTAAATCTGTAATCCGAGAAAAAAAAAAGTTTCACACAGAAACCTTGCACACTGAGTGCCATTGCGAAAATTTGCAGTACGAGACAAAATGGAGTCGCCAAGCAGGGAGGATAATTTTGTGGTTCTGTCACTTCTTGAAAAAAAGAAAATACCAGGTTCATCCGATCCTAAAAACAAGAGAAGATCAAGTTTCGAGTTTCAAATGCTGATGGAGCTTCGGAATTGTCCAGATCGTTTCCAGGTGTATTTCGGGATGTCAGTGATCCAGTTTGATACACTGCTAGCAGTACTGGGACCACCAGTTTATGTGAACCAATTGGTCCTGCACAGCGGCTGGCGGTATGTTCAAAGTAGGACTCTCTCTCTCAAACCACCATTTAAAGATTAGGATGGATGCAAAAAAATGCAGAAAACTGAACCTGTTCCCAAAAGAGGCAATGTGTAAATATGATTGACACTACATGAGGTCTTTTTTTTTCCAAATGTGTGTCAATTTTGGACGAAAACAACGGACTCAGTGCGCAAAGGCCTTAAATTCATAAAAACAAACAAAAAATTCTGAAAATGAAGAGCTGTTAGGGAACCAAAAGAGCCAAGGCAAAACAACCGGCTCAAGAAGAAGAGCTGGAATGCCCATCACTACTGTTTGCCCACCGTAATTACATCCACCATGGGGGCAATTATCAAATACACCTCTCATAATGGAACATACAACACATCTACGCGCAGCCTCGTAAACCAACACGTACTTAAAACAAGAACAATGAAACATCACATCTGCAATAAATCACACAGAGTCACTGCAGGGCACTGATGTACGCTGGTGTCAACTGTTTGCTTTTCCATGTTTGATGATGATTTTCTCAGCGGCTGTGTGACTGTGCTGGTTAAATAATAACCTCCCCACTCAACAGAGAATAATAATTATTCAGCATAGTTTGCAAGCAGCAAAGTGTACACTTGCATAAATGAGCATGTAAAGAACACACAGAGGACATCAATGTGTGAGTGTGTGTCAGACTGAGGTGACTCAGCATGTGTCAGGACTCCAAGTGACCAATCGCCTCCATTCATCATCAGGCATTGGCCAATCAGGAAGTAAGACCCCCCCCCACCCCCTTCTCTGCTCATCCTCGTCCTCTTCGTTTCTTTCCATCTGTTTTGTATTCCACCCTGTTCATCTCGTCTGTCCTCCGTGTCACGCCTTTCTTCCCGTCGTCTCTCTCAATAAAACGCTCGATCGACTCACCTGAACCCTCTCCATTCTCTTCTCTTTCACAGTGCAATCTTTCAGCCCTGTCCCTCGCTTCTCGTTTTGATTCCAATCTCTCTGACTCTCTTCCCTCCGTCTCCCTCTCTTCATGTCCCTCTCTTTGACTCTCTGGTCAATGCTCAGTATTCATGCGTTGTCTCCCACAGAGGGAGATCGATGATCTCATTCATCTTCCACTGTAGCGGAGCCCTGAACTCTCCTCGCAAACACCAGCACGTCCTCCGGCAGTCGTGCAGGCTGCTCTTTTGTTCCTCCCTTGAAAGTCTTTTTTGATTCCTCTGACTCAGGAAGAATGGGTTTTCACCAGTTTTCACCTGGATACATACTGTATTTTTTTATGACACTGACCCACATACCACACAAAACCTGGAATAAAGACAAAGAATTTGTCTACAGAAAGACTCACAAAACTACTTCTGTTCTGTAAAATTATCACAGTATTACATGATTCAAAAGGCAGCTCTGGACAACCAGGCATCACATTCTCAGTTTCAGTCAGGCAGGTATTAAAACTCAAATTTAACTGGTTACTAGCTCAGAAGTTTCATGCAAATTGTGCTTATGAACTTTGACAAAATGAGCTCACTAAAGATTTGAAAATTGTGCAGATTTTCTCTCACTCACTTGCTATATTTCTGCAACAATTTCATCACTTTTTGCAGTTTTGCTCTTCACAGCTCTTTTGTTTTCATACATATTTAGTTGGTTAAAATGAAAAAAGTAACTCCTGCAGATGAATATAAAGTGTATATCAATTCTCATAACACTATTTTCACTTTCTAAGGCATGATTCCCATGTTAAACTTGCATTTGTCTCTTAGACACAGAGGAAACAGAGGCTGTTCACCAGATAGCAACCAACTTTAGCCTGTTAGTTTGGTGTTGAGCGCATTTTTGAAATTTTATTTGCTGGGTGAGAGGGAAGGGGGTTGATGAGATTTGTGTGAGTGAACCAAAGCAGTTAAGTTGAAGGCTGTAAAATAAAGCAATGAGCTGAAAGAGATAAACACTCGACGGAGCGGACAGACACTGCAGAGTCGTTCCTCACTTTAAGCGACTGCTTTCACAGCATGGGATTCATGTTCATAGAGAAAACTGAATGGGGTCTTTCATCAGCACGACACTCTGTTGCATTGTGGGATGCAACTAACTTGCTAATGCATTTTTCCTAATGTAGATTTTCCAAAAGGCTTGTGTGTTGCTGGGATTGTTTTCATGTGGTGAGTGAGTCTGGTCAGGCCACAAACACCCCCGCTATGCCACAGTGCACCAGAAACTAGTATACCGCTACTCTGAGACACACACACACACACACACACACACACACACACACACACACACACACAATCCTGAGATTGACTGCACAGACAAACTGC
>JAQLOL010000024.1:4636128-4657841 GCA_029783665.1 Naso thynnoides
AACTACCGCAAAACAGGAGCAATTACATTGAAAATCTTCAGATTCATTCTTTTAGACCCCGAACGTAACATAAAAAACACCCCAGGGTTGAATTTGCCCAGAATTGTCCTTTAAGAGGATGAATACATTGTGTGTGTGTGTGTGTGTGTGTGTGTGTGTGTGTGTGTGTGTGTGTGTGTGTGTGTGTGTTGGCAGAAGTAAGTCTCGCCATAGGACAACACCACCGTCATGTTCAATTCTCAGGATGGATGCTTCCTGCACATATAGACACACAAAGACACACTATTGTGTTCTTCTGCAAGTAGCTTTCATACACAACAAAGCATTCGCTTCACACATTCGCACATGCTCACTTTATGTTGTAACGCGCTCGCTGACATTCACGCAGTGCGTCCAGTCATCCAGTGCAGCGCCATCAGCGGGCTACAAGGAGACCGTTGACCAAAACAAAAGGAGTCAGCACGACCGGACGCTCCCTGACGGAACCGTGGACGAACACTGACGATGTGAGCTGAAGGGACAAGAAGTCTAATGTGACTTTAGTAACGATGCCATAAAAACATCTCAATGCTCGTCAACCTACACTAACAAAAAGGTGTGCCGAACATCAAAAGTTACTCGAGCAAGCCTTAATAAACACATGCATTACATGTTACAGATGTCCAGGTTCTAACAATCATAAAAAGACCATCTTCTACAAGTATTTTATAAAAATAAGATCAATTTTGTTGCCTTTAACTGTACCATTTTAATAAATAGGGTTGTTTTAAATCATTACTGTCATCATACCAGGGATCATGAAGATGGGAGAATTAAAAGAAGAGAAGTCATGTAAATATTACGACATGAAAGATGAAAGAAAAAAGAAAGGAGAACAGAGGAGGCACAGAGGAAAATCGCTCAGTCACGGTGACACCAGCCAGGAGCAAAACCTTACTGTGCAAATTAACCTTGAGAGTCTGCATTGCAGGGATCGACGAGAGAAAGGAGGGAGAACAGGGTGAAAAAGACGGAGAAAAAGGAGGAGATAAAGAGACAGAGGGCAAAGAGGAGCATTGGAAGAGGGGACAGTGTGAATAGGAGGAAGAGGGCAATGAATGGAGGGGGCAGGGGGCAATGAATGGCGAGTAAAAGACGAGGTGACTGAGTAAAAGATGGCAAAGAGCCGTGGGTGAGCGGCACTCTGAGAGGAACAAACCATGTGTGGAGGAGAAGAGCGAAGGGCAACAAATGTGGCTGCATAGAGACGCTGCAGAACCGAACGTGGCACCGACAGACCATCTGTATCTGGATGAGAACAGCTGACCATCGGCATGATGTCACACCTGCTCTTACTGACTGTCTTATCTTGATTCTGCCTGAATGTGTGCGGTTCCTCTCACGCTGAAAGAGCTCAGTGGACACGTCAGCTGAAGACATGCTGCTGCCTGGACTTTGTTACGGTCCAAATATTTCACATGTCAAAGTCAGTTTGCTAACAATATGAACAGTTCTGACGAGCCTGTTGTTTCCACGGCTTTAAGTGGAAAAAAATGAGTGCCGGTACTCCACTTATTCACCTGTTGACATGTGAACCAGGCGTCCGGTATCAGCAAATCAGCAAACAGGCTTAAAGAATCTACGTTCTGAATTTCCGCCCTGGTATTTGACCATATATATTTTTTACCGTCAGAGAGCTGAATCGAGAGGAAATCCATTCTGGGTTGTGTTCTCTTTGTGCCTTTTTGTAGCCACGCTAACATTACTGTCCGATTTTTTATTCCTTTGCTTTCCCCGTTAATCTAACATTGTTGTGACTTGTGAGTTAGTGTTAATGTGACAGTCCACTTCTGCGAGAACATGAGTGAACATCACGTAGTCCCGAGAAAAGAGAGGCGAGCGTCGCGTTTTGCACCCTGATGTAATTTAAGTGTCGTTACAAATTGTCAAGAGACTCTGATATGGAGAGGACAGGAAAGGGTACTGGAAGCTTGTGAGAGGTCCCAGTACACCAGGGGTTCAAATTTAGAAGAGGGGGTACTGCGTACCGGTGCGTACCGGCCCACTTAAATCACTGGTTGCTTAATGTTGTCTGTGATTCTGAGGAAGCTTTGTCAAGACTGAGAAAAACAACGTTGCTGCTTTAGTGTTTGAAGGATGCCATGGAGATACAAGACGAGCCGTGTAGGAGCCAATATTTTTTTGGAGGACGATGCGTACTACGAGCTAAACGTCGGGATGTTTTGACCTCCAGTGTTTTAACTTTGATCTGTCTTTTTAAATAGTTTTTTTTAGCACATCGAACATTATTTATTTATGTTTTTTTACATTTAGCACTTTATTTAGATAGTCCGGTTACACATAATTTATAGTAGGGCTGTGCTGAAAAACTGATGGGGTAATATATATCACAGTATTTATTTTCATGATATACTGCATCATATCGTCACCCATGTATCGTGATGTGTATCGTATCATGAAGCATTTGTCAGTACCCACCACTAGAGATCAGTGACACAACAGAGCACTTATGCACTTTCCTTTCATGTTTTTTATTTCCTTGTGTCAACTGTTTCAGTGTGTCCAGCTAACGTGTAAGATTGCACTTAAATTGCTTTTCTTATTTTGATGTTATGAGAGCTACAGTAGTGTGTTTGGTAGTTTTCCAACACCAATTAAATAAACTGGAGAGGAAATTTTGGATTAAATTGTTTCAATAGGGAAAATACTTTGTACATCTATATCTTAAGACAGGTGCGCAGGAGAAGGACGAGCACATGCAAAAGTTTATGTAAACTCCCGCACACTGTCTAACTTGCGAGAATATTTTTGGTGCTAGACCTTCATCAGGCAAACTGGCAAACAATTCTTTCAAGTTAAACAGTGTGCAGGAATTAAACTGTTTTGACACTATTTGTCTGCCGAATTATCAATATAATGTGATATGATCCACTGAGGCTACCCAGGTCGTACACAGCAACTCGAATTTCAGCTCTATTTTTTCATTTTCTCAATATACCGCAATATGCATCACTTTGCAATGTCTCGTGATATAATCGCGTCAGTGTATTGTGATGCGTATCATATCGTGAAGTCCTTGCCAATATCCAGCCCTAGTTTATAGAGTATTTGAAACATTTTAACGATATATCAGTTGACTTTCAACAATGTAACTTAACCCAAACCATAACCGTGACGCTAATTAGCTAGAGTTTAACCATTTTTGCAAGCATTCAAGAAAACATTCAGAAAAACATTCAGAAACCATTCTGAAAATGTTCATGTCACATTATGAACATTATGTCAGTGAAATGTTACAAATACTCTACTAACTTTCTGTGGGCAGACTGTCCAAATGAAGTGTAACCTGCATTTTGGTGTCATGAGTGTAACAGTGAAGACATACACAGTTAACATACGGAGACATGTTGTCCCCATGCAGACAGAATCAAATCATGGACACTGTGGTGTTACTGTGGCCTGGACTTCTCAACCATTTTTTTTTCAGTTTGTCTCTTGGCTCCTTTCCTGTCATCTTTAACATTATTTTGCACATTTATATCCCGCTTGTAGGTGTGACAGTCATCTCCGTGTATTTGTTGTCAGTCATCCAGTGCCCCTTAAAAGCTCCCTCTCAGCTTGAACTTTGAGCGTGGCAAAGCAGGGTGATCTTTTCCTGTAAGGTTTAATAAACAAGTCACACAAACAAACAACGGGAGGCTTACCTGCAGCAAAGCGTGCCTCCTGTTCTCCCTCAGTGAGGTCGGAGTAAGAGTTGAAGTCTGACTCCAGGGCAGCCGGAGAGTCGATAGGTTTACACCAGCCTTTCCACTCTATCAGGTGGGCCACTCTGCCCTGAGCCATGGCTGTAGGCTTTGTCACATGGTCCTTCACCACCTGGGAAATACCTACAAGGAGAAAGTTAAGGGTAATGCCACAGCCTAGTTTTTGGATGGTTTCATTCTGATGTGCCCGCATGCTTTTACAAGATGTACAAATATGTTTAAATATTAACGTTGCACTCACCATGCAGGGAGGATCGCGCTAACGCAGCAATCTCTTGAATGGTGAGAGCTCTTCTTGATTTTGGTAACATTTCAATGGTGTCATCAACATTCACCTGAAAGGACAAAAAAAGGACAAAAAAAGTGTGACTCGGGGGGGGGAAACTGGTGCAGCAGCACAGCTCAGCATAAATGTGAGGCAGCCTCTGAATACATCCTGCTGTGACTCACAGGAAAACCCAGTGTTGTCTTTTCATGGAGAGAGACTCCTCTGCTCACAGTATGTCTACTACCTCAGTGCAACTCAAGGCCTTGGAAAGTAAAAAGATTTTCTCTTTGCAGACCAAACAACGTTTTTAATGAATCACAAGCTGTTTGCCAACAACCACACACGGGCACATTTCTCATGCACGCATGCGCGCACACTGACTGGTTGTTACGGCAGCTCCTCAACCAAAGTGTATTAACGTCTCCATAATGGAAGCTGAGCATGTTACATATGTTGCATTTCAAGTAATAGTAAAAGAACATTTACAATTCTCATGTCAGTATTAACTTCTTTTACATTGTTCGTTTAATCCAGGGGTTCCTCAATTTTCAAGACTGCGACCCCCAAAATAACCTCCGTCGACCCTGGAGGCGGCATATAATTTTATGCACAGCTGTGTAACACACACTGTTAGGCCTATGCAAACATTAACACAACACAAAGGAACCACAGCCTACAACTATTATGATATTTTAAAGTAATGTATCTTGGTAACGATGGGGTTAAAGAACTGGTCACAATCTGTCTCTCATAAGAATAAATGGGCTCAAGACGGCTTCTAGCCTCATAAAGGGGCGGGGCCACGGCGAAAAACCATGTGACACTGGTGCAGGAAATGAACGGTGAGTGAGACGTCTTGTTTAGTATTAACCGTCTCTGCTGTTTCTTTTCCGGGCAGAGTGACTTCCTGGAGTTTTGTTGTCACCGCGTGGTTGCCAAGCAACCAGCAAAGACAAGCGCTAGTCTGACGTCTCCAAAATGCCAAGCTAAAAAATGTACGAAAATGTAAAAAGAAAATTTTAAAATGTAAGAACCAATCATGACCCAACATCTGTTCAGCCGATAGCTGCTGTGTGCACATCTGGTTTGCATATCACTTTACATACAACAGAAGAAGGAGAAAAAACAAAACGGAAGTGATGCTGTTGGAAGTGTAATGTTAATGTTAAGAGGTTTGTTAAATTAGCCTAATGGCTAAAGGGCAAACTAAAAGTGTGTCTGAGTAACTGAGCCCACTCCTCTCACATTGCGACTCAAAGTAATTGACTGTACCTACAGCTACAGACAAGCAGGCATAGAAAGAAAAGGAAGTCTGTATTAGATTCTAGATTTGCTTCTGAATTTGCAAATTAATCCGCACAGCCATTACCTCATGAAGTGGAACTCTGTTGTTGTAATGATATTTCTGATGCAAGTGCCAATATGCACATAACTGTACAGGTAAAGGCAGAGGATAACACTCTGTGTCCAGACGGCTAGCCAGTGTCCCTGCAGTGAGTTGACAGAACCAGACAGTTGACAAAAGATGGGCCGCCTCCTCCCGGTCTGTCCTCAATCAAATCTGTCTGCTCTGTAAAGTCAAACCGCAGAGCGGGTATCAGGTTTTGACAAGTGCTTTTGTCCGCTCACTCTTTTTATAGCCCTACCTGTACTCACGTGGAAGCAGTCACGTCAACGCCGAAGGCCACATGCTGAGCTGACGCATTCATGTTGGTGCTCAGTATGGGTCAACACACCTGGCTGACTCAGCAATTTGATCACAGTTTGAGGCAGACGCAGGTGCACAATGAGTCCAGTGCTGCAGCGACTGAAGCTCGAGTTTCACCCACTTTGATTTAGAGAAACAACACGGAGCTACTCGGCTCGCTGGGACAACTGAACCATTTGTAAGCAAAGTAAGTATTTCATTTGCTGAGTCATTTTCAAGTCCAATCTTAACGTTGTCCTTCCATTCGCCGATGAGTCATGACTAAGTACAGACCACATTTAGTTTACGGTGAATTAGAAAACAATGGACAGCAGACAAGGCGTCCCAGAAGCATCACCTCGACCCCGTCCTGTCAATTCCACTTAATGGAAACAAATTTCCAGGCGAATAGAAAACAACAAAATTATCTGTCAGAAGGGGCCTGCAGAGCGAAGGGGGATCCGGAGCCCGTGATGGTATCAGAAGCTGCCGCGAGGCGTGATAATCCTCTTGTGTCGCAGAGCAGCTCACAGATCAGAGGGAGGATAATCTGGAGATAATGTGACATATACCCTCAAGAAGGGTTAGAAAGATATATTGTGTTGGTCTTTAAATTAAAAATCTGATGTCACGCAGTTTATGTTTTCCACCTACAGCTGAATGGGTTTTATTTGTTTTCAATAACTGCCCCTCCATGGCAGAGAAATCATCTTTGAATGGTGTGGGAGAACTTTATAAATCTCCTGAATCATCCAGCTCCATGCTCCTAAAATTTATTTTTTATTTCTGTTATTCCAGGGCAGTATCCCTTGATGATGCGAAAACTGTTTCAGAGGCATTCTACCATGACAAGAAAACAATTTGGGGAGACAAACTTGTGGTTTGGAGGAACCAAACGGTCCAATTTAAGAATATTGTTCAAATACATCAGGATGAGCTTTTAAAAACTGGCTCTGGCTGTCTGCTGGAGCCTCACACAGCTCCGGTTAACGGCGTGGTAGACTGCTGGCTGCTCTCTCCCCCCTCCTCTCTCCCCCTCTCCTCCCCCACTGCCCTACTGAACAACAGAGCGAGTACAGAGGAAGACATGAGCAGCACTCAGAGCAGGCCGAGCGCTTTCAGGCAACTGCTGTGCCGCATCCTTCCATCTCACACTCCAACAACACAGTACACACCTTATACGCAAATGATCTCAAATATGACCCACTTTAAACCAAGCTAAGTGTCACATTTCAACCCTCGGAACATCCTACAGTGCCTGGTTACCATGTCACACTCATGAGGGCAGAGTCACCTCTATAGCTCCCAGACAAACAGCAGTACAAACACACACAGATGTCAAGAAGTCATAAATCTTCACGGTCTGGTGCACACAGACAGTGGGCAGGCTGCTCAGGTTCACTTTTGGCTTTTAAATCATTGGTTAACTGTCGTCTCTGTGAGCCAGTGCAGCCTTGAGACAACTCTGAGAAAAACAAAATGGATTTTTCAACACACCGCGAATGTACAGAGCTGAGAGCAGGCAGAGGGCACGCTGACACATGGCCGTGTGTGTGTGTGTGTGTGTGTGTGTGTGTGTGTGTGACACGAAACTGACGTTTCCGATGTGTTACGCGGTCTCACCAACTGGGCCTGTGCACACATGAAAGCACACACTTTTGCTGTATTTAAAAGTGTGATTTAGTCGTGTCAAGACTGATGCTTGAGCTGAGGTTTTGCTTCTTGGTTTGCTCAGTCCTAATATTAAAAGATCCCATCATAGAAGATTGTTTAATATATTTACATTTGCTGCCTGGGAAAGTGTATTGCTCAGATGGATTGATAATACACCACCGACAATCGCTAGGAGGCACAAAATGATATTTGAGACAATTCCAAAGGAATAACTCACATACAGATTTAAAAGTAAAATGCTTTTTTTTTAAGACTTGGAAACTCTTCTTTAGAAGAGAACGACCAAGATCACATTTAAAAGAAGTGATGGATGGTAATAAAGAAAACTGGTTTGCTGATATTTTTGTTTTGTTCTTGTTTTTTTTAAACCTGCAATTATTATCTATTGTTTTTTTGTCTTCTTCTTCTTGAGCTTTTGTTGCACCACTGTGTTCGTACTGGGACTGAACTTTTGCTCATCCATGTGTGCATACAGTCTGTCTTTGCACATTAGTACTGTGAGAACGTGGCTCCTCTTTCTTTGTTTGTTGTTTTGTTTGCTGTGTTGTATTAATGTTGAAAAGCAAACAAAGATATTTGGAAAAAAAGAAAATGTGATTTACACTTTTTAAAATAAAATTGTGAAATTTGACTTGATTAGTAATAAATCTAACTTTAGTTCCTGTGCACTGTACAGCCGTCACACAATGCAACAGGGTTCTTTAGCTAATACCAAGGTGAAAAATACCGGAGGTCTCGGGGGTCTGAGACGCCTTAACCAACAGGTCAGACCCCTTAAAAGCCTCAACTGCGAAATTCTGGGGGGTCTCAAGGAAATGCTGTAAAAAATAATTTGCAATTGTCAATAAAAATGTCTTTTAAAGACGTATGTTGTTGATAATTCATTTTTTAATTTGATTAGCAAAAGTTTTAATCAGAAATCTAAATACAATCTAAATACGTGTTTCCTTGGTTACCCGGTTGTTTCTGGTAATGCCGCCCTCCATTGGGTGGCGCTGTGGCAGAAATTCACACTCTCCACATCCCATCTGTCTGCAAAGCAGCGGAATGTTTTTCGGCTTCATCACGGCTCACTTATGGACTAAACATGGCAAAGAGAAAACAAAGCTTCTTACCAACCAACTTTTAAAAAGTTTAACCAGGACAATCAAAATGGAGGGGAGCTGGTTCAGCCGCTGCAGCAATGCTCATGCCGGTCCATCGTCTGACTAGCCTACCATTTGCCAGACTTCAGCATAACACTGGAGCACTGGTTAGGGACAGACCCCCGACTGCCACGGGGTATTTCACACTCTGGGTGATACACATTTCTGCAACACAGATTCCAAAAATTTGGGGATGCTGTGAGTGTTCCTGAGCCAATGTATTGATCTTTCATACAATCGTCTCTCAAAGTGGTGAACCTCGCTCCATCCTTACTCGTGATCGTCTGAGCCTTTCGAGGACGATGCTTTCATAGCCAGTCGTGACACTATCAGCTGTTATTAACGAACCTGTTTACCTGTGGAACGTTCCAAACAGGTGTTTTATGAGCATTACACAACTTTCCCAGTCTTTTGTTGCTCCTGCCTTAAATAGTTTGAAACATGTTGATCAAATCACACTCACAATAAGCATAAAATATTACAATTTATTGTCTCAACTCTTTTGGAATCAAAACAGATATTTACTTTGTACAAAGGCTAAATAAGTCAAATGGCTTTTTCTTTATTAAATAGGTACTAAACATATTTTACCTGTTGCCTGGGTTGCTTTTTGGTTCAGAAGCACACTCTTCTCTCGCACATCCAGAGCCATACATGGAAGTTATTATACTAAATTACATGAGAAGTGGAGCCATGAATGGCTTCACTGGAACAGACTGCCGTGATATCTGCCTCCCTGATGGAAAATAACCTGAACATCCTTCCCCTCCTTCATCATGCCACATTTCTCCCCAACTGTGCGCACCTCTCCCTCTCTCGCTCTATCTTTCCAATTTTCCACAATGGGAACATTTCTATGGCAACTGGTCACCATGGAACAATTCCTCGCGGTGTGCCTGCGTGCCTGATTCACTGATGATGTCACGCTCTCAGAATACCAAGTGACAGCCACAACAGCCAAATGAATGACTCGGTCACGTGCCTTCCTGCTTTCATTTGCTGCTCGAAGATGCTGCAACTACCACATGCGTCAGAAATGAGGCACTTTTATTATTATATCTGAATCTAATCTCTTTGGTAAGAACGAGATTATTTGTTTTGATACATATACTGATTTGAGAAATCACAATTGTTGCTGTGACTTGATCAAAATCTTAAATATTTCCTCATACAACAACAGACAGAATAAGGCGAATGTGCGTCTTTTTTTGGGGGTCCTTCCTGTGCAGCAGGGATATGAGAAGATATGCCAAGCTGTCTTAAAAAGTGCCCAGTATTCAATAACAGGTCTGTGCATGAAGAGGGAGAGGCAGCATCTCATAATGGATCACTTAGGCTCTGCTAATTGTCGTCTGGCTGGCTCACTGCGACACGTCAGATTTACACCCAGATGGTGCACAGTAATGGATAACGGAGGCAAGGTGGATTCATCGTTCTCATTACCATCATCATTACCATCATCATCATCATCTCTGAGCCAATTCTAAGCATTGCATTAAACATTAAACTGACTTTAATTCCACAGCCTTAGCTTAAAAAAGAAACAGGCATTAGTTTGACTTAAAGGTGCTCTATGTAAAAGTTTATCATCTGTTACAGTCAGTATATTTTTTCTCACTATGGCCTTTGAAGAATATTTATTGAAAAGTGATTGTATTTTGACAAAGCTATTGTATTTTTATAATCTAGGTAACATATTCTTTTACTACCAATGTACATGCTGAACACTGTTAAACACTCCACAGTGCACCCAAAACAAGCTGAAAATGACGACAGTCTATTGAGGCAAATTCAAGTGTTCGTAGAATAATTACAGTCAGTCAGGCTACGGTTGAATTTCTTTGATTTGTGGCTGCCTAGGGCTTAGCAGCAACAGGAAGTAAACAACTTCGGCAGCTCCGACGGTATGTCATCATCACAAACTTACACCAATGACTACCAGCCTGGCATGCATACTGCAACGATCTCGGCTGTTCATGTAAATGCAGAATTTTTTGTAAAAGACGCAAAGTAAAGACCTTTCTGTTTTAAGTAGGGCTGCTCTCATCTAAGCGTGGCCTTAGGATCTCGGGGAAGAGAGGTATTTATTGTAGGACGTGTGTGAAGGTGTGTGTTTGTGTTTAACTGGCACGAACACAAACTTACCCTCTATTCCAAATTTCAGCCTCCTAGAGCAAAATCTGTGACCGGCAGGGCGACCTATAGAACTGCTGGTCACAGCTTAAAATTAAGATAAGCTACTTTTTCTCTCAGCATGTTGTACGAACAATAGACATGAACATTTTTAATCATGAGCAGTAAGATTCATTTATTACATATAAAAATTAAGCTACAATTGAAGTTGCGTAGTGCTTAGTGGCAACTAGTGGTGAAGTTGCAGATTGCTTCCATCAGAAACTCAATCGTTTCTTCCAAGCATGAGGATCTACGGTGGCAGCAAAATCTGCGTCAAGCGGAAAAGCCCTTTTTACAATCAGTATGTGGTTTGTCCATTCTGGGCTTCTGTAAAAACATCGCGGTGCAACATGGCAGACTCTGTGGAAGAGGCCCGGCTCCCTCTGTAGGTATAAACGACTCATTTTAAGGCAATGAAAACACAACAAATTTTATTTTCAGGACCATATAGACCAGTGAAGAGGAAGACGATTCATGAAGATAAATGATGTTCCACTACATTATGTTTTGTCTTGTGGGCTGTGATTAGGCTATATGTACACTGAATATCTATAGTGCTTTTTGAACACTATGGCTGAGCAGATGATGCATTGAATATTTTCAGGTGGTCATCGGTCTTAGCAGTCCTCTGATTGGGCGTTTGAAAAATGAGGCTGTTTCTAAATGTGTATGGAATTGTTTTGATGGTGCCATTATACCTGAGGAAGGTCTGTTGAGCCAGAAATGTTGCTTCATACAATAAATATGTCAGAAGGAAGCGAGTGTGCAGGAGTTCCTTTTATTGATATTGATTGCACCCCCTTTCGACGCACCTGTCACACAATTCAGGTGTGCAGAGATTTTCTTCAATGGATCTGTTACAGTACAATTCCTTTATGGACGTCAAATTAGTGCAGTGTACTGTGTGTACAGGATGGATGTCTGGTTGAAACTTTGCTGTGTGTAATGAAAATTGACTGAAGAGAAGAAACCGTAGCCGTGTCAGAGTTAAACTTGAGTGTCCAGGGTGAAAATTAGGGGTGGGAATCGCCAGAGGCCCCACGACATGATGATATCACAATTTTGCAATATGTTGGGTATTGCGAAATAATATATTATGATTTTCTCCCTTTTTTTAAACTGAAAATCATTTTCCTAAAGTGAAACTCTGTCAGCATCATCTGTTACACCCAGTACGACTCATTTTTCAGTCTATTCATCTCCCTTTTTAATTGCGTTTTTTATTACCTCACCAGTGAGCACGTAGCACCATCTAGTGGACTGAAAAGTTAACTTATTTTTATTATTCTATTATACAAAAAGTTAAGTTTGTATTTGCTACATCTATTGAGAAATTATTTAATAAGATACCAATACTTAATATCTATGAAACGATACAATATCGTCACACACAATAGTGCGATATTACGATGTATTGATTGTTTCCCCCACCCCTGGTGACAACCAGGAGCCCTAAGATCTAAATCATATGGGCCATGCACATTATAAATACTGCACTTTCAACTGCAACCTGTCATTGACTGAGGCTGCTTTAACCACATTTTTTGGCCACACTCGAGCGATGACTTGAGGTGTAAAAGGAGGAACTGGTGCTTAAGATGTAACAGATATCACCGTTAACTTCCAGGATTTCTAACCACAAATGAAAGTTATTAACTGTAGCATTTATCTGCTTGTATGGCAACAGAAACACTCTTTCCAAAGGGCCCAGAAGCCCCTTCTTCCCTAATCCGATATCTCCAGCCATGCATGGACTAACACAGCTATCCGTCTAGCCCAGTGGTGTAGTGGTGTCTGGAGAAGTGGGTATACTCTTTATTTATGTCCCCAATTTCTTTAAAGCAGCCCATCCAGCAAAGAATAAGTGCCCTTTTTAAACAGTTATGTGTAAGAAACATTGGCATGTAAGACTATTCTTGCATATTTGGCTCATCCAAAAATGGTACGGTTATAGGCCTATTTGCACATTGTAACTCAACTCCTGCGACTTGACCTCAGGGAATAGGGAGGTTCATTATGAAATTAACATTAGCCACAACAGAGGTGCAGATTTTGCAATCAATACTGGCCCACAGTCAGACTATGGGGCGAGACAACTACATAATTAGGCATTTTGAGAGAACCATTCCTTAATCCATAATCCGGTAGTTTCTTTCGTAAACAGTCTCTTGGAAGAGCTGATTTGCAACAGATAGGACCAGAGGGGATTTCAAGGAGGGTATACTCAATGCAAACTGAAAAATATACCTACGTATACCCTGCACCACACCGGTAGTCTGGCCGTGGCGTTACAGTCTCTTAAATAGATTTGGTGTTGTGTTTTTTTCAAAGGCGAGACGCGTCACACTCTGAGATTCCATTTCATTCCTGAATGAAAAATGATTCGCTAACTACTCCAAATGACTCGGAAATAAATAGAAAGCAACTGGTAAACATTAATGATGACTAAAATGGAGAAAAGAGTGCAGAGTTGAATCACACATTGAAGATTTGGAGGGCGTGATTAATAAGGTAATTATTAAACCTGGAAGGGTTGAGAAAATAATTTTCTGCTTCGTGTGGCCAATTATTGAGAGACTGTCATCTTTGATTAGGTATATCTGGTTGCTGCCTGACTAGGTTATCATACACTAACATCCCACAATTTGTGCCTCAATAAATACAAATTTCTAAAGATTAAGTGGAAGCTTTAAATGTTTTTTTTTTTTTTTAAAGACATCTTATTAGGCTTGTGCAAACATTTCCACTCTGTATGGGATTGTTTTCCTGAATGGCGCCTGCACTCTTCCTCTACAACCTACGTAATGCATCATTTACTTAATTTAAATGTCATTATCCATTATAGAGCACTGAGTGTCTATGTATAAGTGGGCAAAGTCTCAGGAGGAGGGGATAATGCACGAGGTATCAGGAGCTACATTAGCTAAGCTTTATTACCAAACCTAACCAGCCTTTAATAATAATGATGATAACAAAAAGACAGTTAAGGGCACCTCGCTGAAGTCCAGTACGCCCAAAGGTGCAGTCAGTATCAGTCTGCGCGCCAAGCAGGTCCGCGTGCTCCCCAAAAGCGCGAGGTCAGACAGGGAGCTTGCCGCGCTCCAGTCCACGCGCAACGAACCGTCAACCACTGTCAGGAGGAAGAGAGCCTCGTGAAGATTATAGCAGACGAACAGTCGTAAAACTCATAGAAGCTGCACACCACTTCTGGCTCCAATAAAATTTATTCATTAAAAAATAGGACAGAAACACTTTCACCACAACCTTAATGTTCATTATGTTTGTTTAATTATTGGAGCAAGAAATTCCAACTATGAGTTTCAAGGATTAGGCTAATCCTCCGGTGTTGCTAAACTGTAGTCACCATGCCAACCCATGCCTCTGCGTGGACCCAAGCGCCTCCACTGAGGGGGGATGACCTTATAAGTGATGTCATGTTGCCGTATCTCACTGCAGTTTCTCCTCAAAAAACACATTCAAACACCAAGCCTAGCCTACATAAAATGAAAAAAAAAAAATTGGAAACAGCCCAAAACTTAAACATACCAGCCAATTCCTGTCTTGTAAGGGATACAAGACTCAAAGAACCATCTGTTTTGAAAAAACAAATATTAAATACGCATAATGAACTCAAAGATATTTAAATAGGACGATGTTTGAAGAATTGTTTTGAAATTGCTCTTGTGCTGTAGAACATAAAATGTGCCTTCTGGCTTGTGCTACACTTTTGTAAGTGTTTTCAATCATATGGTAGTTCTGGAGTACCCTTCTTTTAAGTATGTACGGTAAGTCTGAGTGGTGCAGCGTACTCTAGACACAACTTGTAGTGAGATAACAGGAGGATGAGGGTGGAGTGTGTGAGGGGCGGAGGCCTACTCCCATGCACTTTAAAGCCATGCCACGTCATGCAGGTAAAGGCCCTGACAGCAGCACATACCCGTTTGATGGGCTATTTTATGAAGTTGATGCTTTTGTCGGAGGGAGAGAAGCCGTATAGCACAACAAAGCACAGAATAAGGGTCGTGCATGTGATTGCTTTAATGCATTTTCATTTCTCTGTTAGTAAATGTTCATTCCCTGGCGTAAAAAGGCCACATCATCAACACCCCCAAGAAGAGGCCCGCACCAACAGCCCTACATGGAGCACAAAAGCCGCTAAGCAACCTCGTGGTACGAACGTAACAGCCTATAGACAGGCCTGTAGCCCGGGACATCAGTTGCCACACAGGACACATTTACTGGAGTTACAGCATTTTATTATTCAGCCCTGTAACAGGTGCTAATTCGCCGTAATTGGCAGCAAACTCAAAGTCTTTGGCGGCCAAAGTAATAATTTGGAAGGAATGAGACCGTGTCGGAAAATAAATTAAAAAATAAAATAAATAGAATACAACACAGAAAATTTGGCAGTGGGCTCTGGCTATACACAGAAACAAAACACAAAGAAAAATAAATACATAACCAAAACCCCCAAAATTACAACACTAAGTCTTGACAACAGCCTCAGGTTGGATGCTTGGCGATAACACTTTGCATTTCTTCGCCGATACAACTGAGAAAATGGCGGACGTTGGCTTATGCTTCTGTTACAGGTCGATAACATCAGCATCCTCATATTTTACATAATAAGTCTTAAACAGCAGTCGTCGTTAGTACGCATGTGAGTCCCTAAACAATGTGACTCACGCATGCATGAAGACGTCCACCATCTTGGACAGCTATGGCTACACCACATGGACAAATTAAATGCTACACTTGGCCAAATCACTAAATGCGAATGTTAAATGTTACTTATTAAATTTCCACCATTCCCACCTTTATATTTAAGTTAGGATTACACACTGAATAAGCGGCAAAGGCATGGTTTGTTGTAAACTAGACGTTAACTGTAGTAACTGAGTAATTTATTGGCTAGTTACGTTAGCTGGAGTACTCTAGTGAGTCTGTTTACCATGAAAAACGAATGAATTAACAGATATGAACAAAAATACACTCACATACACAAACGTCATCAAGGGTTAGTTATATTGTAAGTTCACCAAGTCTTCATCGCTCAGCTACAGGCCTATAAGGCTTTTCAGTGACGCTTTAATTTCCAGGCTGTTAATTACTCAGTAATGTGTAGAAATTACAAAGAAATGATGTTAAATTAGAAAGTATATATAGTGACAAGTTATGGGAGTAGAATAACTCATTGATTACTGTAAATTACAGGATAATCACTTAGTAAAATAAGACCAGAGTTAAGGTTTTGGGTCAGTAACTGTGCGGGAATCATTAATTTATCAATCACTTAATATTTCCGGGTCACCACCCAAGTTCAGCCTTTTCTGACAGCTGCTCTCCTCGTGGCCTGACAGACCAGACGGAAGGATCCGGACAGCTCCCATCGCCACATACTGACGCTCTCCCAGCCCCGCACACACGCACACACACGCACACACACACACAAATACACATGCAATAAAGCGCGTACTCGCCGGCCACTCGTCAAATCAGATTTGCAAAACGAGATTAAGAGGAGGGCCTGTAAATGTCAGTGCCTGGCTCTTCTTTCCAGCCCTCCGCTGCAGGGAGCCGTTTCTAGTTACTGTCTGTGAAAGGAGCGACTCGCTCGATTAGTCGCCAGCACCCATCTCGAGTATTGAGTCCAATATCGAGACCAATCCCCCCCCCCCCCCGGGTCAAAGAGCTGCCGTTTAGCGCGCCCAGCTCAAGTTGCCAACGTGCAGAATTCAATACGCGCCGTTTAATTGGGTGTGATGAGATCGGATGCCCGCGGGTGTGTCGCTGTGGTTGAATCCAGGCCACCTTGGTCAATGAAAGTATTGTTGTCCAGAATGTTTCAGTCACTGGAGCTGACGGGTTTGTTTTTGCGGGTTTATTGCCCTTTTTATGGCGACTCGGTTTGGTTTAGTGTTGAACGTGGGAAGTCGTCGTCTCCGTGGGTTCGCAGCACACACACCGAGTGAGACCCTGGGTGCATTTTAAGTGAAGATCCAAAAAGAAATGGACATTTTAGCAAACGGAATGAACCGTGAGACGGGAGACGCAAACAGACGCGGCTCGATGGAGCTGACAGGTTGGCCTTTTTGCAGGGAGGACCAGACGGAAACTTGTGGCGGCTCTCCTGTCAGACCCCGCGGTCATCCTCCATCTGTGGCTAATTTGTTCATTTGTCTTTTTTTTGTAATCTTAATTAATCTCCTTCGCCTGACTGTGATCTTTCCGGAAAGGAGCTGCTGTGGCTCCAAAAGTGTGTCCTCTCACCCCAAAGCCAATGAGAGCTGCAGCCTTATTATTGTTTTTTTTCTCTCTCTCTCTCCTTAACTCTCACAAACACTCCTCTCCCTGTAGTTTCCGTTGTCGTGGAAACTGCAGATGGGGAGACCTCGGCCGTGTGCGTCTCTCTCTCTCCCCTGCTCTCTCACAGACTTGTGAGTAAATCAGCACAATTAGGTCAAGACCAGCAGCGGCGTGATGTCACACATATACAAAGGAGGTAGGAGCGTCAAACAGGTGGCTGCTGGTGACCTACTGTATATTACGCTTGCGGTAGTTTAAGGGGGATTTGTGTGACTGGGGCATGTCCTCACGCACTCCGCGACAAGGAGACGGGGACAAGGCGCCATATCATCAAGTGACTGAGGCGACAGATTACATAACCAATTACAGGCGGAGAGAGGATCCGTGAGCGCGTATGTGACGGATGGATCCCAGCTTTGAACGGCGAACGCGTTTTTTTTTTTGGGGGGGGGCGGAGCTGGGGATGGACGGATGAGGGCAGGTTTGATTCCTCAAGGCTACAGAGGAGACCCACTCAAATCCATGACGGGATTGGGGGGGGTTATGTGGGTGAGACGCGTCAGAGGTCGGGGGAGCACATAGAGGACGACGGTTCGGGAGACACGCACAGCAAAAGGTGTAAACAACCTTTAGAGCACGTAGACGCGGCGGCAACAGGGAGCTTGTTTCTTGGCAACAAGCATAATGATCCACTGCTGCATGTGCGCGCCTGTGAGCACTGATGGAGTCCATCTAAATCTGGACGTCTGCAGGAACTAATCCACGCTTTTATTACTTTTGCACCAAGAACTGCAAAAAAATAAATAAATAAATAAAAATTTCTAGAAGCACACGAGTTACAAACCTGAAGATTCTGCGAGCAGACGTGTGTCCTACCTTACAGCTGAACTGGGTCAACGCGGTCAGAACCATCGCGTCCGGATGTGAGTCTGCTCGCCGCCGCTCACACACGCATCCCTCAATGGTGTCAAGAGCACCTCTGTGTTGCCCGCTGCCGCTGACTGGCGTGCTCGCCAAAAAGCTTCTTGCAACTCTCGTAGCATCGCGATGTTTAAGCTGCGGATACCAGCCCTGCAAGCGCTTCCCCACCACCCCAGCTAAAATGCAGTCCTGTGCGCGCACACACACACACACACACACACACACACACGCACACACACACGCACACACACACCGTTTAACCTCTAACAGGCTGAATTCCCCTCATCTTAAACGCGTGTTATATGAGAGGCTCCTTATTCCTGTGCATATGACTCAGCAGCGCTATCATATGTCCCACCGGCACAGCATGCTGTGCTCCACAAGCACCCAAATTTACTCGCTGCCTCTGCACCCCCGTGAGGCTGCAGCAAAACAAATGCGAAAAATAAAAAAAATAAAAAATAAATAAAAATTCAGGCTCCCTCCCCTGCGTGCGTTTCAAGAGCAGATGAAAACAACTCTTACCAACTGGCGTTTTGGAGCTGATGCAGCCCATGCTCGCAGCTGCATGTAGGACCTTTCAGGCGGACAATCTATCAAATTTCTCTCCCTAATTTCCTTGTGTAAGAGACGCCGTGCGTACCTCACTGATGGAAAGCCTCTCTCCTCATCTACGGAGGCTCCGCTGGTTCCGGTGCGCGCTGCTGTGCTCAGACCGCCGGGGTGACGCCGAAGGCGGGAAGAAGTCCAGCCATCACTTCTGCTGCGTGTTTTCTGTCTCTTCTGTGTTTTTTTATTTGCTTCAGATCCATATAAGTACAAATAATCTCTGCACAGCTTTGTGATTTTTTTTTCTTTTTTTTTGGTTTGTAGCTTGAGTCTTGGGTCTCTTGGATGAGCGCGGGCTACGTCACCGGTTGAAGGGTCGTGTCCTGCGGTTCAGCACCACAGCGGACGGACAGCGCTCCAGGAAGCGGCGGCGGCGGCGGCAGCGGCAGCATGGGTTTCTCTCCCGGCCTGGCAGCTGCAGAGGTTGGGGGTTTCCCCTTTCGATCACTGGCGGTCAAGTCCACGCCACGCAGCCGACCGGCACGGATCCCCGCTCCCTGTGCGCTCTTGCCGTCGCCCGGCCAGGCGGCGGATTTTCGGAGGGTGACACTGATACAAAAATCCCACGCTTTACTGCTTATATACAACCCAAATGAGTTTCCGCCTCCTTGTGCTGTTCTCCCCGCTAGGTAGAAGCGGAATGAGATGTGATTGGCCGGTGTCACCTTACATGCCACATTGGAAGAGGGGAGGAGTTAATGGTGCACACATAAGCGAGGCAAGGTGACAGCTGAGGATTGCATGCCTCCCCATCTACGTGGCAGCTGACATAATAACAAATGAACATACTGCATATTTCAACAGGTCTAGGAAGGAAAATTGCCGAGTCGATGGCAGCCTGAAGCAGCTTATGATTCTGACAAACAAATAAATAAATAATAAAACAGAGCAGCAAACACCCACTTTGAGCAAAAGATGGGATTCAAATTCATTTTTGTCCCCTGTCGAGACCAATCTAGCAGTCCGAGGGGAGAAAAGGTCGTGCTGGTCCGATGGATGCCCGCAGGCTTTACATGGCGATGTGCAGTGATGCAATAATAATAAGGCCGTCCAATTACGGCAGCAGCGGCACATGTGAGGAAAGTGACATTTTTCTCACGCAGTCTGACACGTTTCGGGACATCAGAGGCCCGTTTCATGCCCCCACGCCGTAGTGGCCTGGCTGCAGGCTCATCGCGACCTCTAGCCCACGAAGTCAATACGCCTAAATACAGGCAACGCCTCTAAAAATAAGCTTTGACATTCTCTCTTCATGCACGTTCAAAGTAAAGCAGCGCAGCGCATTGGGAAGAAAGCAAGAAAACAAAAGAGGCAAAGGTCTATTTGTAAGCGACACACTCTCGTCTCCTTGCAGGTCGGCGCTGAAGTGCCTCTTCTTTCCCTCCGTGCCTTTTTTCACGCCCACCAGGACTCTAAACATAGACCCGCGGAGCTGCTGACCCACGCGGCCGCGCCTCCACTACGCCGATTATCTGTTATCGGGGGACAGATCCGGGGTCCTCTCACGGGCGTTTTCAATTCATCTTCAAAACGTGATGATGTAGCGGCCTTTAAATCGGCGCTCTGAGGCTACTCGGTTGCATTTAAAGACTTTGTGAATCACGTTCCCCACAGTTAGTCACACCGGGATCTGATCCCGAGGAGCCATGTGAGGGACAATTCAAAGAAGGGGAAACACTGACCATGTATCTGCGGGTTTGACATTTAATACGCTTTCAGGACTAGTGTTCCCTCTGCGCCTCTCTGGAAGACAAACACCTACATGCTGCTCTGAATTTAATATCTTGTCAGCCACAGTATTTCCTCAGATTGTTTTGTTGTTGCATGGCGGACGTTTGGTGGCTAGTATTGTTTGCTTATGCGTTCACGGGACCAAGATGTTTCACCTTATTGGTCCAGAATCAATAAGAGTTAAAGCTGACGGGCTGACGGTCAGCAGGGTCCCAAAAGACAATCCGGATCGACACCGCAGCGCGCCTTGTTTGTGCGTAAATGCGATCTGTGCCCTTAAAAAAAAACATGTAATAGTCCAAAGTGACCAACTTTATTCGCGGGAAAGACTCTGAAAATGAATGAAGGCCTGAATCAGACAACTTGAGAATAAACTGAGAAAAATGTGCAGTATTCACACGTTCAACACGTGGGAGGAAGGACACTCGCCAGTTATTTTTTGCTCAGGGAAGCTCCGTGATTTCCTGCTGAAAGCGCAGAAGACCGTAGTGTTATGCACCTCCTCTTTGCCTGCAGTGCGCACTCAGCTCCCATTTCATAACAAATCAAAGTTGCGGCAAAGGCAAAGCTTATGTAGCCCGGTCAGCCCTCGATGCCACACGGTTCCTTGTCTGGAGCTCTGGTGCCACCGACAGGAAGCCTGCGGTACAGGCAGCCGTGGAAGCCACAGGAGTGCGGGGAGCCTGTTGCGCAGTACAGTACGTGCCTGCAAAGCGGAGAGCGCATGTCATCATCAGAGCCTCGGGGCAAAATGTGTTGAGGCTGTATTAGTAAAATCTCTCTGCTGCTATCAGGAGTGCAAGAAAACATGCAGGGCTGTGAAATGAAGATGAAAACAAGTAAGAATGAACATCCTGTTAAAAATAATCTGCACATAGTTTACAACTGGTGTGTGTTTTTTTTGTATAGCGCTCTAACACAGAAACGGTAAAATGTAAAATGTCATGTTTTGCATATTAATGCAGTTGCTAATGGTGGTGACACAGAGAATAAGAAGGCCTCTCACATTTTTTAATATGCTCAGGGAAGTGTTGGTGCATATTTGCACGTGAAAATAAATGAACAAGTGGAGATGAGGCCTATAGATCAGTTTGACACATATATTAAAATACATTAAAATAGTGAAATATAATGTGGGATAAGACAAGATAAGGATTCCTATTTTTTTCTGGATAAACGGCGTGTTTGTTTTCAGTTTACAGTAAAAGCTGGTACTCAGTCAAGGTAAATTGAAAGTGATACTGAGCAAAATTAGTCTTTTTTCCCCCAACTTTAAGCTTGACAACTGGTGGAAAAACAAAGCACGAGGGTTCAAAACATATTTTATTTATTTGAGTTTTCAACTGTAATTACAGTTTTTTTTACTCAGCATAATTCTCACAGGTTACTCCCTAACCCATAAGCACAGATCCTCTTGTCTCTAAACTACAACT
>JAQLOL010000024.1:4690442-4718676 GCA_029783665.1 Naso thynnoides
GGGCTGCAACTTTGCTCCGGTCAAACCCGATACAGGTCGATGAGCGAAAAAAACTCTCTGGAGGTCTTCTTTGATGAAGAAAAAGACCCTGGGATCATTTTACGCCAGATTATTCCTTTAAGAAACAGCAAAGTTGTCGTCCAGCCATGCAGTTACAAATATGAGGTCATGTGTTTGGTAAACCCGGTAGCATCATTGTAAGACCACAAAAATCAAACAGATCATGAACGGAATCAGGTGGAAATGAAGGTGGAAGTAAAGTTACACATCAGCAGCAGGGGTACAAACCTCGATCCAGTCAAAGATCCTCTGGTTGTCGGCCTTGTCCTGGATCAGTCTGTCCAGCTGTTTGGTCAGCTCTGCAGAGCTCAGCTCCTTCTTTTTACTCTCCTCCGACTCGTCGCCCAGTGTGAACTCCACGTTCTGTTTGAGACCACGCAGACAGAGACAGACTTCATTCAGTGCAAACTGAAACAAACACATTCAGTTTTCTCATAATCACTTCAGAACACGGGAATCTGGAAAATGGATTCCAGTCCTGGGGCCGGCTGCACCAGCAGGACGTCAGAAAGCTGGACGTACGTCTGACGTCGGGCTACGTTTCATTTCCACTAGTGAGAAATATTTACATCAGCTGCACCATCTAAAACTCTGACCTGGTGCAGCTACGCCCGACGTTGGCAATGCACGTCCCCACTGTCATGCTACCATGGTGACAGCTGCCATGCCGCTCACGTTGCTATGGCTACAGACTTACATTTTTGTATTCCACACAAACCGCTGGATTAAAAATGACTGCTGAGCTGAAGAAATGAAAAGCTCAATTATTCAGATAGTGAAACAAGAGTATTATTATTATTATTGGGCTGTACAGTAGATACACAAATATTTTACAGAACAAACAAAACAGTGTCATAACTAATTAAATTTTTAAAAACAACAAAACAAAACAAAACAAGAAGAAAAGAGGACAGCTGCAGTCAGTGAGGCCGAGGGCAGACCTCAGACAGGAGACAAAGTGAAGAAATAGGACTTTATATCATGACAGAATGGATATTTATGACTGGTTTACAAGTATCATCAGTAATTTAAACATTTCAGCTCTGCTGAAACAAAACCTTTCAGTCAGTTCTCTGTCTTCATATACATCCAGAGGATCTGCCCCGTTAATCAGACTCACTGTTCTGTCCTCAACTTTTACGTTGTCAAAACTAGTTCAGACTCTTGACCTTCCTCCTGCCCTGGACTAGACAAAGTTTAAGTCCCAGATGTAGCGCTAAGACGAAACGTTGCAACTGATGTAACTGTCAAGTAAGACAGTGAATGTAACACTAACCAAACCAAATTAAGCCCGGCGAAGTTTGAGACCAGGCGCATGTCCAACTGGTGCAACTGGCCTCTGACCTTTACACTCCTTAGCTTTGGTTTCTTTCGAAAGTAAATCTTCTACAAGGTTTCTATACAACGGAACAATCTCATGATTTAACAATACCATAAAAAGTTATGATTAACTGTTCTTTAACATGATGTTTAATAAAGAAGTGTATTCCCTCAGTTGCTGATGATGAAGCTAGCGACGATCACTCACCTTCTCTGTCACAAACTTGTTGACGTCCACGTCCTCTGGGAGGAAGTCTCTCCACCGCAGGCCAGCCTCCCTCCACATCGTTCCCGCCTTTTTGTGGCTCTGAGGGAGACAAAGAGTGGATGCAGACTGACCGACGCACTCACTCATCACACGCTGATCGAGGCCACATGAAATGATTCAAAGCTCTCGGGCTTTAAACAAAAAAAAATTTCTCTGCCTGAAATGTGTTTCGTGTTGAGCAGGAATGTTGGAACTATTGTCTGGGAAAAAGGGGGAGAAGGCTTGAAAAATTTAACGCGCTTAAAATATAACGTAGTGAGCTAGAACACCAAGTTCGATCATTTCAAAATATGAACTCTCACATTTCTTTAAATGTCCACATGGTTGAAAAGGGTCATCTATTAACCCTTTCCTCATCAGAAGAACGCTGATCTTTCAGACTATTAACGCTCGTTTTTCTGTTGGTCTCTCAACAGCGTCTGCGATAAACAGACCTACTGTTGTCAAAAACTGTCAAATTAGTCCAAAAGATCACGACAATTACATGACAACAGACTAAACAGCTTATTTCATTTCTCATTTCAGGGCATTCTCAAAGAAGTGCAGTCATGTTCTTTATTGTGCTGAGTCTTCACAGTGGTCTTTATTGATATAGTAGGTCTACCTTGTATATTACACATGGGGATCCAAGTGGCTACACAGGTACTTATATAGTTATCGACTTGTCATGCAACAGTTTAAACACAGACATCAACTTTCTGGCGCAGAGAAAACTGTGCGTTCTTCATTTAACTGAAAAGGTTTTTTGCTGCTTCTGAAGACACGCTGGGAAAAAAGTGGAGAGTTTAAAAAAGGGCTGGGCGATAGAGCTAAAAAAAGTATTTTAAAACAAAATATTTGATGTCAGTCGATATCGATAATTATTGGTTTTTAATGACCTGCCTTGAATGATAAAAAATAAAATAATCATGAGAAAAAAGTTTGCATTTAACCACTTCATTTCATCACTACCTCGTAATTTTAATGCTAACACTTTCGACGAGGCTGTAAAGTAACATGTGGCTCATCTATCAAAAGAAATATTTATTCAGGGGCAGAACGCCTGTGGAGCGCGGCTCTGTGTTCAAGGTGCCTGAGAAAGTTGACGCAGGTCTGCCACTCCACTGACGAGAATAACAATAATTATAAGGGATGATTATACAGAACAACGACGCAGCTGCAAAATCAGTTAGTGAGTGATGGGCAGCATTTCGTATCTGTATTTTTAAGGCACCAATCGCTCCTCAGCACAGGCATGCAGCGCTTGTCTTTTGAGGGAAAAAGCTGCTGTGACGTTTCATGGTAAGGCGCTCCGTGTTCAGCGTCAACAGTGGTGACTACACGCTACATGAGCTTTATGAGGGGGCATGACAGGCTGTTAATGAGCTGGGGAGGAGAAGTGCTTTTGTTCTTTTGCCATAAAGCTGTGAGTTTATCTGTCGAACATTCTATTGGCCTATTTTTTTATTGTATCAATGATGAATCTATCACCAATATAAATCGCCATCATTGATCACCCAGCCCTAGTCAGAAGTGTATTAAAAAACTTAGAGTGGTCTCTTAGACACACATAACACAAACAAGCAATTCTAATTGATTTCTCACCATTCCTTTGCAGAGTAACGTCAGGATGTGGACGAGCAGGACTCCAGCTTTGCCCAGAGGAATCAAAGGCTTTGAAACCTCCCTGGAGGCAGAAAAAGATCAACGTACATGAGACAAAATAACAAAAGAAACACAAATCAGAAGTTATCACCTCTTGCAGATTTCATTTTCTTAAATGTTGAGAGGCCTGAGACTAACCTGAAGAGCTCTCCCATGGGGATTCCTCCCTCATGGAGCATGGGAGTGATCAGCTCTGCCAGGTACAGCCAGATGTGGGGGATGTCTATCGCCATGTCTTCAGCCACCTCCAGGATTTCGTGAAGCCTGAGGAAACACACACACACACACGCAGAGTGTGTACTTTTAAAAGTTTATTCAGGATTTAAAGGATGAGGAACATCTTCAAAATGACTCAACAGATGGGAAAACGAAGCAACATGGCACCAAACTGACACAAACATATGGAAACTGACTTTGTGAGGTTTTTCAGTTTAAGCAGTGGCTTCAAAAATGTGAATTTTCATAAATTAAAGCCAGGATTTCCCCCGTGGCTTCTGTTCATTTTGAATCCTCTCATTATTAACTTTAATAAAAAACACATGAAGCTCTGCTGTGATGCAACTCACAGGATTTTGGTCCAACTGCACTTCCGCACGTTTTACACACGACACAAAAAAACCTGCATTCCTTCTCCTTCGAAAGCCCCTCCCCCTCTCTGGGGGTCCATACTGACCCTTTATAGTACTGCGCTGTTGGGAGGATGTTGGTCTTCATGAGCTGGTGCAGCAGCAGGCCCATGTGCTCCCTGGCGATGGTGCTGCGCTCCAGCGTCGACTCCAGCCCGTTTCGCACAAACACAAACAGCAGCTGAGTGCTGTTCATCTCCTGCACACACAGCAGAGCTTCCTGTTGGGACACAGAAGGACACAGAGATTGTTACAAGTGCACGGGGCTTCATGACTCTGAGCATGTGCTTGTAAATATGCATAATGCAGGTACTTCAGTTTTTTCATCTGTTATTTCATCTTATTGAAAGAAGCCTCATTAATCAGCCATTGGCCTCCTGTGATCAAATCAGAGTTGCGTTTATTACAACTAATGCAAACATTTCCTTTAGCACAAATTATGGCGAGCCTTTCACCGTGAAGCTGCCACAGGAAATACAGTTTTTACTAGTAATGGGAACAGACTTGAACTCCTCTGTGACAACGTTTTTTTCTTTTCATTTTCATGTGCACATCAGCGTGCGTACCTTCACGTCATTGATATGGAGGTACTCTTCGATGATGGCGGTGGACTTCTTGTTCAGCTCTTCCTCGGTCAAGGCAGGCTTGGTGGGGGGCTGCGGAGGTGGGGGGGTGGCAGCCTTCTCCCGCTTCGCTGTTCATGTACAAAACAATCAAAAATTTAATTTTTTTTCCCCTAAAAATATGAATTTATGGTAACTTTAGGGTAAAAGTATATATTACTTTAGAGTTTTTCCTGGTCCTGTGCAGATTTCTTTATTTCTTTATGTTGTAATTACGTGGAGGTGCCAGACACTTTTAGTCTTAACATTTAAGAATAAAGATCCAAGTTTTCAGTATGTTGTTTGACGTTCTGCTCACCGTTCTCTTTGCTCCTGGCTCTCTCTCTGCTGCCTCTGTCTCTGTCGTCTGTCATGCTCGCGACTCTACGGACGGGATCCGTCGATCCACGCTGCTCCCTCTCCCGGCTGCGTTCCTCGTTCTCCCGGCTGAAGCTGCGCTTGGTAACCTGCAGCCGGTTTCGATCGCGGTCATCCCGACGCTCATCCCGTCGCTCGTCCCGACGCTCATCCCGTCTGTCAAATCGGTCGCCACCGCGGTTAGAGCGGTCGTAGTTGTCACTGCGCTCTCGACTTGAGCTGTTCCTGCAGAAGAACGGAGGGGACGCAGAGTCAGAGAAAGTTAACAGAGTCACACCACACACAAGGCTGCAAACTCTGCAGAGCCTCATGGATCATTTTGGTTTAAATTCTGTATAAATTCATTTTAATGTAAGACGACAGTGTCTGTAATTGCGTTCCTCACCTCTGAGGAACTCGTCTGTCAGAGTCCAGTGTAGAGCTGGAGGAGGAAGGCTGCTGTAAGGCGGAGAACCGGTTTAGAGTGCTCGTAGCTGGACGGCCACCTGCCTCTGAGCCTGCGGGTGAAAATACACTCATGTTGAGTTTCAGCTCTCAGCTTCTTGACGTAAAACCCTGTCAGTTTGGGAAACTTACCAGAATCTGCAGGTTTGGTGCTGATGCCACCACTGCTGCCCTTACCCCAGCTTCCCCACGTGCCTTTACCTCCTGGGGCAAGCAACTGATTGTTGAAGTCAAGGACAGGAGTCTAAAAGAAGAAATGATCCGTTAAGAAAACACTTCCTGTTAAAGCTACAACCAGGACTTCACAACTTTACCACCAAACTGATTAACTACACCGCATTCAACACCAGGTTAGAAGTCGCCTTTCTCTCCTACCTTAGTGATTTTGCTAAGGCGAGAAGTGTCAATAGGTCTGTTCTTGGAGATGGGCACTGTGTTCCAGCCCTCGTCCTGGGGAGGAGCGCCCCGGCCTGGGGTGTGAGGACCCCCACGACCTCCTCCACCCATCCTTCCTCCAGGGCCACTGCCCAGCTCCTTCTTGGAGACGAGTGCTTGCTGCACCTTCATCTGCTCCCGGTGCTCCTCCATCTCAGCCTCTTTGTGGATCTGGTCGATGGTCTTAGGACCCTGGTCACCCCGCCGGGGCACCCAGTTATTCTAGGATGGGGTGGAGGGAGACATTGTGAGTGTTGGGCAGAGGTGAGCAATAAATAAACAATTCGATAACAATTCGTCATTTTTGACAAGATCTGCCCACATGAAAGTTTTAAATGCTCAAAAATGTGAAAACATATTTTCCGTCAGTATCACCGACTCCTCATATAGGGTTTGATAACTCTATACTTGACTGATGACACAATCCAAAAGATGAAGAAAGAGGAAGACCTATTGCGTTTATGGGAGAGTGACGACTGAAAGGGAGTGAGAGATCAACATTTTAGGGACTCCGTGCTGTTCTCTTCAGTCTTTGTCTAGAAAGGAAATAAGTTTGTGCGTTTCACGGTTAAATTTGGCCAATGAATGTGCTGACTTGGAGCAGCTGATTTTGGCTTGTGAAACCACTGAAGACAGCAGGTTTTGTAAGTGTGTGGGTGGGACTGGGAGCCTAACTACAGGACTGCAGCATTCCTTCAGAAATAAGCAACAACACTGGATTGAACTGGTTTCACAGCAATGAACTGAAAAAGACCATGAGACACACAATGATGAAAATACTGGATGTGCTTTTAAATTAACTGGTTAACAAAATGTTAAGACGGGCTAAAATAAAGGTAGATGAACACACTGAAAGAAGAGACGGTGGAGATTGTGTAGAACACTCGATGGCAAACACTGCACAGGCCAATGCTGCATTCACATGGAGTCGGGGAGACTCCTTGTGAACAGCACGGTAAAAAAAAACTGTCCGACTGAATAGACGGATGGCAAAACGAAACACCCACAATGATATGTTGCTACGGTAACGTCGAATTATTCACAAAGACCAGGCCTTAAATAAAATATATTTAATTAAATTATTTTGTGACTATTATTTTATGTACTACTTTAATTACGAATGTAGCTGTAAAATGCAGCTTTCACTTAATCTTTTGCAAACTTAAAATAAACCTAAAACTGAAACTTCCTTTCAAAACAGGACAATCAGCTTTGTGCCGATTGCCTTCCATGTATCAGCTTTTCTTTTGGCATCTCATTAGGTTTTCAGGCGGTGGTAAATACAACTCCAGGTATTACTGCAGCACCACAATAATCAGCTTCTTATTCACAAGATCGGACATGTTTTCTCCCTGCGTGACATATTTGAGGAGTTACACAACATACAGCTGTAATTCTGTTGTTAAGGACGGCAAAGGTTGAAATATTTTAACTTTTGATGGCAAAGCTGTCAGCTGTTAATGTTGCTGACATTCTCTGCCGGCCTCATCTAATTTCACTGTGCTGCCCTCATCCACTTAAATGACATCCGGTTTGCTGTCTACCATCTGCCTGATTCCATTTGAACGCAGCATAAAGCAAGACAGTGTGCGTCTCTCTACGAGGGCCATGTGTAGAACTACACACACCCAACAATGAGTCCAACAATGAGGCATGTTGTGGCGAGAGAAAATGTCCCTCTTAAGGTCGGTTTGAAAAAGCCCTTTGTCTACACTGAAATACCAAAGCAAGAGAGAAGATAATGTGTTTTCAAATTTAGCCAACAAAGTGTGTGTGTGTATGTTTGTGCGTGCGTGTGTGTGTGTGTGTGTGTGTCTGAGATGTTAATTGTCATGAGCATTTGCTCAAAGTGCACGGAAGCATGAATTAGCACTGCAAAATGTTACAAATATGCTTCACATGATCTAAGCACTTGAAAATAAAAAGGCCTCGGAGGTTACTGAACCTTCTGCTAACAGGTCGCCTATGAAGGGCTGAAACGATTATTTACTTTATCAATTAATCTGCTGATTATTTTAATGATTAATCGATTTATTGTATATTCCATTAAATGTCAAAAAAAGTGCTAAAAATGGTCATCTCAGTTTCCCAGAGCTCAGTGTGACGTCTTTGAGTTGCTTCTTTTGTCCAAACAAAAGCCCAAAACACACAGAGTCCATATTTATGATCATACATGACAACGAAAAGCAGCAAATCCTCACATTTAAGAGGCTAAACCAGCAATTTTTTAAAAACTTTTTTATTTGAAAAATGACTGAAATGATTAATTCATTATCAAAACAGTTAGCAACTCCCTTTCTATCATACGATTGATTAATCGTTGCAGCTCTAAATGCACCATTCAGTGTTGTCTGCCTTTGAAACAGAGTGAGTTAGTGAAAATGTTTTTTAAGTTACTGTATTTGATGTCAGACCAGAGATTTTTTTACAGCAAGGTTTGGCACAGCCACTATCTTTGGACCGCTGTCAATCATTTCATGTGGTGTGTTTGGTTCTGCCTGCAACTCTTTTCCTCGAGTTAGCAAAACAGCTCCAATTCTCCAAGCTCTGTATAAGATGAAGTGTGTGTGTTGTGTGTATGTGTGTGTTCATCACGTTCATTACCTTTCGAAGATCCAACACATCCTGCAACATGAAGCGGATCCTGGAGGTAGTCTTCCGCTCCTTAATGATCTTCTCCATCTGATTGAAATACTGGTCCATACGAGGCTGAGGACGACCAAAACCGTTTGGTCAGTTTGTCTCTTATATCACAGCTCAAATTAAAACTTCATCGACACGCTGTAAACATGCACATGTATGTGAAAAGTGCACCTTAGCCTCTCCATCGCACTATCTAACCGCATGTGTATCGTACCTTGGCCTTCTCAAAGTCGAGGTCCTTGCCGATGGTGGACAACAGTCTACACAGACACTCCAGGGACTCCTGATCGTGGTTTTTGAGCAGCTTCACGATGCAGTCGTGCATGATGACCTCTGTGAGCATTTTAAGCTTGAACAGCTCACCAATGAACTTGATGTTGCCCAGTGAGCGCCTCCTGGCCTTGTCTTTAGCTTCCTGTAGCTCCTCAACGAGTCGTTGCTTCTCCTCCTCCTGCCAGAGACACAACGTCATGAACGAAAGTTTAAAAAAGAAAGAAAAAGAAAAAGAAAGCATTTTAAAGACGGATAGCATCCCGTGTTATGAGGCAGTGTTGTACCTCTTGAGCAGCCTCCAGCTCTTTCTGCTTCTTCTCGAAGATCTCGTCGTCATCTTTGTCTTTTTCAAACTCCTTCTGGCATCGATTTAGCAGCAGCTTGCGGAAATTCACCGCCGGCTTATCAGAGGTTTGGACCTTAAGCTGTGAAGAGCGGAGAAAATGTATTTAAAAAAAGCCAGCGTGTAGGGTTATGCAGTTTCACACACGTGACACTAATTTAAGGTCACAGTTACCACATCACTACATGAGAACAATACCAATGAAGAAAGACTTATTTTTCTGCTTTTTTGACTTCTGACCTTTTGCCAAGGAAGGTACAATTTTTTATGTATTTATTAAGAAATCTGAATAATAAAAAATATATACCTACACTTTCACTATTTTCAAGTGTGTCTGATTTATATAACCCCATTCAAATGTTTTTTGGTCAAGAAGAAGAAGGACAAGGAAGGAGGAGGAGGATGGAGGAAATGAAGAAGAGGAACGAAGACGCAAAGCTGATCACATGGTGTCAAACAAGCTAAACGTGTCGTCGACATTCTTTACTGTTTCAGAGGAAAACAACATGACTGTAGTTTGTAAAATGTGTTTCACAAGGTGCTGAGAGAGGAAAAAAGTAGTGATGTGAGTCACATTTAGTTAAGTCAGATTATCTGAAGAATATCAAATGATCCATGTTAGCTCAACACATCTGGGCTTTTTTTAACCTTCAGGACAGCAAAAAGTACAGGTCAGGAAATTCTTTTTAAAACTAAAAAAAATGTGAAAGTATCACTTAAGTAAATGGTGAAAATGAAAATAAAAATAATTCAGCATTTCTTTGTTTAGGAAGAACAGTGGCCGGTGTCTGAACGGCGCTCTATACAGATAAACTGTGCGTTCTTGCTAGATGCTCTTAGATAATTATTTTTTAAGTGTCTGTCACTAACGCCTGAGCTCTGAAACAAATTCATTATCAAATACTCAATTGTGACGAGTGGACCCACAAAAGGCTCAAGGGGGAGAAAAGATACAGAGCTCAAGTGCTGATCATCAGTCAGCCTTGCAGTAATGTACCACAGACTTACTGATCAGTCCAATCACTGAATAATAATAATTATCATAATTATTAATGTGGGTCTGTCGTCCTTCCTTGGACAAAGAACTGATCCTGGTGTTACAGAGTCGACTGTTACATTAAGAGAGTCGCTTCAAGGGTTGTTTCCAGCTTAACCTAAACCTCGTGTGGCATCGATGTAACGCTGAGATATGTTTTAAAAAATTTAAAATAATTTTTGAGCTGTTTAAGTTACAAACTAACTATAAAACGTCTTCAAACCGTGAGATTCTGAGCTTTCTGAGGCACTTTGATTGGTTCAGGGCCATTTTAAGGTCTATGACGATCAATGACGTGAAACACTTTGATGTTGACTTCCTGAGGTGATACTGACTGAAGTAAAAAGGCAGCACCAAAATGTTAAAGATGTCACATTGTCTACTAAATAACGCCCAGGATAATATACAAATAAATGGCTGTAAGTCATTGAGGAAAAGGTGAATTTGCACCAAATTTCACACAGAGCTGTAAAATACCTGAATATAACTTTCAACATAACAATAAATAAATGAATGAATGAATGAATGAATAAATGAATGAATGAATAAATCCCCTTGTTGACTACAGAATTATTCAGCAAATCGCAAGTTTTTTTATTGTGGAGATTTTTTTTTTATTTTTTTTATGGCAAATGTAGTTTGCTCAAACAAAAATCTAGTGACCTACTGAACACACAGAGAAGGGAAAGTCTCCATGTTCTTGTCTTACATCAAGATTTTGGATGAATCGGCTACATTCCCAAAAAAACGGCGCTTTTTCTTTAAATGTTCATAGTCAGCCATTTAAGTGTTGAATTGGACCACTTTATGAACTGCAGGAATTTCTGATGTGTTTTGCTGCCTTCCTCCTCTGGCGTCGTCTCTACAGACGCAAATCATCTCATCGAGAACTACTGGTGTCACACAACGCAGACGACGGTGAGCTTAAACAAACACTCTGACAAAAGGACAATCGCAGAAAATCAATCTGACCGCAATGAAAAACTTGATGAGAGAATCAAGAAATGTGACACTTAAATTCAAACTGCACTAATATGGAGTTTGTGTTGGGATTTAATAAAAACATTTCAGGCTTTATTTTAAGGAAAGTCAAAAGTGAAAGTCGAGAATGAGGACTTTTTTCCATTTATCGGACTCTATTTGTGAAACATTTCTCTCTTTTCTTTTTGAATATTTTTCTGAGGACTGATAAAGTGTTTGTATCTAATAACAATAACAATAACAATAACAATACTACTACTACTACTACTACTACTACTACTACTACTACTACTAATAATAACAATAGTTAAGGTTTAAAAACATCAGCATAGAGGTTTATGCTTGTTTTATGATAGATAAAATGCACTCAGGTCAAAACAACACACCGCTGAGCTCTGTGACAGCAGCACGAGTGCACACCGGACAGTCCAGTGAACATCCAAGCTTTATGAACACATCTTTGCATACTGTGAGGAGCCACTTACCGCCGTAAGGCAGCGACACATGTTGGCATAGGCCACTGAAAAGTTGGGCTCAGAGATGGCCTTTTCGAAGGTCAGGTCTATGACTCCTTTCAGTCTCTCCTCAGTGTCAATAGTCAGTTCCGTCACCTGTTTCATCAGCTGCTGAAACTTTTGGGGGGTCAGTTTGTTGAGGATGCTGCGAACCCGTTTGAACAGTTCCTGGGTCTTCATGTGCTCTTGATCGTTCTCCTCGGACTCATCGGCTCCGCGGCTGCGAGTGGGTTTCTTCATTGAAGGTTTCCACGCCTTCTCCGCCTTGTTCAGCTGCACGTCATCACTGAGTGACATGCTGGTGATGATTTTCCTCGGCTCTTTCCTCGGGATCTGCTGAGAGCGCCGTGGACCTCCAACTCCAATGCCCATACCTGGGGGCTGGGGGGGGGGCAGTGATGGAAGAGACAAAAGCACCATTTCATTGACAAGGTTCGGGTAGGAGAACATCAAGCGTCACGCTCTTGGATCACATTAAGAAAATTTTACTCACTGGTCCTCTGCCTCCTCCCATGCCAGGCCTGCCGAGGTTGGCAAAGGAGGGCGTGAAGTCAGGCCCGCAGTTCATTCCTGGTAGACGACTGGGGTCCAGTTGTCGCAGAGGGGTCTTATTAGCCTGCAAAGACAGAAATAATTTAATTAACACTTAATAGGGGATGTTTAGAAATCTAATGTTGTCATCTCTTTTTAGGATGCCAATCACAGGCATACTAATTAGATCCTTTTAGTGTTTTTTGGGGTGATCAAACAGCAAAAATAACTTGTAATAACTACTACAGTAAGAGGAAGGAGGAATTTATGCAGCTTAATTTAACTAGGCTGAAGAAATGTTCACTGCTTTACAAACAAGAAGACGACTTGAGCCTCGTTTCCACTGAGACACACGGTTCAGTTCACTTCGGAACAGTAACACGAGATCTGGCTCGCGTTTCCACCGCTGACCGTCCCCTTCTCGGTGGGCGGGATTTATACTGGATGCCTGTGTGATGAGCTGCCAGAACACACCTTCACGGCGCTCTGAGAATTTTTCTCTCCAGGTGAAAAAAAATTCACCAGCATAAACCAGTAGAAATTCAAGTGCATTTTATAAAATGTGTGAAGATCCAGTTGTTACTAAAGCGCATGACATCATTAAAGAAAGGCAAAAGTAAATGAATTATTGTTGACGTTCAGACATTTCACCACCGTCTGTGTACGATATGTATGTGAGACAAAACAATTCTCATAAAACCTCTTCGAGTTGTCATTTTGGCATTTAAGGTAGACTGATTAATTCATGGTGCAACTCATGCACTGACCACCAAACAAGAAAACATTCCATCTCAAAAGGTGCACTTGACTAGCACAGTGTGTGAAAAGATCTTTTTTCTACCAGTAATGGTAAACTTTCCAACGTGAAAAGGCAGCAAAGCTTCCTTTCGTTTTTGTTTCATTTTTAAAGAAATGCTACGGAAACATTATGGCCAGCGTTTAATCTTAGCACAGATCATCGGTTCATCAGTTAATTTTCTTCTCGGAGCGACAGCGTGAGGAGCCGGGCTGCTGCAGCCACCAGACCGGCAGGTCGCACTGCGAGCTGCGGCTCCTCGTAAGTCTGTAAACTTTGTGACTGATTCACAAACAACCGTTATTTGGATAAACTACTTATTTTAAATCTACATGGTAACATTCTCATTTAAAAAAATTTAAAAACTTACTGAAGTGATATATTTACTGTTCTCCAACAACACTTAAAGACGGCTTTTCGCCTGCTTGCAGTCACTGGACCACAGTGTGTGTAGCCCCTCCCACTTTGTACCCCAATGAAAGGGGGACCAAAATAGATATGGCACAGTTATCTGGCACCCTTTGGTACCTTTTCACAGTGGAAACACAAACAATTGTGTATCATACCGTACCAAGCCGAACTTCTCTCAGTGGAAACAAGGCTATGTATGACCGCGTTTAAGTGGGAGAAGTTGCACCTTTTCTAAGACCACATCACTGATGGCAGGTAGACCCTCAGGCTTGTTCATACTGGCAGAGATGAACTGGAAACCTAGAAGAAACTCTCTGTCATACTTCTTCTTCTCCTCGTGGTTAATTGGTTTCCATTGATCTTGAGGAGAAACCAAGAGAAAAAAAATCAGCAGAATTACCTTTTCTTGAAGACGTGTGCAAACATTTTCACATTACATTTTCCTTTTCCCTTCGCCATAATGTCTTAGACGCAAGGCACGGCAGGTGCAGGAGAGTAAATGATTCTAGGTATGTGCAACTGCAGATCTGTAGTGCCTCATAATGTCCACAGGGTGGCAGATAGGCTGGCAAATGAACGAATGAATGAGGAGATACAGCATACTGTATGTCATGTGCTTTGTGTAACAGAAAGGACGTGTGAATACACTAAAGAGGTACGATTTCACGAGATAATCTTAAACAAAGCTGCTTCATTTATCTATAGTGAAAGAAAATATTTCACCTGCTACTGTTTTGTCTTTTCTAAAATATAAACCAGGTGTAAGAGAGCAAAGGGTCGTGACCTACAGCTCACCTGCAGTTTAAAAATCAGTTTCTTGTGGCTATTTGTTAAATAAAACGTGTTCCCACCACATAGCGACTGTTTCCCTCAGAACTCTTATCAGCAGAAGAACAATCAGGTAAAACGCAACTCCCTCATTTATAATTAAGCAAAACTAAACATAGTCAGCTGACGCACTGCTGGCTCATGCATGTTTGTGAGATAAGATCATTGTTCACACTGAATTGTCAGCATAAGGCACTGAAAGGTATCAAGGTTCAGAGACCCACCCTCTTTGTACTGGTACTTCTTGCCAGTGGCAGTCGGCTCAGGAGTATCTGGCTGAATGTTCTCCGCGTCCAGCTTGTCCTCTTTGTCCTCCCAGGTCAGGTCCGCCTCCTCTTGGGCAGGAGGGGAAGCAGCAGGGGGCTGAGTCTCCGGTGCTTGGGCGGGGGCTGGCTCAGGCTCTGGTGGTGCCACGACCTGCTCCTGGTTTAAAGATGGGCAAGAGGTTAGAGCAGTGGTTTTAATCTTAGAATGGGAGGATTGATACGCAAAATAAAAAGACCACAGGGGCTGCATGGAATTCCAGACACAGTGAAGCCTCTTTTCTCGGCATGGACTGTGAAATGCAGCGGTTCATTTAATTATTCACTGATTTAACAAAGTAAATCTGTATGAAAGTTTCAAAAGATATCGCAGTCAAATGAAAATTATGGGTTATCATATCATTTACATTTGCTTATGAGCAGCATTTAATTTGCATTATTTAAAAAAATATTTGAAGTTTAAATAAAATTTCATAAATGTATTTTTCCAGTTCTAACACTGTTTATACAACCGAGGATATTCCTTTTGTTTTAACTCCTGTGAAGCAGGGTACACACTACAAGATAATCGGGCCGATTTCGGGCCCCATTCCCCGCCTCCAACAAGAGTCAGATGGTTCTAAAGATTATCTTGCCGGATTTTCCTGCGGTGTGAGGTGTGCTATGAGTGATTTCACCCTCCCCAATCTGCTCAGAAGACAACAGGCCCCCCAGATTTGAAACTGTAATCATTAAACATATTCAGTATTTCCAATCAGAACTGTTGTTGTGCAGGGAGAACACAGAGGATAGCCGAGCACGCGCTCTGTGGATTGTCTTGTGGAATGAAACGATTGCCAACTGGAAAGAGAGCTGGCTGAGGATGGATGCACAACGGCCGTAGCCATGGCAGCGATAAGAAATGTGAAGCATAAATTTAGAAGGAAAAAATTAGAAATGGAGGGCCAACTCGTTGATTTGTGGCAACAGCACAAGTGTTTGTGCAACATGTCCTGTAAAACATACCACAGTCGAACTGACAATGAAAGGAGCTGGGACAGAAATTGCCACTGCAATGAATGTACTAGGTGATGTAGCTCACCTGGCTAAAAACAGCAGCTACCATGTGGTCTGTTCTGTCACGTTTGTTTACTCTGAAGTCACGTTTGATCGCGTGTGATTTTATATTTTGAGAGTGGAGACTGGTTGTTGGTGGATGGAATCTGTTAGTGTGCGGTGTTGTGTAATGGTCATCTCGCTGCACACCGCACACTACAAAAACAAAACCGTTAAATCTGTCATTATTTATCGTCATGTGTGGGGTCTCTCACATTTTCAAAATCGGTTAAGATTTTAAAAATCATTCATTCTGTTCCAGGCTTAGGGAACATTATGACTGATCACAAATGTATAATAACATGTACTGTGATGTTTTCTGAGATCAGACTGTAAAAAAAATCTCCTACTGTTGCATGTCCACTCTTGAGTACCTCTGCTGAAAAGCATAAAACTAAATGAATAATGCATTACAGCACACACACCTCTTTAAAGGCATCCAGTAGGTCTCCCACCGCCTCCTTTTTGTTCAGATCCTTCATCTTCCTCTTCTTCTTTGGCACAGACACAGCAGCTAGAGGCAGACAACAACCGGACTCAGATTATCAAAAACATCTGATGGAAGAGTTTCTATAAGAACGATGGAGGACGGGGATTTTCAAATGTTTTAACTGACTGACCTTGCATAGTAGTTTCCACGAGGGGAGGTGTGACCGTCTGGGGGGGAGGAGGAGGAGTGTCCTCCCGCTCCTCGGCTGCGGGAGGGGGAGGAGTGGGCACTGTTTCTGGGGCGCTTTCAGGTATGGAAACCGTCTCTGCGGGAGATGGCTTCTCTTCCTTGGCGGTTGGCTGGGGCACTGGGGCATCTTCCTTGGCAACAGCGACTGGAGGAACCGTGTCATGGACCTCGGGCTCGGCGGTTGGTGCCTGGACAACCGGATCATCAGGAACCTCTTGGACAGCGGGTGCCGGTTCAGGCTCGTCAAGAGGTGCAGGTGCGGCTTGGACAACTGGTGTAGTCGTTGCCTGAGCGATGGCTATGGAGGTCTGTAAAACGGGCTGCTGGACAATGTCAGGCTCAGCGATGGGGCTGTCGTCACGCTCGGCTGTACTGACAGCGGGCACCTCGGGGTCCTGAGGGGCTGGCAGCGGCAGGCCGTTGGGAAGGCGGAGCTCCTCGGGCTGTGCGATGGGAGACTCCAATGGAGCCTCCAGGTGACTCGGTGGCATCATGATCGACAGGTTTTCTGGCTCCACCTCGGTAACGCCATTAGTGGTGGAGGGAGGTGCAAGGGGGGAGTCTGAGGAGGCTGCTGCCTCCTCTGCTTCAGCCTCCTCCTCCTCCTCCTCCACCACCTCCTCTGTTGCCTGTGTGTCTTTCTTGTCTGTATTGTCCTGTGCAGCAGAGGAAGGAACGGGGTCGGGGAGGGGTGCAGGGTAAGCGGGCACCTCAGGTGCTGATTGTGCAGTTGGGGTGGGTTCCCTGGGGGGTGGGGGAGCATCCATCACATCCGCAACAGGAGCGCTGGGTGTGAGTGTGGAAATAGTGTTGAGAGAGGAGTCCTCTGCTTCTGATAGTAAGTGTGGTGAAGGGGGCTTAGTGTTCGTGTCAGAGGAGGTAGCCTCAGAGGGGATGGGATCACCCTTGGCAAGTTCAGGGGTTTTTGACAGAGGAGGGGGTGTAGGTTTCCCTCTGTCATCTGAAGGGTAAAAAAAAAACAAAAAACAAAAAAACACCATTAGACTTCTGAAAATAAATATTCATTCTTCACTGCTCACTTAATCAGCCCAATTATTTTTAAGTTAAGTTAGTCTTATTCCTCATTTATATTGCCCACAGCATTGAAGCAGACCTTGTACACATGGAAGCACATTCGCCAAACACTGAGGGTACAAGCTGAATGATTTTGTAGAAACAGTATGATGTGATACTCCTCTCTAAAATGTGATAAAGATGATCATTTTCTAACATGCACCGGATTGTGACATTATCCATCCCTCTTCTTCTAGATTCCTAAATAACCACTTCCTGGAAATAAAAACAAATAAAAAACCTATAAATCAGCTTTTAAATTAATGTGTGTCTCAAAACGCAATTTAATATAAATACTGTGCTGCAGAGTTGTCCTGAAAATTCATATTCTACAGACTTATAAAACCTATGTGTTCGGTACACATCCCTGAAAAACATCATGTCATCATGAATTTAATATGTTTAACAGTAAAAAATGAGAATAATTACGTAAAACTGTCACCGCAGGTTGATTGAAAAACAATCAGCCATGAACAACTTAGTGCTATTTTCACACATTAAGATTAAAAGATTTAGGAATATCACTACTAAAGTAGAATATGAGACCAATTAGAGGGCTAAATGAAAGCTAATGATGGTTTTGAAAACGCAAAATGGCAACTAGAAACCTTAAGTACTGATACAGCAGAATAACCAACCCCTGCATAAAATGACCTTCATTAAATAATTACTGCATTAAATGTAATAGACGTGTTAATATATGTGCCACGACTCTGTACAGATGCTCATAGAGGTCCAAGTGGTTGAATGGGTGACATAAAGGACTTTCACCCAGGTGACTGGGGTCCATGAGAGTCAATGTCGACTTTTAATTTGAGTAAAGTTCCCCGGTGTGGGGTCAATAAAGTTTATCTTAGCTAATCATTATAAAAAAAAAAAAAAAAAAAGCTAGAAAAGAACAATGTGTAATGAGCCTGGCAAATATTAGCACTGAAGAAAAACATGAATAAAATAAAAAACTGATAACAGGGAGATTGTGCTTGTATCTGTGTGTGACTGTGCTCAAGGCTCTGAGCATGTGGCACTCACCTGGTCTGACGACTGCTGGTGTAGCAGCTGTGACGCTCTCACCGTTGGCCTGGGCCACTGCTGTACTCTCTGTTCCAGATATGGCTGTCTGTTGGAGGACATACACATGCCAAAGGTGAGATATGACCTTATGACGAGAGGACAGCTCTCTTTTTTTCTACGTGGTTTTTCGGGGAAAAATGGTTTGAAGTTGCTCCTGAGTTGGTGATGAGAGCAGGACTCTGTAAGATCATAGATCGGTTTCATTTTGACAGTTGTAGAGTAAGACATTTGTGAGGGCTGGCAATCTGCAACATTCCTAATAGAGTGGTAACATATGTCCTGCACTGGCAAGTTTTCTTGCTGTGAATGCATTTTGTATGCTTTAATAGCTGTCACAACAGAACTAATAACAAAACAGAAGACACCTAGAATATAGAGATTAATTTAAAATATGCACCTCTGAGAAGAGGAGTTTTTGTCAGGTAACAAACAGACTGTAAACTATGTAGTAAATGTTTTTATAAAGGAACTATTACAGTCCGTAGATGGTATCAACTCAGAAGTTTCTAATAAAACATTAAACAACTAACCACCAATGCTTACTTCAGTCGCACTCCTCTGAGAACTGATCAGCATTATTTACGTCCTTAACGTCGTGAAACTAAACTTCAACTTACCTGAGAGAATTTGACTGCTGCCAAAAAATCAAACCGTAAATTTAACTGTGTCTCCACTACTGTTGACAGTGTTTGCTCTGGATTCTGGTATTGTAGCTCACCTGTGGTGGCGTTGGAGTAGAGCCACAGCGGCCCCCTAACATAATCTCCTCTGTAATGTCTCGACCTCCTTGATTAGGGTCTCTTATTCTGATCTATAGATGAGAGGAAACATTCACTGTCAAGGTGACAACACGAATGATGACAGAGAGGAAAGGACAGAGGAAACACATCTGTATGTGAGAGAAACACTGGAGAACTGGCTGCTTTCCTGTGAATGAAGAGTACGAAGAAAGGCAAAGGGTTAAAACGTTTCAGGGTGAGGACTGCAGCATGTAAGAGAAGAGTTGCCTCCCAAGGGTGAAATGCCTACAGTCATCAGCCCTCTCTGCTTCTGTGACTCACTAGCTGCTTCGGATTCAATGAAAGCTACATTTCTCACATTGTGAACACCGGGGCACACCAAATCCAACAGCTAGCCGCGATGCAAATTCCTCCACAGTACAACTGAATGCACTTCAGCTTGTTAGTCCGCAGCAAAGCTGTTCGACTGAGCCAAAATCAGGTTAACCAACTTTAAGGCAAATTGTTAATCAAATTCCAGTGCTGGTTGAAATTGTTGCGAAAATGCCTCTCTTGTCAAGGCAGACAACATTAAGCTTTTTTGTGCACACACACACACAAACACACTGAGACGGGAAAAAAACGATCAAAATTTGATTACCCACTCACAGACTGCCCATCCATTACAAACACATGCTTTATATTCTGCGCTCTTTTTCTCACTTACACTCTAAATACTTACTGTGGAGAGTCAGAGCTGTCATGAAACTAGGGTGAGCCAAAATGCTACTAACTAAAGTGACGCATAAGGATACTGGGCAAGAGTTAAATTAACTGTTAACAGTGAGTTGCTTTAACGCTGCTGCTCTCTGACCTACTTTTGAGTTTAAAAAGTGCAATATTTGCTTGTTGCTACTGACCTTTACCTGGTTCAGTCCGTCAGCAACTCCACTCCCGGAGGATTACTAACCCTAGTGGGCCTCTCTCATCCTGGGGCTAGAGTAGCCGTTCCAGCGGACTCAGGGTTTGGACTTTAAACCCCACAAAGTGGGCTGCTGGGTGGAAAGTAGCCAATGTAGTTTTACCCAGGCTTTACTCACACACATCCAGGCTGCGATAGAGAGCTACGCGCCGACAGAACAGGACTGAGCAGGGCTGGGCCTGACTGTCAGTAAGCTAACTAGCAACTTGACTCTCTCTCTGTCTCTCCCCCTCGCTCTCTTTCTCTCTCATACGCTGAACAGAACAGGGAGGGAAAAAAGGATAAAGCGACTGGCCTTGTAAAGCTATGGTATTGGAATGCACAAGCCCGCCCACAGAGACTAACAGACAGTTAAAGGGGCCGGGGTGGGGGGGTGGCGGAGGGGTGGTGGCAGGGTTTCCAGGAAAAAAAAAAAAAAAGTATCCTTATCAAATGAGCTTGAGCTAGCAGATGAAACTCCCCCTTTTCCTCATTCTGTGTGCACAGTCACTCTACACACTCAAGTTTTTTCAGGCTCATCTCTTCAGAGAGCAGAGGAAACCAGCACACTGGGAGGAGGAGGAGGAGGAGGAGGAAGAGGAGGAGGGGGGGGTGCCACAGCAGCAGAGGAAGGCTGGTTGGTTAGCCCTTCCGGCTCAGAAGGTGGTGGAGACCAGTGGCCACGTGGAGCTGAGCTATGTGCTGACATGTCCTTCACCCCCCCCCCCCAATCCCCTCTAGATACTCTCGTTGACACAGAGTGAGAGAGAGCAAGAAAGCAGCAACGTTGGAGAAAGTTTTGCAAGGCTTCAAATGCTGCATGTCACCAGACACTGCAACAGCAAAAATGTGGCTGAGGATTGAAGGGCAATAATTTTTACAAGCTGAAAAATACTTGAAGGTTCATTTTTAAAACGCTCAAAGTTAAAACACAAACACTCCTCCTCTTTATCGATGCGTGCCTTTGAGCAGAAAACTAGTCTTGTGGTTATTACACCGACTTGTAGCCTTTTTTCTTGTTTTCTTGTCCGTAAGACTTCAAATCTCTACCTGCTGTGTGAAAGTGCATCCCATAATGCAGTGCTTGTGGTGCGTATTATGTAACAACAGATTTCACTTTCCTTGAAGCTTGCATCTATAATCTATCATCGACATGCTTATAATGCGTTACAATGCGCCTATGATGCTGTGTAATCATAGATATAAGCAGGGTTAGGGTTAACCAGAACCACAACCAAGTGTGCTGATAATGCGTTATAATGTGTTATATATGTTCATAATGTGTTATAATGCATTACAGAGACAGCCCTTACAGACAGCTTTACCCAGATTTCTTTGCACACGATCTTTTGGCTCAAGCACAAACGTCACTTATGCAGATTTATGTTATTATTAAGTCGCTGTCACCTTGAGCTTTACTATGGGCATTCTTCATTTTCAGTGGATGTGTGTGACTGTGACAGAGACAGTGACTCTGCACCAGGTCTTTGAGCACTGACAGGGGCCCATGGGAATAGACCAAAGTACACCCCAGGCAACCACAGTTGCTGATAAGCAGCCAAGTTCTCCCGCGAGAGGGAATCTTGTGGCAAGTCTTGTCAAAAGAACAGAGTCCTGACATTTAAAACCAACTGCATTTTCCTGGTGATACTAGTAATAGATTCAGGGAATTACACTATACTGGATCATCACATCAAGCATTTTAAACAGACACTAGGCACAGGCACATACCAGGCGAGGGCCATCTTAGAGCAAAGGAAACACTAGACATACTGTAGAACCGGGGAATATGTCGCACAGCGGCTAAGCCTTGCGGCACACCGAGTTAAGGTCAAGTTCACCACTATCTGTTTCAATCGGTGAACTGAACTCTTCCTTCAGACTCCAGAATCATTTTTTAGAGAGATTGCAACACCACTGACTAGCTTTATTACCTCATAACCATCAGGTCAGTGGATTACTCTGAAAGTCACAGCATGTCTTGTTCTTGTTACTGCTGGGGAGCTCAACAAACAACGCTTGAAACGGAAAAAGTCAAACCGAAACGTTTATTTTCCACATTCCCCATTTCCATTTCTTCAGTCGCTCTGATGACAAGTTACAGATTTCAGAAAACTGTTTATTTCGTGTTTTGTTTCTTGTTGCCTGTTTTGTGTTTTCGTAAACAAATATACAAATATTTATTAAATTACATTGTTGTGGCATCTATTTCAACCAACCAAATAAATAGCTGACACATCCAACTCTGTCTGGGTAATATTCATAACAGAGTTCCCATAATGCATTTTGGCCAGTTTGCAAATACCCAAACAGTACTCAACTGATTTGGCATTTTAAAAATGTCAGACTGTTTGGACTCATGACAGATAGTAAGAAATGTATTTAACTTGTGGCAGAACAGATATTATTACCCATGATGCAACTTGGGTGAACCTTTGATAGGAAATTTGATCCCAAACAATTATCTCAAACCTAAACGCGTTCCAGAAATTTTGTCAATTCCGGTATAGTCCAAGCTTTGACGGAAATGTATAAATCTACTTGCCCAATGTGTCAGACCCATTTTCTTCAGGCACTCAACTTTTTCTTTTGGAAAATTGATGGGCTTTTAAAAAACACAGAGTTTCATCTGCTTTGCTCTCACTCTTGCAGGAAATTTTAATAAATATGGATTTATTAGGGCTGAGCAATAAATCGTTCTACTGATTAATTCAAATTTGTAGTTCAGGATTTTAAAGTTTTTTTTAAAAATGAAAATCGATTTTCTTTTTTCCAGGCTCGTGTTTGCTCAAAATTATATTGTTTTGATTCATGGCAAGAGAAGAATTACATGTAAATATGTTTTGACAAATTACCGCAGGCTTCAGGGCAAATGTAAACTTCCCCTCATCTGAAACTGCACAGAGCACTTTTAAAGACAAGTTTGCAGCTTGCACTTTAACCCCAAAAGGTAAATTCTTCTTTCTTCTTTGCTTTTGTTAATCTTTATTGTTAATTCAAAAAAAGCAAAAGTGTTTTGAGTAATTTATTTGTCATTTGTAGTCTGTTTTTAAGAAAGGGAAAAAAACTGCTTGAAATCGTGAAGTCGTGAAAGTTAGATGTTCAGAAACTGAGACTTATTGTAGAGCCTCTGGTTTCACCAACATCCTCTGATGTCACCCATTGAAATTCCTGCTTCCAGCGCTGGGATTTGACAAACAGGAGGGTAAGTTGTCAACAGCCATTACATATCAAGAGGGGATACTTCATCTAAACGTAACTCCTCTGCTACTCACTGACTTCCCTCATTGTGAAGTTGAAAGTTCATCACTTACAAAAGTAATTTTGAAAAAAAAACAAAAAAAAAAAAGTTAACAGGTGAGTGTGACTGCTGTGTGTACCTGGAAGTCTCTTGCATGAACATGATCTTGCAGCAAGAAGATAAGGCTGCTGAATCAGCACACAATACAGTACACAGCAGTGCTGGAACATTTGTCAAACACTGAAGAGCACAAACATTATTTGGCTCTCAGTCTGCAACATTACAAAGATTCAGACGTCCACACAGATGGGTTTAAAATGATGAGCAAGTAAATAAAGTTTAAAATTAATTTAAAGAAGTGTTTTTTCAAATCTGTGTTGTTTTCATCTGACATTTCCACCACGTTAAACAACATAAGATCTGTTTTGCATTTTCTAGTAGTTCATTCTGCTAATACCTTCAACATAGAGCCTATAACTCATCGGTAATGTATGAAACCCTGAACCAAAAATCCATTATTAGCCATTTTAAAGTGAAAAATGACTGATGTAGTGGAATTTTGTGTTTACCTGTTTACGTTCCCGCTTGGTGGGGATGTGTTGGGGAGGCTGAGGTTGTGGCTGTTGCTGTTGAGGAGCGGGGTTCATAATGACCGGTGCTGCCTGCACCGAGGGGGTGAACTGAGGCTGGGCGGGGTAGTAGGCCCCTGTTGCGGATCAGACAGAGAGAAGAATGTAAACCGACACGTACAGACTTAATCTTAAGGCTTTAACTGGACACAAACACGTCACTTTGTTCCAAAGAGACACAGAACATGCACAAACATTCACTTTACCCAATAGCTAGTGTTTACACAACAGCATCGCACTCAAAGTGCCAATGTTCAGAAGGTCCTGTCAGGCGACTTTGAAGCACTCAGAAATGCTTCGACTAAAACTTGATTTCTTGATGATTTGCAGTGTGACAGCTGCAGTTTAATGTCCACAGCAGGTATAATGTCTTCACAGTGAGGTAACTGCATTTTTTAGTACTCAAGTTTTCTCAACACGATGCGCAAGTCACACTTCTGTCTGTCAAAAGCTCTGCTAAAGAACAACTTCAGATCTGTGTAAATGCACCACATTTAACTTGAATTCATAGATTTGAAAAAAAAAAAACCAACAACAACAAAAAACAAAACAAAAACGGTGTTAAAAGTTTGGGCTTTGGGATGATGATATTCCACTGAAAAGTGCAGACACATTGCAGGAGAGTGCTTGTAAAAATTGAACTTTTAAAAGCTTTTCAGTGTTATTGTCATAACTTTTTGTGATCTTAATGGATGAGGTTATGACTAATGAGTGACTGAAGAAATAAACAAATAAACATCGAAAAGACTGGGGACTTCAGGCACGTTCGAATAATTTAAACTCCCTGAGGACAATCAGACCAAGTCATCAGTCAGTTAATGGGATAATTCAATTACACACCAGGTCAAAACGTTTTGCACACAACATGCCACTTTGATATGTCTCACAGCGGTTTTCAGCTCTACAGTTTTTTTCATGTGGTCTGAGTAACTGGTGACTGGAATCAAATATCAGGTGATTGCAATTGAACATCTTCAAAAAAAACCACAAACTCCAATTGCTCTAATTTCGCAAGGCCCTTTTCTTATTGCTGCCTCTGTAAACTGCTGCAGTGGGGTTATTTATCCTAAAATACCAGTAACTATTAAGTTGTCCTCAGCCATGACAGTTCAAGAAATTCTATTAAACAGAAATCCCTTCCTCAAATCTGACCCTACCTTTTCCGATGGTGTCTTTTCATCGCCTTTGTTTGATTTGGTGCCTTCTCAAAATAGCCCTTCATGTTGTATCTAAGTACAAGTTACCAGAAGTAATCACAGAACCTGGAAGGCCTCGCAGGTAGGCCTGCAGACCATGACACAGCAGTCTCTCTGCCTGCTCAGTTCTGCATTGGTGTTCCTTATTTCCTAAAGCAGAGGACATTTATCACGTTCACAAACTGGTCGAGAAAGCTGCTGCCAACGTGATCAAGAAAAAAAAAACAACTAAAAACAACGCGTTTCCACAGGTTCAAAGAACCTCTCTCAGTCTACCCGGTCAATAATGTCAATAAGACATCCAACCATTCATAGATATTACCTGGCCTTGCAAATGGCCTCAGCTACAGTTCAGAACCAGCTGCTGCTCTCTTTCAAAGGGGGCAAAGAAAAAAATCCTCGGAGTGAAGAGGCCTCTCTTTCAGCCGGGCCGTGGCAAGCTTCTGCTCTGCCTCTCTCCCTCTCTGCAGACATTTCGGTCTAACTCACATTACTGAGTCTGCATTGTTGACCAGGAGCAGCATAGCCTAAATATAGTCAAAACCCCACACCGGCTGGGGGAAGAGAGCCACGAGAGGGAAAGGGAGGGAAGACGGACGGAGAAAGGGGGACAGAGAGAGGGAGAATAGGAGCATGCTCAAAACCAGAAAGCCAGAATGAGACTTTTCCTGGACAGTGTCCCAAAATAAATAAGAGGCTTGAGATATGACTCACAAAGTGCAAGAGATTGAGAGAGCAATTGTAGGGGGGCTGCAAAGAAGCACACTTTTCTCGATGACACCTACCCTCAGAGTCCTGCTGCTCTTGAGACGCACGGTTCCCCATGCTGAATGCAAAACTGCGTATGGGCAGAAAAAGGAGAGGGGGTTTTTTCAGCAAACCCCCTCTCTGAGTTCTCCCTGTCCTCTCTACAGGTGCCCTCTCAGAGTGACTTCTTCAACACTCAGCCCTCCCCTCTTCCAGCGTGTCTCCCTTTTGCTCCTCCCTCTGACCTTCCTAATTCCTCCCTGCTTTCAGCTTTTCCCCACCTTCCTCTCTTCCTCCCTCCCTTCCCCCTCTCCAGAGTACTGGCAGCCAAGCGAGGCGATTGAGTTGTGTCATTCGGAGAGGTTCTACTTTGCCTGAAGACTCCCGTATCTCTCCACCGTGAAAAAGATCCATGCGGGCAAAGACGTCACTACCTACTACAAAGGGTCTAAGCTGTGTGTATTTTGAGTGTTACTCCAATATCGATAACAGTACTGAAAATACCTTCAGTGCTTCTGGAATGCTGGATTGGGTATCCGCACTCAACAACCAGATGCCACGTTATTTATTTTTAAGAAATATGACCCTGCTACCTTCTACTTTTAACCAATTTTTACTGGCTAAGTGGCCAGTATCCATAAATGGCAAGCAACTAATGTAACATCCATACTGGGTTAGTAATTGTACTGGTATCGGATTGGAACTAGGCATTGGTATTGAAACAAAGTTCAGGGATTGAAACTGGTATTGGAACATAATGTACATGTATATGGCAAGAGTTAAGCAAATCACTCAGCTTGAGGGGCGGGTGTCTTAAAAATAGTCACCCTACTCCGTCAGCACAGTGTATGTGTGTGTGTTTCTACCTGACTGCTAGAAAAGGATTCAGTTGTCAGAGACTGCACCACTTAGAGGGCCAGAGGGGGGGGGTTGGATTTTTATTCTGGGATTATTATTCGGCGCTTATGAGAACTTAATAACAAGCATTGCAGGTCTTAACCGCAAACAGCCTCATCAAATCCAGATAAACAGTTTTATCTGTGTTACTTTTTCTTTTGTGATATTGTGAAAATCTAGAAACACCCTTAAAAACCCTTGCACTTCAAAAGCCAGTATCGTGGTCAAGACCATAAGAGACCAGAGTTTGAGAGCAATGTCTCAGTGTCACATGACCAGTTACCTAGGGTCATGTGACACCCTCATGTCATGACATACCACGTGACTTTCAAAATGACCAATGTTACAACACCCTCCAGCACAAACACATTGCTCTGTGTGGTCATACAAAAATCTGGCATAAACATCAATAAAGCTACCTCACACCACCAGAAGCCTGCTGTTCTTAGAAGAGTCGTCTACCTGGAACAGCAGAAAGTAAACCACTAAAACCGCTCAAAGCCTGGCAAATAAATAGCACCAATCATTGTAAACAGACAAGAGATTTACTGGACGCCTCTGTTAAAGAGGTGTTATGATACAGTTATGTATCGATGCATCAATTTATATTCCCACGATCCAACTATATTGAAAGGTAAACAGCAAATCAACCTTCTAGTGTGACTTGTATCGATCTATAATCATTTTTAAACGCAAAAATCAGTTGTATCGATCCCAAGAATTGCTGCCTAGTATTTAGAACTTCAAATGTTGTTATCTGGATGTTTTTTTTCATTGTAATGGTGGTAAAAAGTTGTAAATGTTACTTCATTCTCAGACATCTTTGGCATGTGCGTTGTGTCAACAGCATCGCTTCAGAAAATGGTGGACCATGGCAGAGAAGCAGCAGGAGAATGAGAGATTTTCAGCCCAAGTTTGCAGTCCACAGAGACTGATTAGAGGCCTTACATCAGTGTGTCAAACTGTTCTAGTTACCTCCTCTACCACTGCACTTAAACATGCATTTTCTTTTACTCTGCTTTTGGGGGAAAAAAAAAAAAAAGGTACTGTATCAATTTCTAGTCACAGAATCGCATCATATCGATTTGCTTTAAATGAGCCAATATTGTTTTTGTATCGTATCACCAACCATGTATAGTAACATGCATTGAATCTTTGTTAAAATGTACTGTTAACACCCCCACTCTGTTGTGTAAAAGAAGGAAAAGGAAGAAAGTATGGAATGAGTTTCCAGGGATTGTAAAACCCTGTTTAACAGTATATTTTAACAATTTTAAACAAAATTTTAAGATCTCGAGAGTCTAGAATTTACTCTAAAAGAGCAGCATTAAAATGCCAGTACGCACTGTGGTTCTTAATGTTCTTAATATTACAGAAGAATTTAACTAGACCATGGTCAGAAACACCAACAGGAACTATTTGACAGCTTTAAAAAAATATGAAAATGATGCTTAAAACGATAAAAATGATCACGTCTAGCCAGTGAAACCAAACTGTCCCCGGCATGACTCCATGTGTACTGCCTGTC
>JAQLOL010000024.1:4759062-4770214 GCA_029783665.1 Naso thynnoides
CCCCTCCCTCCCTCCACACACGCAGACACACACAAGAAGAGTGTGTTTCATGGTGAGAGAGACGCCATATTGTTTTGAAGTCTCCCGTTGCTACGGATGCGCTACGACTTCTGTGGTTGCGTTGTGGCTGCTTTGTGTGTGTGTGCTTGCGCGTTTGTGTGTCTGTGTGTGTGTGGGGTGCTTGGCCGAGGTTCATAAAGGGATTTGGCGGTGTACTGTGTTGAAATTTCGGATCAAGTCGCGAGTTTACTTTCACTTTCTATCATTCACTGAAAGTACTGCAGTATATGAGCTCCATAACTGAACAGTACTTCCTAGTCCAGTGTTTACCTTGATGTAGTCTTCAGAGGAATAGAGATATTTGTCGATCTGGGTCAGACCGCCGTCCACGTCCCACAGCAGGATCATGCCCAGGGAGGCTGCAGCGCTCAACATACCTGAACACATTTATATCATCTTTAGTGACTGAGCAGTCACACATTATGCACTAAAATACTGACTGAACAAAAATCACGAGTGTTGTCCCTTACCGTGGTCTTTGTTCTTGTACAACCATTTGTTGCCGTCGTCTGTGAGCAGCTTGTCCTGTCCGAAAGCTGCGTTGACGAAGCCGTTCACGAAGGAAGAGGCCAGGTTCATACGAGCAGAGTCCACCTGTGAACCGCTGCCTCCAAACCCTGCCGCACACAGCACAGAGGTCACAACGCGAGTAAGAACAATCCATGAAAGGCACAGACACAGCAGCCATGCATACCTCACATTAAACCCTGACACCAACCAGACCAAACACACACAACCCGCAGATATGGACTCACTGTTGTTTTCCAGGTGTGTTTTGTAGATGTCATCTGGCACTTTGGGTTCCATGATGTCCAACTGAGGAGGACAAGACAAGCGTGTTATTAATTAAAAGGTGAAATGAATTCTTGTATCACTTGTACATTTAAACTTTGAGCATTAAAGAAACATATTGAGAAGAGCTTTTTTTTTGGTCAAAGTCAGAGTAAAATGCATCGTTTCAATCATGACAACGGGCATCTGATGAAATTTTTATTTCAGCAGCATGTTTGGCCTCATCAATAACGTAAATAAAAATGTTTCAGTAGAATTCCACACACTGAGGTGTACAGAGTTTAAATTTGGATAAAGACAACATCAGGGATGCACTGACTCCACTTATTCAGTCCTGTTACCGATTCAGTGCCTGGGCTTTGTTTACCGGCCAACACTGAGTACCAATCTGATACCAGCGCACAAAAACCACCGAAAAACTGAGACTGTTACAGTTGTTAACCACTGTTCCTGTACGGATGTGATATGATAACTATCACTGTTGTATGGCCTGGCTCAGGTTAAACCCTTTGTGAGACACAAACACAGAACTCCATAGAACTTTTTTTTCTTACTACGTGGAAAAGAACATAAATAAATAGAAGAATGAATGACAATTCCTTTAAGAATAAAAGTTCAATTAGAATTTAGTCAAATAAAAGGATCTAAATAAAACACTATAAAACTAGTGCAGCAGCAACTTAAAAACTACAATCTAGAAAAATGCTGAATGTGCTACGTTACTGTTAATGGAAAATGAACATTTCCTTCAGCTGCAGCCTCGGATTAAAAGCATTTAACTGGTGAAACACAAGACGACTTTTATTTTGAAGTAATCTAGTTACAATCGATACAATGTGTTCATGAGCTTAGCTAGCTATTAGCTATCGATCATCAAAAATGTGTTTGCGGAGCAAAACAGTAATTTCTCAGCATTTGTTGACAGTGGACTAATTTTAATATATCTGGGAGTATTTTCACACCATCCGTGAAAGTAATGGAAGAGGATGGAGCTGTCAGATGACAAGCCGCAAGTGACGGGTAACAAACTCCTTCTCTTTCATTCAAGTTCTCTATCAGCATCTGAAATATTTTGAAGTGGGTGCCTTTTGTGTTTCACTTTGACAAATTATCCTCCTCCACTGTCCTGCCGATCGAGCCTCTTTTCTCTCGTCATATTTTAAGCAAAATGTTTCTTTGTCTTCTGCATCTCTGTGCTGTGATTCAGCCGCTGGGCAGTTGTTGGGCAGATCGAGAGGCCTGCAGCAGGATGTCGTTTTATGGGTGCCACTGTAGCATGACGTAACATGTGTTGCACACATAGAATCAAAGAAAAATTGCACCAATATACCACCAATACCTGATCTAGCTATTTAGACAATATTGGGGCCAATACCAGATTTCAACATTGGATCGGTGCATCCCTACTTTCAGCCTAGGGGTGACTTATTGGAAGCAAAGCTTAAAAAAGATATATGCAGCTTTTTAAGTGTCTGAATAAATATAAATAGCATTTTTTTCATTTCTGCACTTTCTAGGCTTTGTAAATAACTTTTAAAACCAAAAAGTTCCTACTTTGCCTTAAAACAAGACATAAAAGTTTAGTCTCAAATACCCAACATGTGTCTTACCTCTCTGGCCAGAGCCAAGAAGTTGCTATTGAGCTGCACGTTGGACATAATCTCTGTCAAATCCTCGTAGTCCTCCACATCCTCATTGAGTTCCAGGAACATGCCATGGCGACCCAGCATGAAAGCCATCTGCTTCTGGATGACTCTGCAACGCAACGACAGTTTGTTTCTCATATAACAGTAACGACCAAACAGTAGGCTTTACATTGCAACGAAAGCTCGTACGCAAAAACAAAAAGGGTCAGCCAGTTATGACAGAAATAAAATGTTTCAGGTCTGTTTTAAAACAACTCACCCATCCACATGTACACTCACACTGTTTTACTTGCTGTAAGCTTTGCTACTGTTCATGCTGGCAATCAACGAACACCTTACTAACATTACTTTCAGTGGAAGTGATGGGAGACAAAATTCATAGTTCTTGTTTTGTGCTTCATTACATTCAACCTTCAGCTGAAGCCAATATGAGGCTTTAAAATTCAAAGTTTCCGAGACTGAAATCCACTGTAATTTTCTTAAATCATGGTTGGTTTTTAATAACGTCTCACCTTTTTTTTCCCTAGACAGCGTCCTTACTGAGATGTGGGAGATGATAAAAAATAGAGACAGCACTCAATAAAGTCGTTCACCTTAACAGGTAATCAGTGGATTTAAGTCATACAGACTGAAGCCTCAAATTATCTTCAGCTGAAGTTTGGAATGTGTTTTTGCACGGGATATACTGCATTTTTCTACAATAATGTTTTGAAAGTCCTTACATGTCTTTGCAGGATGTGAAGATGTTTTCTACCAGCTCCACATCGTTGAGCATGAGGGCCAGGCGCAGGGCCTCTGGGTAACGGTTGAACTTCCTGAAGATGTTCAGGGCACATCGGAGCAGTGCTGAGTTCTCTGGCTCAGGGACGTAACTCACGCAGCTGGAGGTGAGGTGCACAAAATAACAAGATTAAACATTCAAATAAATATTTTCACATGGACTACATGTGTACTGCATGTTACATGATACTGTGTGGTGGCGTGAAACGCACCTAGTGAGGTACAGGCAGACTTTGCCGTAGGCATTTTCATCGATGTAGTCCTCCAGCATGTCCAGTCTCTCAATCTCCATCAGCAGGTCACATGCCTCATGCTCGGCATTGTGGGCCATGTTGTAGGGCACGATCTCCTTCACTAGTTTCAGCAGCGTCTCCTGCTGCGTCTTGTCATTCTCCTCCACTTCTTGCCACTCTTTAGCCACCTCACCGGCCAGGTGCCTGAAGGACAACAAACAAGAAGCGTGCTTGGTTACCAAGAAACAAAGCAGAGAGCAGATACAAGAGAATGTGTCCAAACACATTCAAATTCCCTGTTTTCAATACAGGAATAATCCAGGAATTTGCCCAGCTGTTGAGTAAGCCAGTTATTTCCTTAGTTACAGTTTGACATTTATACCTCTACAACAGGAATCACCAACAGGTGATGGTCCGGGTGACTATTCTTTTTTGGGACCCAATTTTAAAAAATGAGAAAATGAAACAATCTTCACTGAGCGTTGTTGTTGCTGCAGACTGCAGGCGCAGCTAATTCACTTTTCGATATTGATATTGCTATCGAGTCTAGTGGGTCCTATAAGGTAATGTTATAACTTGAGTCGAGTCACATCATTTTAATCAAATCACCAGCGCGCAAACATACATCGATGGTCTAAGTTTCTGAATAAAACTGAATTGCCAGCCAACAGGTCCGCTTTATCATCTCGCAGATTTCCACGGACGGTGGCCGTGGTAAGAGCAGCCAAACTTTGTAGCAAGTTCTGTTAGTTAAAATAGTAATCCACTGTACAAATTCATGATGAATTCTGCAGGATAAGAACTAGTGAGCAAACTAGAGGAGGTGCCATAAGGTTACATCATGAAGCGTTCAAGGCCCTGTCAGTAAAGTGACCATTAGGCAAAGGTAAGTGAAACATTATCATAATGTGTTCAAGTATAACGTCAAGAAAAACTAAATTTAGCTTTTGGGGAGAAACGTGAATAGACAAAGTTCTTTTGATGTGAACTCAGTTTTCATTTTCCAGCAATATAAAACAGATATTAGAGATGGAATTATTACCTGTTTACCAGTTGCTTAAAAAGCACTGGTGCCTCGTCTTTCCACCAATAATACACAAGTATCGACAGTACAGTGGTATCGATAAAGGCCCAGATCGTTGAGGAGTTTTTGTTTTCCGTGTTAAAAGGAGGATATTAGAAAATAAATACTGTTACAATGACAAGGAAATGTGCAGGGTTGGTTGTGTTGATAGACATGGGGGTGGGCTACTGGATGCAATTTAGACATTATGAGGTTCGGACCTTTGCTGGAAGGAAATTTTGGTGACGGGACTTCTTTCAATTTTAACGTAAGACCTCTGCTCTACACATAATATGCCTCACAGCAACATTGTACTCTGATACTGAACAAAGTGCCGTTACTCTCCTTTTCCAAACAGTACAGTTATTTTTGCCGTGACATGATTAATCTCAAGCTTCACAGAGCCCAAGTCTCGAACTCAGCCTCTGTCTCACTAGTTTTTTTTACTACTCCACGTCATTTCTCAAAAGATTCTTTCACTTTCACTTAATAAAAAGCTGAAACACAGCACAGCTTTATGTGCCTCAACTATTGTATGGCTGGAAAAATTGGAACATTATAAAAATTAATAAAACTAGAGGACAAAGTGATTCTACCAATCATAATAAATTGACAGCAATCAACATCAGTCACTGTTTTCTATGAAAGGAGGATTTTCCACTGGTTTGACAGTGAACCAAAGGCTTTAAATAACACAAACGCAGCAAAGAATCTGTACATCTCCTCAGTTTACAGTGAAGCTCCTGCTCCTCAAATAGCCACAAGAGCACAACGTGTCTTACATGATGATGCAAAATTGCATCTTACCTGACATACTCATGTCCCCAGGAGGCCAGCTCTTCCTGCGAACCTAGCAGACGATACTTCAGACACTCCCGCTCACCGCTCATGGTCATGGCCAGCACCGACACCACATCAGCACAGAAACGCTGCAAATACAAAAACCAGCAACAGGTTGAAGCTGAGGCCTGTGGTAAAAAACTAGAGGTACAAAGCTTGGTCAAGCAATCGTCTTTCCCTACAAAATCATGGGCAACTATTTTGATAGTAAAATCATAATTTTTTGTAAAATGTCAAGCAACAATGCAGAACACTTGTTGGTTTCAGGGATCAAATATGCATAGGTTTAAATGTCAATGATTGAAAAAAGACCCAGCTTTAATATTTATCCTAAAAGAATTGTGCTTAATAAATATCACATACTAGTCAATAAGTTATCCCAATTGGATGACGCAGCATGCAGGGAAACCAGTCATTTTAATTCAGAGCAAAAGACAGATTGTGTAATTGCTTGACGAGGAAATGCTCAGTACACGGAACACCAGAGAGAAGAGCAGCCACACAGAGCTTTACTCTATAAATCTGCATTAGCCAAAACCTAAACTGGTTCGAAACAAGTGGGAGAAAGAATTGCAATACACATCTCTGTGTATTCATTTGTGTTTCAACAATATATAGGCATCATTTTTTGTATGGTGGTTACACTAAAAAGTTGGGAAAATGAGCTCTTGTGAGAGTTTTCTTATTTTCTGGCAGCCTCACCTTGTTCTCTCCAGGAGCCATGCCCTCATAGATCTCTTTGAGTTTGCCGTAGTGTGGCCGCAGGAATTTCAGGGGTTTGGGAACTGACGTCATGGAGGTGGTTGAGGAGCGGATTTGTCTGCGCAGTTCTTCCAACGCTGGACGGTACAACGCTGTGTTCTTCTCCTGCCGATGTGGGGAAAAAAACTGAGTTTTTTACACTCTCACACACAGGAGTTGTAAATGGGGGAAGGGGGTTTGTACACTTACACTCAGTCGCTCCACCATCATCTCCAGGTCCTCTTGTAACTGCTTGTCCTCCTCTGACTGAGAAGTAGTAAACAAAGAAAATAACATTGTCTGATATTAACAATGATAAACATACATATGTTTACAGAAAACAAAGAAAGATGTCTTGCCCCCAAAGGAAAGAGAGATGAACGTAATTGTGTTCTGATGGTTTTAATAGTTAGTTTATTTACGTTGCCTTTTTCAAACTGTTCATCAACATTTGCTGCTGCTGCCTAACTGTATGTTATGTTGTAATGTTGTCCTGAATACTTGCTACAGAACTGTTACCCAAACAAACTAATAATGAAGAAAAATTGACTGATGATCTTGTGTACGCAGAATGTTAGGCATTGTTATTTGGCACAAACAATTGGGATGAAAAATGACGACCAGTCACAACTTATTTGACACTAAGGTTAAACGATATGCATAACAAACTGAAAAAAAAATGGCAAGGAGACGAGATTACGATTATTTATTTATCCTTCAGTTGAGCCAAAGGACCTTGTGATTTTCGAGTGCGTATTTAAGATTCTTAAGATGTGCATCTTAACTGTGTAGCATAAAAATATAGTACCCAACAAAATATTTTAAGTGATTTCAGTGTGTTTAAGTGCAATTTACGTTATCATTTTTAAGTTTCAAGAATATGTCAATGATTATCTGAATAATATTGACAAACGCAATTATTCTGGACCGGATAACCTTGACATGAAATGTTCACATCACCCAATGTCTAATATTTGTTTACATTTGTGCCACAAAAGCACTTTAGTTTAACTGAGTTTCAACAAATATGAAGGAGTTCACTCAGCTCTCTGTGCTATTGTTATGAGATTTATTATTAACATTACATAATTAATGTTAAATAAATAATAATGATGTTAGAATTTTGGACAAGGCACGAACAAGGCAGCAGTACACTTCCATGTTTGCACTGAATTTCAGGTGGCTGTCCAATAACAATGTGTTACCACATCAAAATAATGTGACCACTGACACTTAGCGTTAGCTAACGTTACAGAGATATCAGCTACATTCCCCAGTCAGTCTGCTGAAACAGTTAACGTTAATTTAATGCGAATTAAGTGTTATGTCTATGTTTGTTATGTTTGACTTCACACAGTTTGCAAAAGACAGAGTCACGTTAGCTGCTGTGTCATTCAGCAGGTTGTGGTAAACCTGGCTAGCTCGATACACTAGCATTAGCGCTTCAGGGAGAGAAGCCAACACTGAAGACAGGCACACAGCAGCGATAACAACTAGCAAGCTAACGTTAGCTTACCGGCTGACTTACGCTAGGCTACACTTTGCTAAGTGAGCGAGTTCATCAGCACGATTTTGAAGGACTACGTAACTATAACGAATCGAAATCGGGGCGCTTTGTTTGAGAAATACTTCCAAAGTAATAAGAGTGTTTGCCAGTCATCTATCTTGAGCAGCAATGACTTCGGCCTGCTCAACCATGTTGTCAAAGCGGCAGTGACTAAGGCAAAATGATGCGTCTGGCTCCTCAAACGTTAGTTAGCACACAGCTGAATGCGATAAATGCCGCAACTTACCAATTCTTGCTCCTCTTTCTTATCCTTATCCTTCCCAGAGGGCTGCTGCCCCTTTTCCTTGTCCTTGTCTTTCTCATCAGTCTTTTCGGGCTGCTTTTTCTCTTTGTTTTTTGCCTCCTCCATAGTTGTGGATCTATGAACTATCGGCTAACAAACGGAACTGAGGGAGAGTGCTGAGGACCGCTGCTTCTTCTTCTTCGGTTTAAAAAATGTGTTGTGATTTCTCGTTGCTGCCCCTGCTGGTGATGATTTAATATGTTTGTTTGCGTGTACTTCAAACGAAACTGCAAAAAGCGGAACGTCTCTGACAACTTCAGTGTTAAAAAGAAAACTAAAGAGGAAACCGTTTAAAAGCCCTCAGGAAATCTACCCTCTGTGTCCAGACTTACCTCATACAAAAAGTTATTTCAACATCCCGTGTATATGAAAAGTTACTGTACAAAATAAAGATTAAATGAACTTTGTGAAGAAAATACATCTAATATAAATTTAGCAATTTGTGATACAATTCCTACCATGTATCCCCCTTTATTGTGTTTTTTTTTCAACTTATATTTAAATGTGTGTACACTTACATTTTTATATTATTCTTTTCTTTTCTTTTTTTAAACTTTGTCTTGTATATGTTTAATATTGTATTGAAAAAGTTAATTTTCTGAATATTTGTGAACTGTGTTTCAAAGGTTTTTGCTGTTTTTTTTAAAAAAGAATTTTAAATATATCATTGTTTTAAGAAAATGCGTAAGAGCTGATATTTCCCATGCTTTTCGAGTCACTTGAAGTAGCAGAGGAGCTTGTCATATGACCAGATGGAGCTACATCACATGTCCAACCTGACTGTTCCCCTGCAGAACCAACATGGGCCTTGAAGTGAGCTGGCTGCCCCTGTGCAGTGTCACCTTATTTCTCCTGTTTCCTTCCCTGGTCGTCGCAGAGGGACATCTCAAGGGCTTCGGGAGGTTCCTCCAGTTGTATGAAGTCAGCTCGAGATCTTTGACTGATGAGCTGTGGTTCACCCAGAAACTGGATCACTTCAACAATGCAGACAGCAGAGAGTGGAAGCAAGTAAGTCTTTGATGTGATATATTAATCTTTACACTACGAGGGCTGGAATATATCTTGAAAAATTGATGAGATTGAGCTTGTTTTGGGCTTAGAAGCGTTTTACATTTGCTTTGCATACAACATTAAAATACAGGTGGACAAGTGTATCAGTGTGCATGATGCAGCTGTAATGAGTGGACCTTCTTGGCCCTTTCAGAAGAGTGGGACTGTAAGTTACACTGATGCCTGACCGCTGATTTCTCCACTCTCAGTGAATCTCTCCCTTTCTGCCCCTCAGAGATACTTTGTGAATGAAGACTTCTACAAGCCCGGTGGTCCAGTGTTTCTGATGATTGGTGGAGAGGGTCCGGCCAATCCACACTGGATGAGTAATGGCACCTGGATCACCTATGCCGAGAAATTTGGAGCAATTTGCTTCCTGCTTGAACATCGCTTCTATGGAAAGAGTCACCCGACTGAGTATGTTTGAATTTGTTGATATTGTGTGAGGGTTTGTGCACCCGGACCTGTTTGGATCATTTAATTCAGCCTGAGGAGATTTTTTACTCTTTTGGTTCATTCTGGATGTTTGTTCAGATGGTAAAATCCCAGGTGGGAAAATAGCAATCAGGAAGTTAGTTTGTAAAACCTGTAAAACAAGTGCAAAGACGTTCTCGCTTTGCTTTGTTCAAATGATGTTTTTCTGTCCGAAATGCAAGCACACCTCCTATGCGAGGGCGTTTTACATTGTTACATAAAGCACATTTAACCATTAATTGCATACATGACATAATTTTTTTTAAGAAAAGTAATTATAGAGAAAGAATATGAAGGAAAAAACATGCAAAAAGTAAGTGAAACAAGGGGCTACAATAAATTATATTCAGATATAAGGATGCAGAATATAATGACTTTTATAATTTTGTATGACATGCAAATTAAATTTTTAAGTTTATTCAGTAACGGTGGGGTTTTTGTAGAATGGCATTAACGTATAGAGTACTTAGTTGTAAAAGTAGGTTCTGTGTTTTTTTTCCATTGGGGTGTGCAAAGGTGGCGACCATCGCTATCAATCTAAAATCTTTGTCTGATGAATTCTGTCAAAGGATAAATTTTGTTTACAGTCTTAAAATTAATGTTCTTTGTATTTAGGAGCAGTTGGCATTTTAAAAAATCTCATTCTAACAGTCAATATATTTGTTTTTTTCATAGTTTTAGAGAGAAAGCGTCCTCCTTTTTAATCCAAGGTAAATCATATTTACAGAATATTGACTCGGATGTTTAACTAGAGTTGCTACCAGTGAAGGTCAACCGTGGGAGGGCAAATAATTTCATCACTGTTTGCTTCAGAGACAGAAATCAAATTAGTTTTGACTCTCCCACACAAAAATCTTTACCATGTGAGGTTGGCTGAGGTTGGGTCGTGCAGGGACAGTTTGGACCAATCAAGCCAAATACAAACCAAGTTGACTGTCCTAACCAGGGCCGACTGATGTGGGATTTTTGGGGCCGATGCCAATACCGATACTAGTAAATAAGAGAATTCCAACATCCGATATACTGGCTGATACTCTATAGATGATTTGAATGTGGTTATCAAATACGTGTGTCAAAGATACGTAAGGGAGGCAGAATATCCAAAGAACTTTGTTCCAAACATCAACGCACTGAACAGTAGGGCTGCAAGATTCTTGAAAATATGTGAATCATGATTTTTTTTACCTGAGAATTGGGATCACGATTCTCTCACATCATTCTCATAAAAAAAAAAAAGTATTGCACACAAGTAAAAAAAAAAAAAAAAAAGCCATCTACAGAAGGCTTCCAACAGGCATGACCTGCAGTGAAGAGCTGGACTTAAAATTTAAAGTCTCTTGTCTGGCCGCTGGGATTTTTTCCCACTTGTCCTTCATTGCTAACTCATCCTGGAGTTTTTGGTGGCACGAGTACGTCGTCACCCTCACTGCTGCCAACAGGATCTTCCTCAACGGCGCTCATTTTTTTCTTAAGCCTGTAAAATGCGGCTCCAGCTCCATCAAGTAAACACACTGACTTCTGTCTCCTTCCTGCTTGTCTACACATGACGCTGCAGACGGCGCGTCTGGTTTCTGTAGCAACGCTGAGTGACAGCGGAGCGCCTTGAAGGAGGAAGAGAAATTA
>JAQLOL010000024.1:4802722-4819875 GCA_029783665.1 Naso thynnoides
CCCCCCATACACACACACACACACACACACACACACTCACACACTCTGACTGCCTTTTGACCTTGTATCTGTATCACCAGCCAATCAGAAGATATAGCCCACCTACACAGTACGTAGAATATTTTTATGACACAGCATGTATAGCATTGAATATAAAGGAATGCATTGTGGTAAAAGTTGCATATGAATGTGATGCACTTCCACACCTTCATCCAGAGACTGAACTTTTCCTCCCTCGCCCACCACGGACCACCCACCCACACCCTCCTCCACACTGAATATATGCACTCACTGGCTGATGTGATGGATCCTGTTTCTCACTGCCACACCACTGCGTACACATGTACCTGCACACAGTTCATACTGTACAGATAAAGTCCGACCTCCAGTGTTTTCATATTTATGTTACAGGTTATCAGAGGTGTGGACTCCACTCACATGACTTGGACTTGAGTCAGACTTGAGTGACAAATCTGATGACTTCAGACTCAACTTGACCATATCGTAAAAGACTTACAACTTGATTTGGACTCAAACCCCAGTGACTCATGACCTCACTCGGATTTAAGCCTTTTGACTTGAAAATACTTGAGATTTAAATGTATGTTATTTAAAAAGCGTGCCATGAATCAATACCTTTTCCTTCATTTCCTGAATCAACTAATGTTAATGCTTTTCATTCCCAGGAAGTCGACACTTTTCCCCTAAGAATCCACTTTGTTTGAAGCATCGGACAACAGCCAGTCAGGTTAAAGAACAAACCATAAAGAAGTGGGTTATGTGGCCTCTTGTCTTATGGTTATTTTAGGAAGTAAATGAAAATTTTAAAAAGCATTCACTGTTTGTGTACATTTCTTATTATTATCCCTTCCCCTGTATTATTACACTGAAACTTATTCCTGCAATAGGCTTACTCGTTGCACACCCTTAAACTATATCTTAGTGTTTTAACTTCATACTTATTATACTGTAAATACTGTATGCAATGCATCTCATCATATTCATACTCAGAGGTGGACATTGTCCACGTTCCATTTCAGTTGCTCCAGTCTGAATGTGTCGGGGGCCTTCCTACAGTCATTACGGTAATCCTGACAGCGGCTCCGGGGGTCAGCTGATCCTCCTTCACTGGCGAGTGAGGAGGAAAACCAGCTGAAGGAAAACACTGCTGGTGAGTTAAAACCATGGCTGCGGAGATTCATTCGAGGCCGCAAACCGCCAGACCGATTCTTCTGAACAAGATCGAAGGACACTCAGACGCCGTCAACGCAGCTGTTTTAATTCCGAAGGAAGATGGAGTGATCACGGTCAGCGAGGACAGGTGAGTTTGCCGAGCAGGCTAGCGTAAGGATAGGGTAACGGCGGTAGCTAGCGGGCTCGGTCTATTTGCTGGTCACTGCCCTAATAATTCCTGGCGCCCTGGTTTAAGAATGCTAACGTAATACACATTTTATTCTCTTACAGAATGAACGCCTCGGGTTGTGGTGTTCCGTGTTGTCATGGCTAGCGTAGGAGGGTGTGGGGATAGAAATTCATCAAGAATGAGTCATTTTCTTAAAGTATCCGCCAACAAACAAACAACCGTAATTAACAGTAAGTTCATCAGGGATGTAGCATTTGGTTTCCGTTCAGTAACGTTGGATTTTTTTTGTAACATATGGTTGCCTAAGAGTTGAGTTACCCAACATTAACAGTATTATATTAAGTGAGACGATATTGAGTTAACTAGCCAACTAGCTACCTGTAGTAACGGTTGCTCAACGTCATTATTAACGTTAACGCTAACGTAACGTACTTTGTGCAGCTAGCGACTTGCGGTGCTCTACTTTCACGCAGGTGCTTTTTGGGACAGGCTTCCAACTGGACCTTGTACCGTAATAAAATAATTAATTCTCTTGCCACCGGCGAAAACAACCATGACTACCTTTGAATTTGTTTGTTTAACGTTACCCTGTTTCCAGTTCCTTTTATAATGTTTGGCATGTTAACGTTACACACGACTGAACTCAAAGTAATAACACAACAACATGATAACAACTGAAAAATACCATATTTTCACGAGAGCGTGAAGGCAGCGGTCCAGCTGCAGGTTGACAGACTTCATTTGCGTTTTCTGTGGTTCTGTGGACAGATGATCAAGGGTTTTGAAGGTGTAAACATGGTTTTATCAGTCCATGCCATGCGCTGAGCTCTACTGTATGTGACAGAGTAACTGTCACACTTGGTAACAAGTGTAAAAAAGCAACATCCTCATTTAAAGATAAAAGGAACTGTGTTGCTGTGAAGAAATGAGACGCCGTTCCCATCACACACATCTGAACTACTTTATATTCAAAAGGGAAGCTGTGGGCTAGTTTCCCTGATGAAATAGGTCAGGACAGCTGCTGCTTTGATATCATTAATGGTCATGCCTGCTGACACTTTACTGGAACAGAAGTGAAAACTTAATCCCGATTCTTTAAAAATGGTTAACGGAAGCATTTTTGAAATGTGCTGGAGCGAAAAAGGAATACGTTGTTTTAAAACCACAGCGACAGTTCACGGCCCAGTCAGTTGTGTTTTGAGGCAGGGGACACACAAAGGAGAGAAAAACACATAATGAAACAAAAGCTTTGAAACTGAGTCAGTATTGTATCAGTACTTGCATGATGCAGTGTAATTTCTGTGATGCTAAAAAAAAAAGTAACCTACCAAAAAAATATCAACAACAACAGCAAAAGATAACTAGCACTGTTTGTGAAGAGATTTAGGACGTGTTCCCAGGCGAGGATTATGCCCGGTCCTGGATGAAGGCTCTCTTTAGTTGATTATTCTAATTCTACTGAGTATTTCCATTGAAATGTTCCAAGTATCATTTTCCAGCCCCTGTACAAACTCTGTTGTCTTATGCGGGGTAAGTCCACACAAACTGTAAGGAAAAGATCAGTAATGCAGCACGAGTTCTGTATATCAAAAAACTGACGAGATATGCTACAGAGAGACCCGTGTGAAGACATTAGAGAGTTCTTTGAATGTGATGTTTTGCCGTTTTCCCTCAGAACCATCCGGGTTTGGCTGAAAAGAGACAGCGGTCAGTACTGGCCGAGCATCTACCACACAGTGTCCTGTGAGTAAGCCTGTAATGCTTCAGTGGGAACAGGAATTATGAATACGTGTGTACGGACACACTGGGGAAACAAGCTTTTTGTCTGGATCTCTGCTCATGGCGATTGTCTTCTGCTCACACTTTCAGCTCCATGCTCTTGCATGTCGTACCACCATGACAGCAGACGCATCTTCATAGGCCAGGACAATGGAGCTGTTGTGGTGAGTGAATCACACTCAGACAAATGGCTTCATATTCTCGCTTTAGGATTAGGATTAGGATCACGCTTTAGGTTGTTTTTACAATGAAGTTTAAAAACCTGCATATCTGGTTTAAAATAAGCCAAAATTTCAATATGTGGACTCTTCTAAACGCCTGAGGCAGCCGGACAGTTGTTTAATATAGAACCTGTTTTGTGTGTGTGTGTGTGTGTGTTTGCCTTCTAGGAGTTTCTCATCTCAGAAGATTTCAACAAGATGAACCACGTCAAAACATATCCAGGTAACAACGCACACACACACACACACACACACACACACACACACACACAACTGTTAAGTCCAGTGTAGCAACAAGTTGACGGTGGGCGGGACTGCATCGTGTCTGTTTGACTGACAGGCTGAAATTTTTTTTCAAAATGTTTCCAAACTGCGACCTCACAATTAAATTGTTTTGACTTGTGGTGACGACTCAGATGCCAGAAAAGTTGGGATGCTTTGTAAGACGTAGAGAAACAGAATCTGATACTTTGCTAATCCTTTCTGACGTGATTGATTGAAATCAATACAAAAGCAATATGTTAAATCTTATACCTCCTCAACTTCATTGATTTTTGTTTAATACATGCTTGCTCTGAATTTAATGCTAGCATTTGATGCTAACACACGTCGTGCAAGTTGAAACAGAAGGAGCAAAAGACTGGGAAAGTTGTGGAAGTTCACAAAAAACAAAAAAAACCCCACCCGTTTAGAGCATTTCACAGGAATACAGGTTCATTGGTAACGACTGACAGGATCATTACTGGTAATGAAAGGAGCATCCATGAAAGGCTCATATGTCACAAGCAAGGAGGGAGTGATACCCAACACTTTGTGAAACCTTTGTGTGATTGTATAAAGGATGTTGCTACACGGGCTCAGCAACACTTGGTAAAACAGATTTTTGTGTAGAAACAATTCATCTGCAAGTGATTGCGTTCTGTTTTTATTTAGTTTTACACATCGTCACAACATTTTCTGAATGTGGGTTTTATGCTGGACTAAATTTGCAACAGAAGTTTTTTATTTCTAATTAAGATAAAAGTTTAAAAAAAAGCACTACTGAACTTTTTATGGTGTATATTATCACACAACACCATGTTTGGTGCCCCAAATACTTGATGCATAGGTAACTTCTGCTAACGAGCTAGCAAGCTAACGTTAGCTGTGGCATGGGACTCGCTGGGAAGCAACCTCACTGCAGCGGTTTGCTCCGGCTCCCATTTTATGCGGTCTTTATGTCTTTAAGTGAATGAAGAAGAAGTTTTGGCTTTTACAATTGGGTGCTAAGCTTAGCTAGCTTACATTATCATCCATTCACTTAAATGGAGCAGACTCTGTGTGAATATCCCTCATGAAGGTTGTGGTTTTTATAATGTTATGATGTTAGGGGCGCAGTAATCCTAACTGGCTGTATCTGCTCTTGCTTAGTTAAAACAAAAACACAGTTTAATACATTAACGTTACCATATCCCTTATCAGAGATACCCGAACAGGGTCGGTGAATTGATGCTAACATTAGCTAGCTAACCTTAGCCCCCGCTTGCTAAAGCCAAAACTTTTTCTTCATTCACTTGATGTACTTTATTAACAACATTCATGTCCTTTTGTGTTTCCCACCACTAGGGAAGCGACAGAATGAAGGTCTGATATTTTTTAGTCAGATCTGTTTGAACCACACAGGACACAGCGCTGCGATATATTGAAAATACGGGTCTTGGACCTGAATATGGTATTTTGAAAGGGTGTTACATCACAACTTAAAGACTGGATTTCGCTTGTTGTCTCTCTCTCTCTTAAGTCCAGTTTGAACTGAGACAAAAGCGGTTGCAGGGAAGGTTGCAGCGGACTAAACTGGTCCGTCTCAGCTCGAGCTCGAGCCGCCTGACGGCGTCGCTTGCACACACTCTGTTGCTGTCAGAGGCGAGTCAGAGTGTAAGACGAAAGAGCTAATCGGCTCGTACCGACGTCCCCTGTCGCTAAGAAGCATCACATAGACCGGCCAATCAGGACAGAGAGTACAGCAGTGCAGAGCAGCACTGATTGGGCAATAATATGGCGAGCAATATAATCCTGAATACAGAGGCATGATGGGAAAACAGAGATTTTTTGATACTCTCATACCACGTCACTTACTAACGGCTGTCCATGGGTATTATGACATTTTAGAGAAAGAAAAAAGGATTCCCGCAAATCCTTTTTTCTTTTTCATTTTGGACTCATTGGGGGATTTGGTTCCCAGCACCACTGAAGAGGCAGAGCAGGTGGTGTGCATGTTGCTTTCTGCTGAAGCTATTTTGACATTTTTTTCCAAATGGAAGACAAAAAAGTTATTGACGTTCACCACAAAGTTGCAAACTGCAGCTTTAGTCAACAAGTAGCAGGTGTTTGCATGGGTTATATCGCTGAGCACGCTGTATCTGTCATTGTTACACATCATTTTAAGTTGTTTTTTTTTAACTTTTGGTCAAACAAACCAGGAAAGCTCGGTCAGGCCGCATCAGGCTCTAATAAATCATGATGCGTTTCTTTGCGACCAATCATGAAAACAACTTATATTTGCAGCCCAACATCTTGATTTCATGTCCTCGAGGTCGTTATTGGGAAGCCATGAACTGAACACAGTTCCTGTGACTGTATCAGCAGCTATTCAGCCTCCTCAGTGGAAAATTGAGCTTTCGGGGAAAAAGGCCCGCCTGTTGCTTGAGAAGGCAAAACAGCACGTTTACATCACCGCTGGAATGCTCCATCTGTTTTCTTCCATTTGTAGCAGAATTAAGCAGCAGAGGCCGAGCAGCGCAAACATGACTCACAGCATTATCAAACAGGCATTAGAAAGTGTCTGTGCACTTCAAAGGCAGGATGGGCTGAACTTCTCCGTTTGCCTTTTGGCAGTCAGTGTTACTTTGTCTAAAGCTGCAGACAATGAGCGGTTCTCTGGCAGTGACTTCTTTTCTTAACAGCCCGTTGGCCGATAGTAAAGTGCAGCTCACATACGTTCAGTCTGCTTGTAAGTTGATCCGACAGAACGATTTTGCTGTGTAGCAAAAACCTGCGCTGCATTATTAATGTGGAAGTGCACATCGTGGCTCGGTGCACACAAACAGCGTGTACTGCAAACACCGCGCAGGAGATAAAAGGTTACTGCTTCATCAGGCACAGACAGCAGGAAAGCAACAGGTTACAGAAGACCCAGCAGGAAGATGAAAGTGTCGAGGATGTTTCCTAAACGCCTGTTCTGCCGTCGAGTTCCAGGCTGAAAGGATCTTTGAGGAAAAAAGAGCACTAGAGTAGAAAAAAAGGAAGGAGACGATCAAAGCTTCAGCTTCACTGGCCACAGACACAGACTGCCATGTCTTGGTCACGAGGCAGTAAAAAATATGTTTCTCTTTGATTAAAAGTAGAAAGCGATAAAATAAGGAGAACATGAAAAACTGTGGTGAAAGACTTCCAGGTTGTTTTGGCCTCAGTTTTAACTGTTAATCTTGTTTTTTCACACTTGCAGAAGAAAGACGTGGCTCTATTTTGAGCTTCACTTATCTGTGAGTAATTCAGTCATGAGACCTGTCCACACTGCATGTAATGCTGTTTGATTCAGTGGGCAGTGACGCATATAAATAATAAATAAATGGCCTTTGTGCCTTGTTTGGGTTTGAACGATGTTGCAATGGCTGCACAACTTGCTTTTGCAATAATGAATTTACAGCTGGTTGTGATTTGATGGTGTTTTTTTTAGAAACAAAGTTGTGTAAGTTGTGTAATTGAGCGTGATGATATCAGCCCACGCAGTTGGTAACACTGTCACACTATCAACGGCCCTGTCGCTGTTGTACGACGTATATCCTGTCGCGGCTGCTGATGACATAACGAGTGGTGTCCTGTTACCAAGGTACAGATTTCAGCACTACCCCTTCTCACTACGTTGTCAAGGGACACTACTTTTTGGAGGGCACTCCAAAGCTAGGGGTAATGTCTCTTGGGGGGGGAATTGGGATTTGGCTTTTTTTTTTTTGTCTGTATCTGCCTAATGTATGAATAAGCCTCTCTCAGCATGTTCACCATATCTATTTCATAAGATAATAATGTGTCAGTGTTGTGTTTATAGTTGGTTTTGCTGCCCCCACGTGGCCTAAAAAGCAGTTGACGCAGCTTCACTGAAGTGCGACTGGATATTACTCCCTAATTTCTACTAATATTTTGTATAAATAAATAGCATGTCAGCACATGCTGTGTGTTGCCAAGCCGTAGCTTCAGTTACAGCATTACACATCAATATAGACTCTAGACAACAACGGGATTCAAAAGGGGTTTAAACCTGCTGTCTGTACAATTGATTACACTGAATACAGGAAGTAAACATCAGAGCTGTGCGTCTGTAGAGGTGATCCCCCCAGACGAACCATTAAGACTGATGGGAGTCCAAACAGTTCAGAGGGATTCGTCTGTCTTAGCGTGGATTACAGCGACACTAAACAGATGGGATCAGTGTGAGGAAAGGCCAGATAAGCTCATCCATGACGACTTGAATATAAAGTTCAGTGGACTAGACGAGAGCATATCTGATGTTTATCCGACATGACACTTGGTGTGTTTGTGTTTGTGTGTTTGTGTTTATGTTTGCGTGTGTGTGTGTGTGTGTTTTGCAGCCCACCAGAACCGCGTGTCAGATATGGTGTTCTCTCTGGAGAGTGAGTGGGTGGTGAGCACTGGCCATGACAAGAGTGTGAGCTGGATGTGCACCCAAAGTGGCAGCATGCTGGGGAGACACTACTTCACCGCCTGGGCCTCCTGCCTACAGTATCCTTCGCTCTCTGAGAGTGTGTGTGTGTGTGTGTGTGTGTGTGTGTGTAGTATATAGCAGGTCTCAAAGTTCAGTCTTCAGAAACATTTTGTGGCGCCGCTGAACATGACACAAAATCCTTGCAATATATTTTATTCCGTATCAGCCTACGTGAATCCCACGTTTTACCTGTAAAGCCTCATGCACACGTGCTGCCTTTCCCGGGAGTGTTCTAGCATTTTCCCAGTAAGGAGTCACGTGTGAATGAGAGCCAGAATTGACTCTCTGGTAAATCTGCTCTGACAACTTCCCACCTCAAGACCTAGTGGAATTTCAGGGAGTTTGCCATGACTGTGTTGTGAATGAAAGCAGGAACATCACTGGGACGGGCACATAAAGAGTCCCGTTTGTGAGGAAAGATGCTGATGACTTTCCAGTCTGCAACTTGTTTTCAGCAGCAACTCAGCAACAGTGAAGAACAGCGCGAACAACAAGCAACGTGCACACCGACGTATTTTGTTCGGCAATGGCTGGAAACTGGATAGACGCTGAAACCAGAAAGGAGCTTTTTCTTTGTCCGCGAAGTGGATGAAATTGATTAGCAGCTGTCGACAGCCGGAGACGCTGCAGTTATGAGAAAATTGCAAACATTCTTTGCTTTAATCACCCTTTTAATGTTTGAATGCGTTCTTCTGACTGAAATAGACAACCAAAAAACATTTCCTGCCTTGCATGAAATATTGAAAGCATTCAGATAATAAAAGGACCGTACAAAAACAGCTCTTTGCCTGCCGTGTTGTTGACGTCTTCGCCTGCATAGGTGGTTTATTAAATGTATATGTGTCTCTCCCATGGCTCCACCTATTACGGGCATTACCATGTAATGTGTGAACAGGCCTAAGGCAGGAATGGAGCTGCATGTGTGAACAGTGGAAATCAAAAGTGGTGCCTGTGAGTTATTCTTAGTAATTTACTGGGAACTATGTGTGAAAGAGGCGTAAAAGGCAACTTTGCTGATTTTCAACCTTATCTTTATTTATCCAAATTAGGGATAAAATATTAAAACCCAACAATATCTTTTTTCAGTGTTCTCTGTGTCTCTGGGCACAGCCTCAATAACCTGTAGTTCTTCCTGGAACCAGTGACGTCACTGGTTCCAGGAAGAACTACAAACTGTTTACCCCTCACCTTCCTGTCGCACTCCAGGCGAGCCAGCGCCATGTTTGTTTTGAGAGGATTTTTTGGCTCTGGTGGACCAAAAACACCTTTATTGAAAACTATGCAGTGTGAAATAAAAGAAATGTCCCAAGCGACGGATAACAACCTCGGAGACCAGGCAAGTGTTGTTTTTTTGTGATGCAATGCCGCCTGGTACGTGTCGGCACTGCAAGAACAGGTGTCTGAGCACGACAGACGCCAATAGAGCACAAACTGAGAAACTTGTTGCTTAATTTGACTACAGTTACCATCAACATTGATCGGACTTCCACATGAAAATCAGTGAATTTTCCCTTTAAGACTCCCATCTGAATGCCTTTCTTTGTCGTCTGTGATGTAAAAACCGCAGTCAGAGAAATTAGAAGTGTGCGTCCTGCTCATAGTTGAGAAACAAACAGCTCATCATGGAGTGCTGCTTCAGCTGGATGCTGACTGCGATGTCACCAGAGTCCATCACACATATTGTTCCACTTGTTCGGAAGAAGTTCAGCTCACTTGATTAATATTCATCAGTGAGCGAGGTGAATGGCATCACATTGCTCTCCGTTTCCATCCCCCTTTCATCTTCCTTCACGGTTTATTTTATTTTCGTGTCATTTTGGTTTCTTCCACTAACTGTTGACGACTGCCGCGAGCACGTTTATGACTTTTCTGTCAGCTAATACAAGTTATTTTTTTTAAGTGCAGAAAAATGTTTCCCCTCAACTCTTCTGCCTGTGCACACAGGACGCCACGCATGACTTAGATCACACCACAGTTCACGGTCAGTTTTACATCAGATAGTGAAGTTTGCAGCCTGCCATGCTGTTGCTCCTGCAGTACTCTGTGTCAGATGACGCAGCTAATGATGTAGCACTGAGCTAGTCGTGGCACTTTGTCAGTGTTGCCGGAATCAAGTTCCGTCATCAGTTCTAGTGCTGACAGATAAAGTGATCTGCCTCATCTGCCAACAGGTGAATTTGGTGCCCAAGGAATGAAGTAATGAAACCAGTCACAAATCCTACAACAAGTTCCCGTTTCCTTGTGGCCCCTTAATCATATTTTTACTCTCTGAATTGGCACTTGGTAATCAAAACTTTGAGAATTTTTGGTCTACGGGAGAATTTATCCGCTGAGTAGAACCCTGTAGTGTGTTTTAACCTTGACTGTCTGCTCAGATACGATCACGAGACACAGCATGCCTTCGTTGGCGACTACTCAGGACAGATCACGCTGCTCAAACTGGAAAGGCAGACGTACTCCACCATCACTACACTGAAGGGTCATGAAGGTAAGCACACACACACAGAACTACTGTTGTCTTCCAGTGTAGGTGAACCACAGAAGGTCTCGGCTTTGTTGTTTCCATCAGAAATGGAACTGGTTTTCCACTTTAAAAAGCATCTTGCGTTATAAAAAGAAACTTACGGTTTAAAAAGATGTAGAGAGGCGCAAAAATGAAGGAATCACTCTGAATATTCTGCCAAATAGAGCACAGAGCCGCCACACACTGCCACAAAAACTTAATGAAGTCTGACTTTTATTATGAAAGTGAGAGCAGCTTTGTTGGCAGGATGTGAGACTTTTTTTTCTTTTTCTTTTTTTCTTTCTTTCTTTCTTTTTTTTTTTTTTACAGGAACTGCCTTCAATGGTCTTTGATAATAATTATGAGGAGGAGGAAAATTGTTTTCTCTGATACTCTCTGGAAATTCCCAGATCTGCTTGTTTTAGTTAAGATGTGGCAGCTGTCGTCTTTCCACGCTTATTAAGCTGTTCAGTGAATATTTGAGCTGGTTAGATGGGAGTACCGTCATTCTCGGAATCTCAAATGTTTCACCAAATACGAGTGCATTACTCATGCAGGATTTTTATTCAGCGGTTCAGTGAACTAAAAGCTGTGCCAAGAAAATGGATCCACAACAGAAATGAGCTGCCAGAGACCGGGCAGTTGGGACAGACATGTGCTAGTCTCCTTTATAAATTAAATTGTACAAAAGTCTTTACACAGAAACAACTCTAATTTCCTGCCTCTCTCACTGATCTGCAGATTTGCTTTGGCCCACATGATAATACATGTTAATTTGATTAATAATAATACATGTAAATGGGTGTGGTGCTGGGCTCAAACTGTGCACAAGAAGGAGTTCACTCAAATATTTAATGGAAATTATGACTGATTAAATTTGGAAAAGAGGATGGAAAGGTCAGACCTCACTGTGATCTGACATCAAGGTTTTATAAATATGTATCAACAGCTTTGCTTTTTTTCTATGAAACACTCAAGTTTAGATCTAAGTCAGTGTTTCCGTGAGATCAGCGGATGGAAACATTCATTCATTCATAGGAAAATAAGGTTCTAAATCGTGTTTTTCAACATTGGCCTCAAATGGGTGTTTTCTAATTTTTGACACAGGGCCATATTTTCGACTGCTCCAGTGCTGTTCTTATTGATAGAGATTTTCAGCTTATTGCCTGCAGTGCTGAGTTTGGACAGTTTGCTGTTTTGCTGCCAATGCTAGCGCAAGTCAGTGGCACCAACAGGAGCCACTGCCAGACTGATGAAACTCTCCACAGTGCACCCAGAGCAAGTCCAACATGACGACAGTCTCTAACCCTAAACAGAGACACAAATGAAAGAAATTCAGCCGTAGTTTGACCTCTAAAATTATTCTGTGACCACTTGAATTCACCTCAGCAGACTGTCGTCATAGTAGACTTTTTTTGGGTGCACTGTGGAGCGTTAAATCAGAATTATTTTGCTACTGTATGCTACTGCTGGTGCCATTTACGTGCGCTAACATAAGTATTAGCGACGAAACAGCGAGCCGTCCCACCTCTGTACTGCACGCAATGAGCTGAAAACGTCAGTAGTGTGGTGATGAATGCAGACCCCAGCGTGCAGACCGCCTCCTTACAGTTGTGGAAACTTAAAGTTCTTGTGTGTGGCCCTGTGTCTCATGTCACTACGGTTACCACCTGCCACAGGCTATAAGTCATCATATGACTCTGTAATCAAAGGCTTTTTTTGTCTGTCGCAGAGTTCCTTTTTCCTCCGAATGCTTTAGGTTTCAGTGGTGACATGGAAAACATTAAGTCTCTGCAGGCCAGCTTGTCTGGAACATCAACAAAATCAGAAACACAGTTAAAGCATTGTGAGTCGTGGGCTGTGCACTGCACTGGAACAGCAGCTGTGTGCTGTTAGCCACAGGCAGAGATAGTGAAGCGTCAGCGAGAAACGTTCTCCAGTCTCTGACATGAATGAGCACACGGTTTGTGTCGTGTGGCTGAATCCAAATTTTTGATAAACTCATCTGTTATATTTGTTGATTGTTTTTTCATTATAATCTTTATCAGTGCAGTAGCATGTAAGCGTAGCTTTTAGATTTAGTAAACGGAATGTAATGAAGTAGGACGTACTGTATTTCACATCTCATGTAATCTGCAAACAACTCAAAATCCTAAATATAGTTTGTAATTTGTTGCTTTTGATCTAATCAGACAGATTGCTTACTTGGGTTTGATTTTTGGGCTAACCCTCCAGCTTTGTATACAGGTCATAGATGCTTTTATTCAGCAAGTCAACTAACCTGCAAAAAGCTTAACAGCAGGTCGCTCCAGCTGGCCTCCAGCAGCAGATGCTCATACAAAGACATTCAGTTTGCAATGGTGCCACACTGCTTGGCAAACAGGGCTTGAAGTAGCGCGTCATAGAAGCAAATAATATGATCTTGTCAGTTTAAATCACTGTGGAGCTCATCAATGGACACAAAGGGCTCTGCTTGGACCCTCCTGTAGTTCTCCCAGCATGCACCAGGTGGAGCCAGCAGTTCAAACACTATCCTCATGTTGTTTTTCTCCCTCTGTTCACCCCCCCTGCAGGAAGTATAGGAACCCTGTGGTGGGATCCCGTCCAGAGGCTGCTGTTCTCAGGAGCCGCCGACCACAGCGTCATCATGTGGGACATCGGGGGCCGTAAAGGACGAACATTACTGTTGCAGGGACACCAGTAAGTTTGTCTGAGCATAAATGCACAGATGTTGACTTTGCTGTTTGTCAGGGATTTATTCCTTATAAATGACATTGGTGGGGTCTGAAACTCCCCAGACACTTCCTCTTTTTTTGACCTCCACTTCCCTTTTCATACATCTCACCGCCTCCAAGCCCTGTGACAGGTGTCATCAGCAGAGCCCATGCACACTGATGCGTGTCAGAGCGAACCTTTGTGGATCCTGTTACAGGATTTGCCAAGGTTTGGTTCTCAGACATCCATTAAATGGGAGCTGTGATGCTGTTTGGGTTGTGACATGTCCTGAAAATCCTCTGTGAACTCCATCTTCAAGTTTTTTCAAGCGTCTCTGATGTCCTGTTCCTGGCTCCTTTTTGCTTTTTCTCCTCCTCTCTTCCTTTTCATTTGTGCATTAAACTGTATTTAATACAAGCGGTTTCAAACATTCATATGAAACGGACACAAAATTAGAAATTTGGATTTGTTTTTCTGTCCATTTAGTAGATTTTGCCCCGGAATTCACTTTTACGGAGCCTGGGAGGTGACACGGATGTGTTTATCATTTTTAAAACGCATGCACGTTTTCCACTTCGTGCACCCAATTTATAAATCACATAAGCGTTTTATAAATTGAATGCTTTTGGGTTTTTTAATTTTTTTTTTGTAATTTAACTTTTTGTAATCCGCTTGCCCGTTTTATAAATTGCAGGGTTATTTAATAAATTGATGCGTGTTTTTTCGTAATTTCGTTTTTTTCGTGATTTGCTTTCCTGTTTTATAAATTGCACGTGTGTTTTATAAATTGCAGGCGCGTTTTATAGATTGAATGCTTGTTTTTTTTTTTGTATTTTACACATCTGTTCTTTTGAAATTGGTGCGATTAATAAAACATGCATGCGAAATACAAAACATGCATGTGTTTTTAAAAAACATACACATCCATGTCACCGCCCAGGCTTTGTACACTTTTCTTTTTAACTGTGTTATGGTTTGGTGCTGGGTAAGTTTAGCTTGGAATGGTTGTTCATGGGCATCCATAAGAGCCGCTGTTAAGACTAAATAACACAGTGAATGTGCCTCCTTAATATTAGAAATATTGGTGATAATTGACTCTGCAAAGCTTCAGAGTGGGATGTCGGTTCTCTTTGTTCAATGCAGTTTTAAATTAGAACTTTTGATTGAACTCTTTGATTTGAGTGACATTTTCTCCTTTTTCGTTCTCTCTCTGTGTTCCATCGTGTCTCCTTCAGTGAGCGTGTTCAGGCCTTACGTTACCTCCAGTTGACCAGGCAGTTGTTGTCGTGTTCAGCTGACGGAGGTATTGCAGTGTGGAACATGGACACACACAGAGAAGAGGTTTGCATTGCTGTTAAATAGAGTGTAACGTCAGCTGAGACATAAGAAACACTGTTCAGTCAACCTTTATTTTCAAAAGTTACTATTTTAAGTTTTTCTAGTTTTTGTGATTTGCAGTTTATTTCAAATATGCTAATATAAATGGATTTAATAGTGTAATAGATTTAAGGTAACTTGATTTAAATGCAGATTTTCTCTTTGTTCCTGCGATGATGTGTTCTGTCATGTCTTCATCGCCAGGTGACAGTAAATTGTACAGCTCTCATTGCTCACTCACTCATGCAGTTACTCCATGGAAGGTGTTGTGGTGTGAGAAGTTTAATGTAACTATTCAAAGGAAAACTGCACTTTTTTTGGGAATGTGGTTTATTAATCCAAAATGTCAGTGTAGGACAATAAGATAGATGCCTTCCCCTTCTCCGTGTGTTTAGTAGGTCACTAGATACCCGACCCGTGCAAGCAGTTTTGCTCAATCAGTGGAAGTGATAGAAAGACGCCTTTACCGCCGTCTAAAGCCTCTAAAACATACAAAAATCTATGAAATAATCAGTGACTAAATGCTATGAAATAATATTATTTCTTGTCATATTTGGAGCATAATCTCATTGTGTCTGAGGTGCTGTGTCACTACGCCCAGACAGCTAGTTCCTTGGTGTTTGCTCCAACAATGACAATGTCTATAGTGCAGCTGCTACGATGATTTTTTGCCTCTTAAATGTGAGGATTTGCTGCTTTTCTGTGTTATTCATAGTAATAAAAGGAGTTTTGGGCTGCTCTTTGGACAGAAGACACAGTTTAAAGACGTCACATTGGACTCTGGGAATTTAAGATGAGCTTTTACGTCACTTTTTTGACATTTTATGGAATTTATGATTAGGTGTGAAAATAATCGTCAGATTAATCGATAATGAAAATAACCGTTGCTTGCAGCCCTCCTGTACAGCGAGCTGAACATGTACGGTCACATCATGTAGATGGAGCGTGTTGGAGATTTTGGGATGTTTTAGAGGCTAAAGGTGGCAGTCAGTGGCGTCTCTTATCACTTCCATTGAACGTGCAAAACCACTCGGGCGAGCCTCTAGAACCTACTGAACACACAGAGAAGGGAAAGTCAACAAAAAAGTGGTGTTCTCCTTTAAGCGTTCCCCGGTCTATATTACAGTGTATGCATGCCATGTGTTTCTAACACGTATATATGTTTAACAGAAGCATCTGCATGTGTCTCTGCAGGCGCCTCAGTGGTTAGACAGTGACTCATGTCAGAAGTGCGAGCAACCTTTCTTCTGGAACATCAAGCAGATGTGGGACACTAAGACCCTGGGGCTCAGACAGGTAGGAGAGTCTCACCAGTGTCCTTAGCAGATGTGAGTGCTTCAACTCGTCAGTCATGCTAACGTACGGGTGTGTTTCCTTTGTGCAGCACCACTGCAGAAAGTGTGGCAAGGCCGTGTGTGGAAAATGTAGTTCCAAACGCTCCACGTTCCCAATCATGGGCTTTGAGTTCCCAGTGCGGGTGTGCGACGCCTGTTTTGATACCATCAAAGAAGAAGAGTGAGTTCAGGGCTTCTGTAAATTTTGTAAAAAATTGCCCAACCATTCCTCTATTGTTAGAATACTGAGGGCAGTTGTGATTAAATGCTGCCTTTGTGTGTGTGTGTGTGTGTGTGTGTGTGTGTGTGTGTGGTGTGGTGTTGTAGTCGAACGGCATTGGCCACGTTCCATGAGGGGAAACACAACATCGCCCACATGGACATGGACCCATCCAGAGGCCTGATGGTCACTTGTGGAAGCGACCGCATTGTTAAGGTCAGCGACAATTCTTTTAACACCAGATAATTCTGCGTGTGTTCAGGCTGTGTCAAACACACTGATCACACCAAAAACTTATCAAATGGATTTTAGATTTCCAAGCTTCTGTTATCCTAGATGTAGAGTCCTGGTATGAAATCAGGGTCTGCAGACGGTCCTACAGCCCATAAAATTAGCTCAAGTCATACTTAAAAGAATAAAGTTGTTTAAAGTGTTTGTAGTCATCAACCACTGTGTCGTGCTGATCAGACAGTAACTAAACATCAGACTAAAAAAAGTGCTTTGCTGCTCTCTGGTTAAAAGTTTAAAGCATTTTGCTAGTTATACTAATGAATGTGGTTGTTTGTGGTTGAAGGTGTGCTTTTTACACCTGTTACCACCCAAAATAGTGACGTACCCGGTTCATTCTGCATCACTGCAGCAAGATGAGAAGTGAAACTGCAGGTCACAAAAACAAGATTTCATAAAGGGTGTAAAGTTAGACTTTAAAGTGATATTCCAACATTCCAAAAACTTTTCCCAAAAAAGGTTCGGCACAGAAACATTATGGGCCCTAGTTTCATAGACCGGGCGCTGTCTAGGCGCAGCGCAGGTGTGCCGTGCCAACGGGGTGTGTCCAGGTGCATTTTGCAAGTTTCGTGCATGGTGCAGTCCGGCGGAGCC
>JAQLOL010000024.1:4828515-4854029 GCA_029783665.1 Naso thynnoides
TCTCTGGAGGTCTTCTTTGATGAGTGTCCGTTCAGAAAAAGACCCTGGGATCATTTTTTGCCGGATTATTCCTTTAACTTGCATCGCAATGCCAAAATCACAATTTGTCAGTGTTGCTGCAATGATAGTAAATACTGCATTGTTGACAACTGCTGCCATTTTGGCACCTAAAGCAGTCTGGGTGAGTGAGTGCTGACATAAGATAAAGCAAAGGGAAGAAGCCAAACAAACAGCTTGACTGTTACTGTTTTTAAAGGGATAGTTCACCCCAAAATGAAAAATGAAAAATGAAAACAGTCATTTTATACTCACCCTCATGCCAATGGAAGGTCGGGTGAAGTTTTTTATTCCATGAAACATGACTGGAGTCGCTGTTTTGTGGACTAAAAAATTTCACCCGACCCTCCAACTGCATGGGGGCGAGTAGATAATGACTGAATTTTCATTTTTTGGTGAACTATCCCTTTAAGAGACACCTCAGATTTAAAAGAGTGGTTGTCTTCTGTTTCTTAACCTGTTGTCTGCATGTCACTGCAATACACTGACAGCATCAAAGTGGACCAACATGACTTATGTTTCAGTCTCTGTTGAAGTGGCTCCAAAGACACACAAAGGCCCCACTGTCAGCAAAACAGGATTTAGCGTGTGTGTGTGTGTGTGTGTGTGTGTATGTGTGTGTGTGTATTGGTCTATGTGTGTGTATGCGGACACCAAAGTGCATTTGTGAGTGTGTGTGTGTGCTCATAGAGGCACTGTACTCTCTGGCAGTATCTGGCACCAAAAGCAGCCCAATCCAGCTGCAATGGACACAGGCCAAATGGTCACACACACACACACACACACACACACACACACACACACACGCATGCATGCACACACACACCATGCCAAACCACAACTGACAAACACATAACATATTCAATTGTGTTGAATTCTTTCCCCTTTTCTGACTGTTTTTGCATTGTTGGAGAGTAAAATTTTATTTTTATCTCCTTTGTCAAGTTTTTAATTACACTATACAGTACACACTTTTATCAGTATTAACCCTAATTTTTTGAACAAGTTCAAAAGTTCAAGTTAGAATAATCCGTGAGAGCACAAGCATAAGCACAACAAGGCTGAATTAGTTACTATTCTCAGCAAGATGACGCAAAACGTCCCCGACAACCTCCACAGTCTCATTTAGCCACTTACAAGTAACCGTATTTTAAGACAACAAAAATGTTAAATGGGGTATTCAGTTATGTATTTTACGTCACAGAATGAAAGTCTCTTAAGCTTGTGTAAACAGACCTTATGTCAGCTTTCTCACTAAAACAAAAAACCCATTAATGAGATGAGGGGTCAGCGAGTTCAACATTGTTAATTCTTTTCTGCATCAGAGAACTCATTCCTACGACACTTAATTGATGAGAAGGTAAAAGACTGCTCTAGTTTTGCAACATACCCTGGTAGAAACGTCCGCTGGGGTTTTTGCTTGCAGCCTCGGAGACAGCCAGCCACACCACGGTGTCGGCCCCCTGCTCTGGGGCCCGCAGACTTTCCTTCATGGAGCTGTGGAAGTCTGGCATAGCATTGGCCACCGCTGGGACACAGGCAGAGAGAGACGAACAACAATGGGTATTTTGAGGCAACAAAGGCAGACATTTTGGCAAAAGGAAATATTTTGTTTAATTTGTTCAAATGCCTGGTAGCTGGTCATTCTTGGTTTTGTAGGAGCGAGCAGACGGTACCTGGAGTGTCAACCCAGCCGGGATGCATGACAGAGAAGTGGATGTTAGTGTGAGTCTTTGCCAGCTGCTCTGTCATCACCACCTGCTGCCTCTGGAGCACACACACACACACACACACACACACACACACACACAGGCAGACTTCAATAAACATGTCTTGGAGAGATTTTGCTCGATGTCTGAGGGGTTGAAAATGAGCAGGTAAAACACTTCATGTTGTCACAGACTCAGATTGGAGGCATCCAGGTCCATGTGATGAAGCACAGTTCTCCATGACTAAAATTTTATCTTGAAAAAGCTCAAGAATCAAAATGTCACACGAGCCCACTGAGGTTCCTTGAATTGCTCATGAATTCTGTAGTGAGTATTAATCAAAAAGCCTGAACTCCACACTTCATTTATATGAAAGATGACCAAAATATTTCATAATCTGATTACTGAATGATCTCAGCAAATACAAAAAGGCTCAAATGAGCTGAATTTCGATATGAATGTCTCTCTATCATTTGTAAATGCAGCATATTTAAAAAAAAAAAACTGAAGCACCTGCAATCGGTGCTTGGATCAAGAATATGACCCAGTGTACGTCAATGGAGATAATAACATAATCTTTGAAAAGCAAATTAGATGCTTACGAAGTAATCTGGATACCATTTGATAATTATATAAAAAACAGAGATATGAGAGAGCTTCTACAGGAGGAAAAAACTCAGGACAGGACACTTAAAGAATCAAACTAGTGGTGGACTCCAGAAGAGGCATGCTCTTAAAAGTTGCTGTAATGATGTGATTTATTTATTTATTTGTTTACATATATTTTGCTTTGTTAAATGTATCATTGAATGTGTAAGTGACACTGTCTTATACTTAATATTAATTTGGGATTTAATTGTAAGTGAGATGTTGAGCGAGAGATAAGCACGTGTGTGGGGTGGATGTTATGTTTGCTTGTTTGTTAAAGTAAAAATTTGCAATGTGAAATATGGCATTACAATAATGTTGTTTATACAATGAAAAATCAATAAAGATATTGTTTAAAAAAAATGTAGCATACTTTTTTATTATTCCTGATGAAGGTTTTGCACACAAATATAGCAACTGAATGTTTTCTTTCAGTCAAGTCTGGTGTCTGTTTGCAACTTTTGCTGCACACACTCACCAAAATTCTGACCACACTCAAATCTTTCTTCTGCAAGAAATTTTACATGTAATGCATAATGTATTTGTCTATTTCTCGATCAGTGTGGAGCACTTGAGCACACAAAGCCCGACAGTCCATCAGTCACTGATCAGCAGGTTTCTTACTTTGTGCTGGGCGTACACCATGGTGCCATCATAGCGGCCTCGCTCAGACTGCAGGTTTCCTGTTCGCAGCTTCTGCACCAACATTCCCCCTGATGACACCGTGATCTGATCATGGGAGTGTGGGAACACGGATGAGGGGAGAAAGAGGGAGCTCAGGCTGAAATGTGCATTGTGTTTGATTTTTAATGTGCATCGTAAACATCTGGGAACATAACTCATCATACATTAATTTAATGAATTATTATCACATTCAAGTTATGTTTTGACATGAATGATTTTACATGCAAAACCTATGATACAGTGTGAGACACTGTAACAGAGTAAAATACCGAAACGTAAATACAGAAATTAAATTAGTTTCATTAAAGGAAAAGTTCACCAACCAAACAAAAAACCATATTTTCCCACCAATGTGTTTTGGTGAGAGTTGTCGTATTTTGGAGATATCAGGTGCAGAATGAAGCATGCATCTACTCACAGACAAAAAGGTCCACGCTCAGTGCAGGATGTAAATATTAATGGCGCTCTCCTCGGGTGAGCTGTAACATCAGCACCTAGTGGAGTTAATGCACACTTCCTTCTGCAAACTCACACCAATGGCAGGTGTAGTTTTGTAAAAATATAAAAAGTACCTAAATGAAACTGCTCACAACAAGGTCTGTGGATTATCTTGTGGAATTTGAGTAATTTCTGGAAAGAGACACTGTTGTTTAGTTTTTTTTAATGTTTTTTTTAAATACCAAAAGCTGTCTGACATCTGGTTTCATTATATTTCAGACAAGCAGACATCTGTACTGCTCTATATCTGTATATCTCCAAAACCTGACATCCCAAAACAAGCCAGTTGGATAAATAGCACTAGAGTGAAGAGCAAATACCTGTTTTTGATTTTTGAACTTTCCCTTATCAGATGCAAAACATGTAAGCTGCTTACATGCAGTTTCTGCCATGCATTTTCATTGTAATATAATAAAGGAGAGTAACACAGAAAGACATTAGCGAGTACTTTTGAGACTTAAAGTACATTTCATGCAGGATTTTCACATGTAAATGGTAGGGCTGAACTGAAAAATTAACACCACCATATATTGCGATATTTATTTTCGTGATATCTGCATCATATTGCGACCCTTGTATTGTGATATGTGTCATATCATGATGTCCATGCCAAAACCCAGCCCTCAAGCTCATTAACACAAAAGAACACTTGTGAACTTTACTATCGTGTTTTCAAAATTCAATGTGTCCAGTTGATGTGCAAGAGTGCACGTAAATTTCATTTCTCATTGTGATGTTGTGGCAGCTACATCAGTGTCTTTGGTAATTTGCCAATTCCGTTCATAGAAATTGTAAAGGAAATTTTGAATAAAATAGTTTCGATTCAATTTGTCCACTTAATTATCAATATAACGTGATGTGTTCAGACTAATCAGACTGTACACAGCAACTTTTTTATCAGCTCTGTCGGACATTTTCAGTGAACTCTGTGGAATATCACAATATGTCGTGACATATCGCAATGTATTGTGGTAAAATTATACTGTGACCCATGCATCGTGATGTGTATCGTATCATGAAGTCCTTGCCAGTACCCAGCCTTAGTAAATGAGTACTTTTGCATTGTGGCAACATTATTTCAACTTTACAGGACATTGCTTGAATAAATCGCCATTGCTGACTTTTTACAGAATCATGTTTAAAGTAAAATATGAAAGTTTGGCAAGTAACTTTGAGGTAAATATCAATAACTAATTTGTGTTCTATTGGGAAAAAATGTCATAATACCCATAGACAGCTGTTAGTAAGTGACATGGTCTGGGAATATTGCGAGATCTTTGTGTTTTCTCATCATGCCTCTGTATTCAAGATTGGTAAAAATCCCATCACTCTTGTTCTATTTGCCCAATCAGTGATGCTCTCTGTACTCTCTGTCCTAATTGGCTGGTCTACATTATGCCTCTTAGCGACAGGTGATGTCAGTACGAGCTGATTAGCTGTTTGTGCCTTATGCTCTGACTTGCCTCTGCCAACAACAGAGTGTGTGCAAGCAACACTTGTTTGTCTCTAATGTCAGCAGATGTCACCTACTGCAACTTTAAACATACAGGATTTACTCTGCACCATGTGTCTTTGTGTTGTTGAGTTAAAATTCCCTTTTTGCTTGAAAGATTCTTTTTTTACAAACTTTCAGGATATTTTTAAGGCCATAAGGCCAGCAATGAACCATTAAATAGCCACGGCCCAAAACCCATTAAATGTTCATTTAAATGATGGATTACATTGACCAGTGCAGCAATATCTAAAGTCTATGAGGTGTTCAGAAAAGATTAAAAACATCAGAAGTTAACTTTTGTGACATCAAACAAACATAATAGGTGATGTGACTCACCACCCTGGGATCTGCGCTCTTCTCCAGTAAAGGAATGAGGCTCTTGGTGAGGATGTAAACACCTAGCGGACAACAACAACAAAAAGAATTTCATAACATCTTCATCTTCTCTTCCCTTGGATGCTGTCTGTGTGCTTAACCTTTCACAATAGACTCACCAAGGACATTGGTGGCAAAGCTCTTCTCGAGCCCCTCAGCATTCACATCCCTCTGACTCATGATGGCGCCTGCGTTGTTGATCTGCACAGATTGTAACACAAAAGAGACAGTCACTTTTCTCATAATTCTGTGTAAATCTACTCAAAAGACAAAGTTAACACTGACAGGACAACAGAATAATTGATGTAATAATCTAATTACAGATCTGTGTTTATTTAAATATGAAAATTTGACTCACCAGCACATTGAGGGCTTTGTATTTTCTCTTGAAGGCCTCAGCAAACTCCCAGACCTTCTTGGTCTCAGACAGGTCCAGGATGTGGACATAAACCTCCTGTAATGACATTTAGAGTAATGAATGATGTCGCGTCTGGCAAACCACCGGCTGTCCCACGTTTATGAAACTGTCTGTTGAGAAGTGAGTCATGCTGTACTTTATTTCCTGTCTCCTTAACAATATCAGCCCTCGCCTCCTCGGCCTTGTCCTTGTTCCGGCACACCATGTGGATCGTCCCTCCTGTGACAAAAACAGCACAAACGTCGGACTGCACCACCCCAAGAAAACACAACAAAAGTCATTCAGAAGGAAAACAAGAGTGGTGGATTTATTGCAACCTTGTGTGTGATGCATCCTGATAAAATGTTCAAAGTCTGATTCTCACATAGAATTACACCCATACCACTTCACTTAGAGGTCCCTCTGTGTGATGTTGTTTTATTTACAGATTTAAGGGCAAAATGTTTGTGAATGATTTAAATTTTTCTTAATTAGAAAACTCTGGGAGATGCGATGTGTTAGTAGGTGATGCCTGACGCCCGGGATGCACATCTTGTGTCTCATTCTCTGTTGCGTCTCGTTCATGGTTGTTGTTCACACAGGCAGCGTCTGCTGCATCTGCTGCAGTGCTGCTTCTGCCAGCCCTGACTTTCTACATAGAGTTTTTGTTTGATAACTGCCATTAATATGAAAATATTTAATGTTATTTTACACTACATTCAATTTATATTGAGTTAGACAGATACCTGTGTGCCTAACAGTGTAAAAGAAAAACAAACAAACAAAAACAAAAAATCTCTCTTCGCTTAGCTTTAGTTTTCTTTAAAAAGTATTTGCATGGTAAGTAATGTTGACTACATTGTGTTTCTGGTTTTTCTGCAAATTATCTGAAAATAAAACCCAGAACCAAGTTAAAATACGGTCTGTTACACATCAAGATCCTTCAAATTTTCACAATTAAATCTTTGAAGGGATTCTCACATACACGCTTGCTAGAGCTTTTATTTTGAAAGATATACTGGAATTGTTGAAACTGCAGCGTATGTTGCTGGTATGATCAAAGATAGTCAGTTGTTAACACAAGATCATTCACTCTACACTGCGCCAATGGTGTGAAATGGTAAATACACTTCCTGTCTACTAAGTGGGTGGAGTCACGTCTCAGGTGGAGAGAATAAGGAACCACCTTTCCTCTGCCTCCTCTGGAAGTGTTATTAACGCCGTGTGAATGGATTAAAGCAGATGGATTTTGCGTCGCATTATATTTGTTTGATATAAGTTTTAACTTTTAATCCATGGTTTCACCTATAAGATCATTTAAATGTACATTTATGTCCGTTTTGAAGCAAGGAGGGACGCACCGGTTCCCAAATCTCGTGGGAGCGTGCTGCTGAGACAGAGACAGATCTTGAACAAAGTTAATTTTCTCCTGATTTGTGTGTCTGAGAAATGCTATTTTTGAGTCAGAATGTTCGAAGATGTGTGTCTTGTGAAAAAATGGGTCCAATATGTATCTTGGTGACGATGGGGCGAAAGAATTGGTCATAATCTGTGATCACGCTCATTTCTCCCATAAGAATGAACGGACCACAGACTGCTTCCTGTCTCCTAAAGGGGCGGGGCCATGGCAAAAAAACATGTGACACTGATACAGTAAATGAACCTCAGTGAGAGATCTCGCTTTCTACTATTAACTGTCACTGCCATGATGTCAATTACCAGACAAATGTGTGTGGAAAAAATTGGCGCTAAAGTGGTGTGTCACTGTCGCTACGTCACTGCGTGCGTGATGCTTATCTAAAAAATCAATATCAGTTCAACTGTACACTAAATTTAGGATTTTTTTCAACCTCTGTATATTTTGAAGCCCACTCATGTAGTAAACGTAATAAACAGCTGTCTGGCAGCAAACTAGAGTGGTGAAAAAATCTTAAATTTAGCATAACATTGAACGGATATCTATTTTTTTAGGTAAGCATTTACATATGTGCCTAATAACCGTTTTTCTGTCAATCCTGTCTGCAACGGTGCAATGCTGACTTCCAGTGCAGCAATTTCTACTCCCTGTTCCAAAAAGGGACACTGCTGATCGCCATCTGCAGAAGGTCATAGACTGACTATGCATAAGTACGTCTTACAAATCCACTTCAAAAACACTGAACTATCCCTTTAAAGCCTAGCTGACAGCTCTGTCATCCTGCTTGTCTTGTGTGAGTCACACACTGAGCTTCAGCATCGGGAGAAACACTGTGCAAATTTTTACAGTCTCACATGATCAGGTACTGAAGCGACAGTTTATCTCTTTGTTTCTACTCAAAAAATGCAGTTGAGCACGCTTATAAAATGCAGTCATGGTCATTTAAAGCACAACAGGTAGGGTCAGTCTTTACTAGATCCCTGATGATTCGTATTTGTAGGTAAGATGTAGATGACCACATCTGAAATCAAAGTTCTTTTACATTTATGCAGTCGCCCCATTTAGCTGACATTATTTTTATTTTACTTTTCAGGCAACCTCTAACTGAAAACAACTTATTTTGAATAACACTGGTCCTTCGTGTCGTTCTGTAGGGTTTCCTGCTGGCTGCTAGATGGAGGTTTCCCTTCGCTGGAGGGTGAATTATGAAAGGTTTATCAACACTACATGACTTGGATTAATATGATTATTGGACAGAGACCTTTTTCAGAGTTGGTTTGCATTTCTAACAATCTGTGCAAACACTGCTATCATTCCTTGAATTACTTAAAAACTTTTGCGTTCATAATAAATGGGTTGTGTTTGTCTTCATATATGAACTGGCAAACAGTAGGATTGGTACCCCTCTTGGCGATGGCCATGGCAGTAGCTTTCCCGATGCCACTGTTGGCTCCTGTTATCATGAAGGTGCGTCCAGCCACGGACACCTCCAGGTCCTTCTCCACGAACCTCTTGGAGGCTGACAGGAAGGCATTCCTGCAGGAAATAAAAGTTATCTGCGTTTAAATCATGCAAGCAACTTGTTCTTCTGCACATTTCTAATCTAATGCAACCACAGTCTCACTCTGCTGAGTGACGATGGGGTGAGACTTTACATAAAGGTAAAGCTTTTTGTCATTTACAATGAAATTGCAAGTGTAGAGTGGAGGTTTAGACCTGAGCCACTGTGACTGAGCACGACACCACACTGAACCAACCTAACATGCATGTTTCTGATGGTGGGAGGAAACCAGAGCACATGGAGAAAATCCATGTAGGTATGGGGAGTACAGGCAAACTCCACACAGAAAGGACCCCAGCCGGGTATCAAAATCCAAGACCATCTTGCTGTGAGGCAACATTGTTCACCACTAAGCTACTGCGCTGCCCTGTGTTGAAATGTTGAGATTCAAAGGGCCAAAGTGAAGCTGAGTTGGAGCAGAGCTAGAGCAATAAATTCAAGCCGGTCTGTCAGAGAAACTGGGGAACACTTTCAAATAAGAACCACAAATTTTGAACAGCAGGCAGAAAACTAATGAGTAACAGATAATGCTGAACAAATTTACAAGCGACGCTAATGATCAGTTACTAATAACTTAATTATAATAACTAGTGAGGAAAAAATCAGGAACAACTTGATAATTGAGTGCTCATTAAAGAAGAGCTATTACGCTTTTCTGTCTTTGCTGACCTATAAATGTTGTTACAATGTTGGATAATTGTGTTAAACGATGCCAGACTGTCACATAATGAGGTTCATGCATTTGGAAGTGAGCCCTGTCAGCTGTTTCAGTCGGCTCTGCACGCTGTGTTTTACACTGTTTTTTTTTTAACAGTGTTTTTCCAGTGATGTTAACGCATGCTGGACCTCCTTATATGGGCATGCCAGCTCGTGCACACAGTGCTGTGCCCCCGCTCTACTATCTGTACTTTACTATTTCTATTTCTAGCTTAAAGGGGAATAATGAGGGAAGTGCTTATTAATTAGTTATCAAATATCAAATATCACCCCTCACTCTTTTCTTTTAAATAACTAATCATTAACTGATCATTAGCTACTCTTGTACAGTTTCATTAATAGGCATAATTAAACTGATGGGTAACTAGCAGCTAGTTGTTTCTCAGTAACTACTCAAACTCAAATTTTGTGGCTCTTTCTGTAAAGTGTTATGAGAAAGTGTGTGTGTGTGTGTGTGTGTGTGTGTGTGTGTGTGTGTGTGTGTGTTCAGGTCAGAAAGGGTCAGTGTTTGAGGTCAAGTCAGTTACTGTACGTCTCCTCACGGCTTCACTGTACAGATACAATGAAGACGAGAGTGTGCCTGGCATCATCTCTGACGAGAAGGGCTTTGGGGTGAGACTGTCCATGATGACAACAGAATTGGTGTGTGTGTATATTTGTGTGTGTGTGTGTGTTTATGTGTTTGTTTGTTAGCCTGTGCGGAACTACGGCCATCAATTCCCTCCATTGTCCTGGATGCCATTGTTGAGGGCGGCTGAAGAGGGGGATGAAGGGAACAGGGAGGGGGGTAATACTGAGGCTAAATGCCCGCTCTGTTTGATGGTGTCATGCACAGAGCTTTTAGTGCAGGGTCAGAGCGGGTTGCCGGGCAGCTCTCTGGGAGAAAAGATAACACAGAACAAAGGGGTGAAGGGAAACAGTCACAAAAGCACCTCTTCAGAAGACTTGGCTTGCTGTGTACTGATGGGGAAAGGCGCCTTAGGGCTGCAATAGATCAGACAGGACTGATAGATAACCGCATTTACAGCCTTGAACTACAGACTTATGGCCTTATATGACTCCTGCTGAGTGACAGTAAACTTTGCTCTATACATAAATCAGTAACAGGAGGAGGTGTGCTGCTGTTTCCACTCTGATTAGTACTGCAAAGGCAGTCAAAAGGTCTGCAAACCTAAGTATCTGTCAGTGATCATCAACCAGCAGCAGAAACAAACGTCGACTGCGTTTTGACCCGAGCATGAAGTTTTGTCCTCTCCCCATCAGCCTTTGACCTACACCTCACAGACTCTATGCTTTTCAATAGGACATTTCTTCAAACGCAACTGCAAGCAACACTAATTTTCATTATAGATACAACTTCCCATTCATTTCTTTATTGTGGATTTACGATTTTGTCTGTTAAATGTCAGAAAATATAACACAAGCTGACACCACAAGCTGAAAGTGACATCTTCAGATTGTTTCTTCACATTGTTTGTCTTCAGATTTGTTTGGAAAACAGTCGGAAAGGCAAAGATATTCAGTTTACAGTCACATAAAACAGAGAGCTGCAGCAAATCCTCACATTTGAAGTTGGAATCAGGTGAAAATCTGACATTTCTTCTCATTAAAGTGTTCTTCAAAAAGTTTGGAGAAAATATTAAAATATAAACACGAGGGCTCTGCTTCAATTCAGTTCTCTCCTTCTCTATAGAAGTTAGCAAGGCTAATTCTGTAATTTAATGAGAATTTTTTTTCTCTTTCCCAGGATTTTCATATTTACAACTGAACATTTTGATTTTAAATGAAAAGAAACTCGGTTTAAAAATTAAATACAATGTAGAAGTATAATGTCGCATTAAAATTTGAGGCATATGAAGGCCTATGAACAGTGTCAGGGAGTAACTAGTTACATGTAACAAATTATGTAATTTAATTACAAATTACATGTAATTGTGATCAGTTACACTTACTGAGAAAGAATATGTAATTAAATTACAGTTACTTGGGAAAATGTTAATGATCACAAAGGGAACTAAATCTGAATATTTTCTGTAAAAAGCTTAGGCTGTATGTTGAATAATCGTTTTGTTGCTTTAGATATTTTATGTGCGCGGTGTTTTCTTTTGCCATTTCCAGTCGAGGCTGTTTTGTAAAGTTTGATGCTGTTCTGATGCTTTTGATTGGTTCTTATTTGTGTTTGGAGCGCCCCACGTCTGCCATTAACACTTAAACATTTGAAAATGGTTGAAAACATTTGCTAGAAATTTAGAAAAATAAACATAAAGTGATCAAATGTAATAAGTTACATGACTTTGCTAAAGTAATTGAAATAGTTACGTTACTTATTGCATTTTAAATATGGTAACTAGTAATCTGTAATCTGTTACATTTCCAAAATAACCTTGCCAACCCTGCCTATGAATGTCCTAAATGAGCGTTAAAATAGTGCCTGCAAAAGTTAAATACGGTAACAACTTCACTTAAAGTGTCTGAAATGGAAATAAACTAAAACGATAAATAAAAACAAAAAGAAAACTACATTCAGTTTAAACGTTTCTGCAGTATTACAAGCAGCCGAACTCTCAAATCATCCTGTGTGAGCACTGATGTGTTTATGACGCACTGCTGCCTCCATTCCAGCAAAGTTTTTACTGTGACTTGGTCTGAAATAATATCAACTCCACTGTTACACACACACACACACACACACACACATTAGAGAGGATGCACGCAGCACAGCTGCAGGTCGCAGGCTCACTCCAGTTGATGGGGAACATAAACACATCCTACCTGGTGAACTCGGTCACTCCCTTCAGGAACCAGGCGGAGTTGCGGTACAGAGACATGGCGATGCTCTGGAAGCCTCTCGCTGCGCTCAGCTCTCTCCTCCGCTTTTACCCTGGACCAAACCCACGTGGAGCTCCTCTGAACACCAGTGGGCGACGACTCCTGCGGCCCCCCAGCGGCAGGGAGAAGAATGCATCACCTCCACTGAGTGCAGGGACTCCAGTGGATGCGTCCAACTAAAACTCCCGCGGTTCGTTAACGATGCTCTGTAGGACCACACTTTCTTTGGAGTTCATTTTCCGGCGGTTAACGCGACATCTCCATGCAGCCCGAACAAAACGACCTGCTTCAGCTTCTCTTCCACAGGTGAATGGTGACGAGACTGTTGTACAACTTGCTTCATACTCCTGTAAAATGAAATAAAACACAGCTTGTTAGTTAGCTGCACTAATCAAGCCAATTTACTTAACGTCGTTTATCAGCACTTCAAACATAACATGCGTGCCAATATACGGAAAATGTACTATTTGCGCGGGACAAAACGGACCTAGGCCTCTTTATATCTAAGATAACAAAATTATACGAGAGAGAGAGAGAGAGAGAGAGAGAGAGAGAGATGGGTGCAGTCACTCACCTCTCCCATAGAAAATAAGCCTGCAAAGGTGAGATAATAACAAACAGGCTAGATGAAAATGCCAACCCACGTGTTACCAAACCCACAGTTGTCTTAGCAGCTGTTTAAGAATTCTGACTTGCATTTTGGCGACACGGAATGTTTAATGTTTTTTGCTCGTTGCTTATGTCAAAAGTAGGAAAATATGGACACGGAGAAGGGAAAAAAAGAAATCAAAGATGGAAGAATTTCTTTTTAGAATGTAGGCTACTGTACCTCGTGGGGGGAAAAAGACACATTTTAGCCTTTTTTTGAAAATTTGGACTTTTTTTTTCTCGATAAAAAAACTCTTCCTCATTTCGCTTTTTCTCAAAGTGCGTGATTAAAAAAAACTTCCTCATTCAGACTTTTTCCCTAAGTGAGTGAAAAAATAAGCCTAATTTCTTCTTGATTCTCGAAATTTCAGGTTCATTTTCATTTGCATAGTGGAAACAAAAACAAAAACCTCCCCCCTCATTTTTTTTCTTTGTTTCCTTGTCTCTTTTTTCTTTCTTTCTTTTTTTTTTTTTTTTGTAAAATCATCCTTGTTCCGGACACTCTTGGGCACAAAAAGGACCCTGCAGCCCGAACAGTGCCTCACAACATCCCAGCATGCTTTGCCGCCCCGCACTGACTCACCTGTCTGCGCGCAGCTGTGCTCGGCGGCTCCTCTGCGGCCAATCAGCCGCGGGAGCGCAGCGAGGCGCGGCTGTGACTGGAGAAGGTGAGGGCGCACTGACTTCTGGGAGGATCGACAATGTCGCCGCATCTGAAAATAACGCACAAGAGCCAGTAGGACTCTGTGATAGGCTTGATCGCTCATATAAGACACGTAACGGATTTACACTTGGGTGATTTCTCCCAGACTGCTGTGACAAAATGGTGAGTCTCTGCGCTTGTTGCTGTAGTTTTATCCGCGCACCTGGCGGCAACAAAAAGGTGCCCCACTGCAATAAACGCCCACATAACATGCTGTGTCCGCAAACTAGCTTTTCATTTCTCCGCTGCCTTTTTATTTGCAAATCCGTGTGGTAGGCGACTTCCTTGATGAAACGTCATGAATTTGACGCACTACTCACTTTGTCTATTCCAGATTCAGATGTTTTATGTGGGCTGACACGTGACGAATAACTCACAGAATGTTTTGTCAGATAATATGTCATCATAAAATGCGCGCTTGTAAAAAAAAATTAAAAATGACAGGTTTTGCAACCTAATAAGCATGTCATGTCCGACAGGCAAATGCAAAGGTTGCTTTAATTTGGAAAAGTTTAATTGTTTTTAATATGATTTCAACAGTATTTATTAAAATGAATCTTTGGTATCATTTTCTATGAAGCCCCGTCTCTATAACGCATCATTAACATAAATAACACATCATGAACAAACTCAAAATGGGTTAAAAGTGGTCGTGGTGAGGGTTAACTTTGCTTATAACCATGATACAGCACTACAGGCGCATTCTAACTCATTCTAAGTATGTTCATAACAGATGCATGCTTTAAGTAAAGTGTTACCAAATCCTCAGTTTTAAACAAAATAATCACATTGCTTCTGTTTGAACGTGAATCCGTCTTCATCTTTGCTTGCAGACGCTTGTGTCAGCGTTGCACAACTCCACGTCCTCCTTTATCTCGCTGCAGGCAGAAGTCGTGCTGCTTACCGCTGCTCCATGGGGCAAAGAGCTCTCATTAACTGCCTTTGCACAACACACACGTTGTATTTACTGTGTTATTGCACCTAGTGTGATTATAGGCCTGCATGTGTTTTGTTTCCCAGGTGATCTTCATTCACATCCAGAGTTGTGAAATCTAATTGCCGTGTGGTTGTTGTGGTTGAAGGCAACTCTGACTGTAGTTGGGATTATTATTACACTTTGTGTGTGTGTGTGTGTGTGTGTATGTGTGTGTGTGTTTGCTCTGTTGACAGAGCATGTAACGAATTTAGTTGTATGTCCTAAGGCTCATAACACAACATGCTAATCCTGTCCTGAGCTTTCCAGACGTCTGTGTTCTCTCTCTTCTTTGATGTCTGCCCTCTCCAGATGCAGTTTCTGTTGCTGTTCAGTCGACAGGGGAAGCTGCGACTGCAGAAATGGTTCACACCATTCACAGACCGGGAGAAGAAGAAGGTCATGCGGGACATGATGACATTAGTGTTGGCCCGTCCGCCACGTTCCTGCAACTTCCTCCAGTGGAGAGACCTCAAGATTGTTTACAAGAGGTGACAAGAAGAGACACAGCTGCTTTTTTTTCTGCGTGTGTTGTAATTCCAAGATATGTTTTCTTTGTTTTGTTTTGAGCATCGCTTTCCTGGCAGGTACAGACCTGTCTGTTGAGGAAAAACCTCCTTTGCCTCTGTCTATGCTTAATGCTTAACTTGTATGTCCTCTCTGCTAACGGAAAATAAACACGGATAACAGGCACATCTATTCTTAATGAGACCTGGATAGGGTAAAAGGGCAGTAAAACACAGAGTGTGACCTAGATCACATGATGGTGATAGTGTAACAAGGTGGTGTTCTTTCCATGTTTTTCTTTCTTTAAATTTCCTTCACTCACAATAACAACCGTGTAATAAAAGTAGAGGAACAATAACAACCGTGTAATAAAAGTAGAGGAACAACTACCAGGATAACATGATCCACAGCAATGACAGATTAGAATAAGGTCCATGCAATGGATGGCACATTTACGGAGTTTGACAATTCAAGTTAAACTTGGGGTAATTGCAGTGTTTTTATATTTTAACCAACTCCGTCAAAGAAAATCCAGCGCTCTTTAGGTGAATGTCCAATTAACGTTGATGGTAATTGTAGTGAGTTGAAGCCATTAATTCCTCATTTTGTGCTGTATTGACAGAGAAAGCTGAGTTTTCTGAGTTTGTCCTGTTTACACAGCTGTTCTTGCAGTGCCTACATGTACCATGATGCATTGCTCCTGCACAGCTCCTGAGGGTGCAAACGCATCTCAGTGTAAAAAAACACAGTAATAGCACAAGCAGGAGCGGCTAATGTTGCTTCTCTCTGCAGCTGCAAAATAACACACATAGACTTGCACATAGAAATCACATAGATGTTGTTTTCTGACCCACCAAGCATTGTGGAAAGAGACAATAAGATGTTTTTCACTTAAAATAACATCACATTATCACTAAGCTAATGCAAGATGCAGTTAACCAAAGCTAACAGCTATACTGGGAGCTCCGACCTGTGAAACTGGGGATAGTGATTGTCACGATAAGTCGCTAGTGTTACTTTTCCATAAACTAAAATTTTCACATAGATGTTTTTATATTGTGTTGTGTTGTGATTGGGATTCTGACCCACCATGCATCGCGGAAAGAGACAGTTAGACGTTTTTCACTTGAAATAATAACACATTATCATCACCCAGCATTAGATTCGGTGCATCCGGAGCTAACTGCTAACAGCGGGGCTCTGGCCTGTTACATCCCGGGGATAGATGCTCCGACACCGGCGGTGGGTTGGCTAATGTTACTTTTCCACAAGCTGTGAAATAATCATATAAATATTGTTTTATTGTGCTGTGATATTAGCTATTTATGCTAGTTTTGGTGCTTTTGTTCAGTGTTTTTTAACGTGTTGTGTTGTACCGAGGCTGCTAAGAGTCGCACAGATCGGTAGAAAGACTCCTACTAAAGGCTCCTGTTCTTTCCTACGTTTAGTAATCACAAAAAACAGTACTTGCTGTCTCTCCAAGGTTGTTATCCCTTGCAGCAGAACATTCCTCTTATTTATTATTGTGTAGTTTTCAATAATGAGGGTTTATGAAATTGAACAGGCTGAAATTTCTCTCAAAACAAACATGGCGCTCACTCATCCAAGAATGCTTGGGGAAAGGCGAGGAGTAAACAGTTTGTAGTTCTTCTGAGAACCAGGGGCGTCACCTGTTGGGTTTCACATCATATCCCTGATTTGAATGGGTAGATATGATTGAAAATCTGCAAATTTGCCCTTTTAATACGTATGTACACATTAACACGGATACCATTAAATCTGCCATAGGCCAGTGTCTACCAATAATGTCAGCAATCTGATATATTGGTCAGACTCTACATACGGACTTTGGACCTCTAAGTAAGCACACGTTCTCCTCAGAGAATTTTTTCTAGTTTCTTTTCAGCATCATGGCCGTCATTGTTGTAACTTTTGAGCTTTGTCCTTTTTAAATGCAGGTATGCCAGTTTGTATTTCTGTGCTGGTCTGGAGAACCGGGATAATGAGCTGCTGACCCTCGAAGTGCTGCACAGATATGTCGAGTTGTTGGATAAATACTTCGGAAACGTAAGTAGAGTCCCAAGTAACGGCCCAAGCAGAATTCAGATGGTTAAGAGTATCTGTTTAAACATTATCTGAGTTTTTGAGTCGTCTCTTCATCCCCCTGTAGGGTGCTTTCAGTTATTCTAGAAGGAAAGAGTTTATTGTTATTAAAAAATACATTATCACTTGTAACATCAGTGAAAATATTTGCTAAAAATGCATTATAGTGTGTTATGATGGCTTTATATAATGTTTCTCAGTCTAAAAGGGGGGTGTAAGTACTTTAGCCAAATGTAACCTGTTGTTTGGTTAAATTTAGTGTAAATCTATAACTGAGTTGTTTTGGTTTTTTGTCATTTTAAAGCTTTCCATTTGAAATGAGATAACTTTTCCCAAGCCTGGTAAACCAGACCCATAATTCACTTCGTGAATAAATAAAACAGGCCGGGCTAATTGCAAACGTTTATCTTATGTAGGATGAGCTTTGTGATGACTCATTGAGGGGCGCCGGAGAGCCGGCTTCTATTGCCCAGCTGTAAAGTTACCCCATAGTTGTTGTTATATTGTGTTGTGATTGAGATCCTGACCCACCATGCATTGTGGACAGAGATAATTAGACGTTTTTTGTTTGAAATAACATCACGTTATCATCGAGTAACGTTAACATCACAGCCGGAGCAAACTGCTCCAGCATGTCGCTGACACAAATCATCGCTTGCCAACAGACAGCCAACTGGCGTGGCTAACGTTACTTTTCCACAAGCTGCTAAATAATCACATAGATGTTTTTTTGTGTTGTGGTATTAGCTATTTATGTCAGCTTTAGCGCGTTTGTCCGTTGTTTTTTTTTAACGTGCTCCGTTGTGTTGTACTCAATGCAGCTGAGTCCCTGGTCGTCACCGCACAGACCGGTAGAAACGCTCCTACTAAACGCTCCTATTATTCCCTACATGCAGTAATCACAAAAAACTGTACTTGCCGGTTCTTGTGGGAACATTCCTTTTATTTAGTGTTTTACAGTTTTCAGTAACAAGGCTGTTTTGGTCCACCAGAGCCTGAGATTTCTCTTAAAGCAAACATGACTCTGATTGAGTAGATGCAACACTGGGCCTTTTTGTGGGGTGTTTGCATGATCTCCCCCTGCTTTCGTGGGTTTTCCTCTGTGTGTTCTGGTTTCCTCCATGATCAATAACATATACAGAGGTTAATTCTCATGTAAGTGCTCTTGCCCTTAGAGCTGGATTACCTTTGGTAGCTGCCCACTGTTCCTCTGGGATTGGTTAGATGCAGAGAGCCAATTTAATTACGTTGTGCTCACTGTACTGTTTGTGACCCCAAAAAAAAGAAAATAAATCATCTTTTCTCCAGTTGCACCTAGAGGCGTTTTGTTCAGCCATGATATTACCACCTGGAAACTGAAAATGCAATGAGCTATGATGTACCGATCCGATTCGCAAATGTGATCTGGTCTGGCATGCCAGTCTAGCTTTGTGCAGGTGTTGGGAGAAGTTTGCCTTCAGGGCGTTCTGTCTGACAGCTTCAGGCCTTCTTGCCAAAAACGGTTAGGTTCAAGGAAATGGTCAGGGGAAAGGTTAGGTTAGAAAGGCAGAAAGCCCTGAAGGTTAACTTCTCCCATGTGCCCCGGTGCACAAGGACATTATCATGTTGAAAGAGAAAAGGGCCAGAGCCAAACCGTTGCCGTAGAGGAGGAAGCATATTTTGCCAAAAATATGATTGCATACTGTGATTTCCCTTTATGGAACTGTGCGACAGCTATGACAAGGCCCCGTGAATCACTTTTTGTTGCTTTTGTATGTTATATTCTGTCTGCCCTGTGTAAAGCACTTTGACTTGCCTTGATGTTAAAATGTGCTGTATGAAAAAAACATTTGCCCTGCTTAAAGAGAAATCAGTGGGGTTCAGTTGTATCAGCACTTGATACGATAATGTACAGCTCCTCACTGCAGGGGTTCATCAAATTCCCTCTGAGTTCCCCCTGAATGTGCACACTTACATGTTAGTGTGTTCTTTACACTCTTTGCACTACTGTCTTTTGCCCTATTATTAATCATATCCATTCTGATTGCATGTACTGTATTGTAAGTTGTATATACTGGAAACACTGGGTCTGATATTGCACAGTTGGTACTGACATTGCACATTCTGTATTGCACTGATGTTTTCTTGCTCTACATGTCATGTATACATCTTTTATCTATATTATTTGTATTTTTATATCTTTAAACTTTTACGGCATTCATGGGGGAAAGCAAAGGAATAATTTCATTGTACAGTGGAGCCTGATTCTTTACTGTGCACAAGACAATAAACCCTTTGAATCTTGAATCTCTACCAGTCTGGCTCCCCCTGGTGTTCGTAAGGTGCCCCTGCTCCTGAACCTCTTTAGAACCACCAAGCGTGCTATGATTGACAGGTTTAGAGCCACGTCTTCCTATTCCTTATAAGGTCAAACAAAAAATGACAGATGTGGAGCAGATGTAAAGGGAGAGATGTAAAGAAGAGACTATGTATAATTATCTAAAGGACCTAGTCTGTTTCATGTCTCTGGTAAACACACCGTATATTCTAATTTAATTAGGGCCTGGTCATCCATCACTGTTTTTAATCTTCTCTCATGGCTGGATTACCCTCCATACCATAGATCGATAAAATGTAATTTCTCTCTCATATAATTGATGGTATTAAATTCTGTTTCAGGTGTGTGAGTTGGACATCATTTTCAACTTTGAGAAGGCTTACTTCATCCTGGACGAGTTCCTGATGGGAGGAGAAGTTCAAGAAACCTCCAAACTAGCTGTGGGAGAATCTATGGAGGAGGCTGACACACTACAGGAGGTACTTTGAGATACTTTTGAGTGGACGTGGGCTTTTCTCATTACTCATAGGAAATGTATATTTATATCTTTGTTCTTATCGCAGACAATGAAGGAATACATGAGCAAACCTGCCTACTGAGCCACAAGAGGATGAGGGTGTTCACATTTCAAGACTTGAAGCAAAAGGTTTTACTTAAATGACTAATAATGACTCATTTAGCATCATGATGTAGTCATACAATAACCATAAAGCTGTTAATTTTTCTTTCTCTTTCTTCACTTTTAAGAAATGTAATTTTTTTTGAATCTGTAAGTGCCTTTTAAGCCTCATATTTATTGATCTCAGGGTTTTATGACAATAGATATAACTGAAAAGAGTCATTTCCCCAGTTTATCTAAATGCATTTTTTTTTATTTGAACATTTTTTTGTAATCTCAACGGCAATAAATGTAAATCAGCCACACTGACGTTTGAACAAGTGCATTGTGTGATGTGGAGTAAATGAGGAAACACGACACAGTAAGGAAAAAATAAAGTCAATGCTTTATTAATCTCAGATATGTCACATATGACCACATTTAAGAAAGAATAACCAAAAAACACAAGTGAATCTAAGGGATCCAACACTGATTTTGGTTGTGTGTGTGTGTTTGTGTTGAAATGCAAGGCTGGTGAGTCACATGTACTGGTATTTAGGTGTTGTTTAGCAACAAACTCATTTAAAAAAAAGCATCAAATGAATGTCCGAACACTCATATTTTGCTAATAAATAAGAACATTTGTAAAACTACAGAATAAGTAAAGTTGACGGCATGTTTTATTTTTCAAAATACTTTATTTTCACCCCCTCCCTTCATACACGGCTTTATTTATATCCCATGGGCAGTTTTGGCATCGGTATCACTTCCTTCAGTTTCTGGGTTCAGGTAGCTCAGCAGTTTCATCACTGCCTCATTATCAAAGCCTTGCATCTGTGTGTCGCCGCCCCTCTCATCATCCTCAGACTGTCTCTTTTCATTCGGGCTTTTATCTGAGTCCATTTGATCAAAATAATCCTGTATCGCCTGTTCAAAAGTCCCCGTCGCGCTCTGTCCAAATTCGTCTCGCTTTTGGCTCGCCTTGTTGCGGCTGCTGTACACGGGGTTCTGATACTGTGCCAGCATCTGAGCTGCTAAATATGCTGCCAGTTCGTCCTCGTCCACGGTGTCGTCATAGTCGTCCTTTAATGTGCTGGGAAGGCGCCGCAGCGTGGGAGCGGATTCCCCAGAACGCCCTGCAGGCTGAGTGTGAAGTCGTGACAGCGAGCTTTTGTACTGCTTCGGCTTCCTGAGAGGAGCTCGATCCTCAGTGCCCCCTAACCCCAGGATTTTTAGTATCTCCTCTGTCCTCAGCTCTTCTGGGGTCTTTTGCCTCTCGGGAAAGCGTCTGTTGTAGAATGTAGCGTCAGGAATCTTGTATGTTTTCTTTGAGGATGTCTGAGAGAGTCTGTTTTCTGCTCTGGTGAGTTGATTGCTCTTTCGGGACTTGTCTTGACTCTTTGTGTCTCCAGTTCTGAGCATGTCCACCAGGTCTTCAGGTGGGATCTGATATTTTTGCGAGATCCGAATGAGCTGGTAGACGGCCTGTGGATCGATGTTATCTCTGTACCGTGTCTGAGCCACTCTCCTCTCCGCCCTCTCTTTCTCCTCTTCCTCCTCCTCTATCTCCCGTTTCTGCTCTTCTTCCTCTGTTTTCTCCAGCACTTTCAGCAGGAAATAGTCGACCAGGTTAGCAACATCATCTGGATCGTTTGACCTCTTGGCTGGGTAACTTTCATCGTCTTCCTCTTCATCATCCTCATCACCTTCTTCATCATTGTCATCGACATAATCAAGGCCACGGTTAGCCTCATGTTTATTGTCCCTCTCCTCCTCCTCCTCCTCTTCTTCTTCCTGTTCTTGCAGGGGCCCCCAGTCTGCAAGATCCCCGCCTTCATCGTCATCAAATGCCACATCTCTTACATTAAACATATCGTCATTTTCTTCCTCCTCCTCCTCCTCCTCCATGTCGTGCTCCTCATCTTGCCGCTTATGCATGGGCTTCACCCCAGTCAGCTTGTTCAGTTCGTCAAAGACAGACTGCAGGGTTGCCAGGTTCTGAGGCGTATACTTCTCCTCCACATTTTCATTGGTGCGTTTGAATTGACTCTCGTGCTCCAAATCTGGCCCTTCCTCATCCTCTTCCTCATTCCCCTCACCCTCTTCCTCACTCTCGAACATTAGCGGCAGCTTCTCGTGGGGCCTGATGCCAAGTTGCTTCTGCTGCACCCTGGGGTGCATGCCTGCTCCGTGGACGCTAGGGCGTAGTGCAGCTGGCTTGGATGCTTTTTCCGTCTGCTTAAGGGTGCTGAGCACCGCCTGGAGCAGTTCCTCACTCTTATCCTCCCTGCCCTCCTCTGCTTCCTCCTCTTCCTCCTCCTCATCTTTGCTCTGCATAGGGTCAGAGGCCAGTCTTAGCCTTGCACGCAGCTTTTCTGCGTCATCCATGTGGCTGGGATCGTACCTTGTAGCGAGAGGGGCGTGCTGCTGGGAGTCCATGTCGGTTCTTTGACGGAGGCTCTCGATGTACTCTAAAGCTTTCAGCATGTCAGCATTAGGAGTGTGGGGAACGTTTCCTCGCTGGGAGTCTGATTCGCTTCCTCGCAGTCTGTGCTCCCTGAGGGACGCTCCGTGAACGCCAGGGGAAGTGAAGAAGAGGAGGATTAAGAGGAGGTTGGCAAAACAGATGAAGGAAAGTTTGCCTGTGGTGAAGGTCTTCAGGAGTGACGGCATGGTGACGCCTGCGGAGGGAAGATAAAGAGGCACATGTCAACGCTGACCTTTACACATTAAGCTAACAGGTTCACAACAGTTACCACTCTGGCATTTCTTAAATGTCTTTTCCTCTTATCATCGCTTTAAATGTCTGTTCGGATGATGATAACATCACAGACCGCAGAGACATTTGTATTGATTCGAAGGCTGCGGATCTGGTTTTGAATCTCATCCAGGACTTTTGCTCTGCAAACCCAGTCAAGGACCTCAGTTCATCGGAATATTTTTATTGAATGTGTGACTGCCGGACAAAATCCAGTTTTGGCAACCGCCAAAAAGGCTTTATTAGACTTTAAAGTTGTTGTTTGTTGTGTATGTTTTATGTCGACCATACAGTTTAATCAAAGTTAAAATGACAGATGCAGCAGCAAAACAATTAAAAAATTAACAATTTCTTTTTTATAATAATAATTATTATTAGAAGAAGAAGAAGAAGAAGAAGGAATGGAATAGGAGGAGGAAGAAGAAGAATGCTGTCGTTATTATTTTATAGGAGTTATTTATTACTGGGTCATCAGTATAAAACAGCCCACAGTGTTTGTTTTTCTCTCTGCCTGTTGCGGGTATTTTAGGAACCCTGCCGCCGCTTTGCCAGCAGCTGTAATAGCAGCGGCATGCAGCTCTCGTGCAAATCTCATTAGTCGTCAAATTGCTGCTCTCTGTGAGTCACGGCCCCGTTGTCAAGGTAACCCGGTAAGGCTGATGTTCCCGTGGAACCTTTCCTCCAAACCGCAGAAAACCTTTTAACACAATTATTACATTAAAAAAAACAAAAACAAAAACAAAACAGATTGAATTGAAGCTGGACACCGCTCTGCTGTCAGATTGTGACATACAAGCTTCTTCTTCCTGTGAAACATGCGTGCAAAATGAATCAAGATGTTAATTTGATTAAAAATAATAATAGTAATAGTAATAATAATATAAATACGTGCAAAGTTTATGCCAAATTAATGTTATTTTGAGAGTGAAACTTTTTTCAAACATAAGGTAAAAACAAACAAACAAAGAAACAAAAAACGCACGACAGAACACGAGACGGTGCAATGATTTGCTGTCATCCGGACATTTGGAGTACTTTCCCCCTCATTTTCACAGCTTTCACTTCATTTTTTCTTAATTTAATTTATTTGTTTGTATTTTTGAACCAATGACTGGAGAGAAGCACTCACGCTGCCAGCAGCAGACCAATCAACCCGAAGCGAGAGGAGAACAAAGAAACTGCGGGCAACACAGAGAGCAACCTCTTCGCCTCAACATCTGTGCTGGCGCATCAGGTTGGCAAACAGCTTCAGGAACTGGAGCCAGTTCAAGTGAGTAAAAAAAAAAAAAAAAAACCTGTATTCTCATGTGAAGTGTGACAGGAATCACACCTAGAGCCGTTTATCGTTGGGCCACGCGTTTGAAAACAAGTCTTACCTTTGTAGTTAGTTCCTGTCGAGGGTCGTCGGTGAGCTGAGCATCTCTCTGCGTCTCGCGGTGTGAGTCTGCTTTCGGCACCGCGGACAGCTCCTCGCGCTATTAGAGGGACCACCTGACTCGTGCGTCAGAGACCGAGGAGATACGCAACACACGCACGCACACACACGCACACACACACACACACACACACGCAGTTCATTTGAATGGGCCAAACAAAGCTGCTTCTCTCTTTGAACATGAACCGAAGCCAGTTTTGACTCGGCACGTCTCAGCGGCTGCGTAACGGCTTTTGTCGCAGCTTTGCTTAAGTCAACATATTATTTCAAAATGTTGCTATTTTTATGCCCAATGATGAGTGAAGGGTGATGAGTCTGTGTGGTAAACGGTGAACTAGGCTGTGACATTACAATCCTTGTAAAGAAGACTCCGTGGACATGCTTAAGAGTGGTGGGAAATAAAGCTTTCAGACTAATTTATTCATTATTTCATGGTCTGTCTCCGCGTTTGTCTAAATTGCGATGCTGAGAAAGGTCGATTAATAGGTTTTCTGAGTCACTGTTATGTTTTTTTTTTCCCCCCGGACTCAGGAAGATAATATTTCCACCTGTAGTGGTGTCTGCTGTCGTCAGTCACTGCTTTTGTATCTCTGCTGCGGCAATGAGGGACAGACAGTCCACCGATGACTCACATATGGACTCCGCCAAAACCAGAGACGGGCGGGGTGACAGAGAAACTGCAGAGTGGAGAGAGAGAGAGACAGAGGGAGAGAGAGGGAGAGAAAATGTGTGTGTATGCGTAAGAGAGAGGGAGAGAGGGTGAGGGAGAGTGTGTGTATGTGTGAGAGGGAGAGAGAGAGTGATGGAGAGAGAAAGAGAGGGAGGGAGGGAGAGAGTGGGAGAGAGAATGTGTGTGTATGTGTAAGAGAGAGGGAGAGAAAGAGAGAGGGAGAGTGTGTGTATGTATGAGAGGGAGAGAGAGAGTGATGGAGAGAGAAAGAGAGGGAGGGAGGGAGAGAGAGTAAGAGAGATAGAGAGAGAGAGAGGGAGGAAGTGTGTGTGAGTGTGTGTGTGTGTGTGTGAGAGAGAGAGAGAGAGAGAGAGGGAGGCAGTGTGTGTGTGTGTGTGTGTGTGTGTGTGAGAGA
>JAQLOL010000024.1:4878663-4893710 GCA_029783665.1 Naso thynnoides
TCTAAACAAGAAAGAAAGAAAGAAAGAAAGAAAAAGAGAAACGAACGAGTTAACCGTCTCCTGACCTGCAGAAAGAAGGAATTTAAAATCTTTAAATTAAAAGAAGCTTAAAAGAGGATCAAGATGAAATGAAGGAAAAAATTTAGAGACAAAAATGACAGATCTAGTGTATCATGAGTAACACAGCATCGCTGTGGCACCTGGTCAGAGTTCAACAGACATCATTAGCTAACACACATCTGTTTCATGACTCACATCTGGAACAATTAAGATTCCCAGCAGAGGTCGTACACCTGGTGAAGAAAGGCAAAATGCAGCAGTGGACAGAAATTACTTGTGTTTTCCTCAACACTTTGTCTTTTAAGCACGTAAAGTGCCTCCATGTTGGAAGTGGTAACAACCTTTTTTTTTTAATCCCTCTTTCTCTGAAAGGAGTGTTAAAATTTAACACAGATCACAGTGGCTCTGTGTTCATGGGCAAGGATTCAGGGGAGCAGTAAGGGGGGACTAAGTGTTCAGAATCAATGGTTTCAAAATGAGCAGTGCTGTGCTGGTCCTTGTTATTTCCCACCGTACATTCTCTCGATGTCATGCTGGTAATGTGTTCTCAGCTCCTTGCGTTTGAGCTTGAACGAGTCTGTCACTAGTCCTGTCTCTGGAGTCCACGGGTCTGGGCTCAGACGGATCTTGCGAGGGATCTCAAAGCGCTCGAGCTGGGCTGCAACAGAACAAGATGAGACATTAACTCATGAATCAACACCAAAAAGTCGTAACGTGATAAACAAAAACAGTCAGAGCTCTGAGCTGAAGTTTTAATGTCCCCTTTGCTGCTTCTCACCTGCCAGAGCAGCCTCAGTGATGGCCTTGAGGACCAGCTCCTCTATGGCCTTATTGTTGCACAGTTCCTCCAATGAGCCTCTGATGCTGTACTGGTTAGCCAGAGCCAGCAATTGCTTCTGATTGGGCACCACGAAGCCAATCACATATGCCTCATCACTGCAGAGGAGAGGAGACAACGAGAGGAAAGTCAAGGTGACACTGGTCATTTTGGCGACTAAATGTCTGGCCAACTGAAGTCCAGATATCTGCATTTAAAAAACCATCTATTCTTCACCCAGCAAGATATTTCCCCATGACTGAAAATATCTAAGATGTTTAAATAAGACAATGGTGGCTTAAGTTGTATTGATCAACCTTGGTCATTAGGAAGCATTGAAGCTTTATTAACACCTCATAAATGTTGACATGGCAAACTTAGCAGCGAGGGAGCAACATTAGCATTCTCAAGTTTCTGGCCGCTTAATGCGAAGTCAAAAACTGACATTGCTTTTTAACTCTGTTTGAGACCAAAACAACTCATCCCAGAATATCAGCTACTTTGGCTGCTAGCTGTTTAGAGTAATTCACTAGCTAGTGGCTAATTTTGTCTGCTGGGCTGATTGCATATGAGCCTAGTGTAAAGCCAAAAAAAAAAAAAACGCTGAAAGAAGGCAAAAAGTTCAACTTCCAAGAATTTGTTAAAGCTAAACTTTATTACACCCTCTTACGTCTTACTTAAAAATTGAGCAAGCTCAAAAAAATGTTCCTAACAGTCTGTTACAGATGTTTTTTTTAGATGTACACATTCACACCTGTTGGCATAGGCACAGATGTTGTCAATCAGAGGGAAATTCTTCAACATGGCCTCCACTTTTCCCAGGGAGACGTACTCTCCTGCCTGCAGCTTCACCAAGTCCTTCTTACGATCTGGGAACACAGTGGACAAATTTGCTTGTAAAGTATGCATCCAATCTGCAGAGTGTTGGTATGTTCGATTTTTCAAGAAGAAGAGAGAAAGCTGAGGGAGGGGACTCATTCTCCACTAAAATGTATCTGAGCAGTGTCTTCTAGATAAGTAAGAAACTTTAATATTTCTAAAAAACGGGACACAGGGAGTCACAGCAGGTGCTTTCGGACCACAGGATTTATTTCATAGTTCTAAGAACTTAGTTCTAGTTACGTTGTAAGTTGTGTGGAAGTGGCGTTGGTATACAAACTGCTGGTCAGCTCGCACTGCCTCAGGTGGTCTCTATAGATGGTGTGAATGCCAACAAAAATAAAGCCCTTAAAGTTGTAAAGTTCCCAAGGAACGCCCCAGTAGACACTTCCTCTAATAGAGTTAATGGACCAAAAACATCAAATGTTGATCATTTGTACCAGGACTGATTACCCCAAGAGGCAATCTGCACCTGTAACACAAGCTCCGCCCACTTTTTCCAGTCAACCATCACTCCTCGATCCACCTTCCTCACCAATTATCTTGAGGCACCCGTCTCCGTGAAACTCTCCGATGTCCCCTGTGCAGAACCACCGCTGGCCGTTCTCATCCACAAAGAAGTCTTCTTGGTTTTTTGCCTCCTTCTTGTAGTATCCCATGGTTATGTTGGGTCCACCGATCAGAATCTCTCCTCTTGGGTGTGGTTTGTCAGTGCTGCGGTAATCACCTGAGAGCGGGGAGTTTAAAACAGGGTTTAAATTCAGGGTGTGGTAAATGAAACCAGCAATAAAATGAAAAATAAAAAAAAGACAGAAAAGCAGCAAATATTTTCCCTGTGAATCATTTCATCATTAATTCTGCGTGCAGCTCCTCACGCAGTCTCACTCACCCTCCACCCAGTCTTTGAGCTTGATCTCACAGCAAACCAGCGGCCCGCCCACTCTCCCGGTGCTGTAATCCCACACTGAGACACACAACACACAAACACACACACACACACCATCAGGAAGCACACTAGCATCGAGGAATGACATTTACTACAGTAGCAACCTGACAAACTTGTACGGCATGCCCTGTGAATATTCTACTTCCTCACTTTAAGAAAGACAAAAGTGACAAAGTCTTGTTCATGTGCACTCCAGCAGCAATAAAACCTGTGTTATGATTATTTAGCTGTTCCTAAATATTTTATCATTGTTGTTTCTACCTGTTTTTCTCTAACTGTGTACTCCTGTGTGACCCTCTCTGCTGCTTACGCTCACTGATGGTTCCAGCGCCGCACGTCTCTGTCAGGCCGTATCCCTGACCCACCGGGCAGCAAAAACACACGTTCATGAAGCGCTGTGTGGCGGCTGAGAGCGGCGCCCCACCCGATAACAAGACTCGCGTCCGACCCCCCAGCAGAGAGCGAACTTTATTGAACACCAGCCTGGATGGTTAAACAGAAGACAGAGGAGGAATGTGAACCTGAGAACAACATGCTCTTCTACTGTCACTGCACTTTATAAACTCATCTACGCACTTGTCACACAGAGGTGTTCTGTATCCTTTGGAGAGCTGCTCCAGTTTGTAGTTGTAAGCCAGGATGAAAAGAGTTCGCTGGACGCAGTTCATCTCCTCCACCTTGTTCATAACGTTCTTATAGATACGATCCATGATCTCCTGGACGCAGGAAGGGGGACAGAGAGAGAAAAAAGAGGAGTGAGACAGGCAAAATGCAGAGAAGGACACTGCCAAGTAATACTGTAAAGATTAAAGCTTCTCAAACATTGTGCTGTCAAATAGTACACAGTGTTGTGAGTGTACTGTCTGGACGTACCGGGACAGCTGCCATCAGAGTGGGCTGCAGGACGCTGGTGTCTCCTTTGCTTCCCCTCTTGATCTTTGTTGACTTTGGGTGAAAATTGAGAAGACATGACACAAAAATGATTTGCACACATCACTTTGAAAGCTTCTCACTGAATCGTTCACCAGCTTTACTGTTCAACTAGTGTTGAATAATGATTAAAACACTCCACAGGATTGATGCACCGTCAGTGCATTATGATGGCATACATGCATAAGCGTTCAGAACTGTCTTATCACAAGCAGCAACAAGAAGTTTGAATTAAAGTAAGTTACATCTCTTTGTGCTTTACAGCTTTATCCGTTATCAAGTCTACATACATCGCTGTTGGTGCTCAAAATATTGATGTTTAATAATCAGCCATAGCTGTAAAATTTGGACATATTCCAGTGCAAAAAAAAATTTACTCCGAGAGCTCACCAGGCAAAAAACACTTATTGAATTCCCTTATTGAACTGTACAGTGCTCTAATGTTCGGATGAAAAACAAAAACAGTCCTGTGCCAGTTTTACTGCACCTGGTCAGCTAAAGTCTGAGGTGAGGAGTAGCCGATCCGACAGCCGTGAGAAACACATACGAGCTCTGCACTGAGCTCCAGTACATGGGCAAGAGGCAGGTAGCCGATGTAGGTGTCCTCCTCACTGTAAACACAAGAAGAAGTGATGATAAACAGAAAAAAAGGGTTCGTTCTGTCCTTTGTTTGGACTCTAATAACAAGCACACACTACACGACCTGCAAAGTCATCTGGTCCCCTGACTGTTCACACATTACAACTGTTTGTCTTTTATCGAGGAAAGTGAGTGCGCGCTACAAGATCCTTTCACTAAGAGGGGCCTACGACATGTGATCCCAAAATGATTTGCCTACGATCTGGGGCTTTCTGCCTACATCCTCCAAAAACTGTCAGAGAGAGCAAGCTCAGGGCTAAAATTCTGTAGTCTGAACTGGGCAATACTCTCTAGCTCCCACGATTTTCCACCGCTCGTTGTCAACTCCCAACCTTCTACTTTTCCCCTCAGTCCTTCTCCTCAGAAAAAAGGGCCGGTTTTTGTTTTAATGTTCTTGTGTAGTGAGATGGTAAGAGCTTGACTCATACATGCGCACAACTCAGTTGACTTTAAAACCTTTACCAAGAAGGCAGCCGCAAAGACCATTTGGCATTTTTCCCTAAAATACAAAGCTAACACACAACCTTATGGCTGACAGTATTAAGCCAGTGAAACCAGAGATAACAGGAAGTTAAGTCTGACAGATACTAAGAAAAATACCCTGTATGTATAGTAAAGCACTAAATTATGCCTACCACAGATTGGGTATCCGCTCAGCCATCCCCGTGATGCCAGCGATGATGTTGCTATGGGAGATCATGACACCTTTAGGAATGCCCGTGGACCCGCTGGTGTACATGATGACTGCGATGTCTGAGGGCAGCGGGCGCTTACACTCATCTGCTGCTGCAAACAAAGAAAACACACGTACAGTATGTGTATCAGCAAGTTTTGTCAGCAATTTTTGTCTTCATACTTGTTGTTTCTGTATTGTGTTGATTATGTAATGTCTCCTCCAGTTTTTACTAATTGTTTGTTTGTTTGTTTTTGTTCAAAAATGTAAAAAAAATAATTTGAAGGATTCCTAAATCCCTTTCGCTTTCTGTTGAAAACAGCAATACGACTGTTTTGGACGGGCAAGCAGCTAAACGTTAGACAGGTTTTACAACTATGTCTCACAGTAATTATTAGAACTACTGCACTTTAATCAATAAACACACAGACGCACACACACGTGCTTACCATTCTCCGACTTTGCTCCCAGCTTCTGAACAGCAGCCATGTTGTGCACACTGATGCCTCGTGGGTAGCCGGGCCATGATGTTGGTGAGTCATCCACTATAATGATGTGCTGCAGCCGCGGAACTTCAACGAGGATCCCCTGACACACAAACACACACATACACACCAAAGTAAGAAGTAATATGCAAATCCTCTCTATGAATATTTGAGAGATGATGCGTGAGAGTGAGCAGGGGAGCAGTTTAGTTTATCCCATGTTGATAGAAAGGGAAATAAATTGCCAGAGCATCATTTGTCTTTAGGGCTTCAACCTGGTAAAAAGGATCCTTAACATCCATCCATGCACGTCTCCTTGTTTTTATGCTATGATAACGATGTCCTCGAAGTTACCTGTTGTTATAATATTTTTCTAGACTTATAGAAACAAATCAGGAAAGGTGCCTTAAAGATCACACCAGTCTATTTTTAACTTCTCACCATTAGTAGAGATCACCCCTATATATTTTGTTGCTTAAATGGGACTTTGTGTTTACTTTAATAGTCCTCAGACGGCATTTTAAACCCAATTCACTGCCATTCATGTTGACACAGGGTAAAGAAACACTACAGGACACGTGGAAGTTGTTCAAAAACTACTGAATGAGAGAGAGAGGGGCTGGGAACCGCTAAGACAAAAGTTATTAAACCTGGAAAAATAGTTCCTTACAAGTGCCGTGAATATTAGCATGAAGAAAGATTTTGACACTGATGTTCTTTTTACTAACGTTGTCACACATTTTCAGGTACTCTCTGTAATGTTTGTTGAATATGGACGAAATGTAAACAAACACCATATCTTGTGGATAAAGCTATTTTGGGAAAAACGGGTGGGATTTATGTAATCTATGTGGCCAATGTTGACAAAGCACAATGGCATGTACAGTATTAACACATGGCAATGTCCGTTAAGACCGCTGCCTGGCAATGCCTGGTCATGAGAGCCATATTTCCCATAACGTTTCCTACAAATTGTGCAAACAGAATAAAATCACATTTGCGTGGGAGTTGTTTTCTAACCTTCAGTCTGGTTTCCAGGAGCTCTCTGCTGGTGATGATGTGGGTGACCTGAGTCTCATTTAGCCCGTGAGCAATGGCTGGACCCCCCAGTGTGGAATACAGTGTGACCACTGCAACACACAGCAACAAAAAACAGCATTAGCACAAAATATTGGACCAAAAACACTTAACCAGCTTTGTTTGTAAGTATTTGGTAATGGATGATAATGACATTACAGGTTTAGAAAACTTTTTTAAATTGAATTTGCCACAATTTTGAAAAATGTGTTCTGTAACAATCAGCGTTTTGCTAATGCAGAAAGACCCATCCGGACCTGTTCACCCGCGGAACCAAAAAAATTATTTCAGTCTGACAGATACAACATTTTGAATAGTTTGTTACATGAGTTGAAAGGACCACTTTCATGAGCAAAAAGGCCTTTTTTCACTTCAGTCCAACCATGGCGCCACATGCATAAAATAAAATGCACTGCTGTCAGTGTCTCAGTGTGTTTCCGTCACAAAAAATGAAATGGACAGAGAAAAAATGGAGCAAAGGAGAAAAAATGGGACACTTATGTAACAGAAGGAACAAACTTGACCTTCTTCTGTCTTCGCTGCATTTAAAAGTTCTCTGTTGTAACCACTAACATGTACATACTCACACACACACACATTCAGATTTAGACACATTTGAAAGATGCTCAGTGGGAAAAACCAAAATGAGAAAACAGCAAAGAGTTGCAGGACGTTACACCCTAAAACTAGAAAACATTATAGTGAAGAGCACAGGTTTATTTTGCTGCTGTTCAAAAAATGACCTATATTTCTCTCAGTCTGTCCTATTGTGGGCTCCCATCGTTCACAAACTGTTTAAATTATTGGAAATTTTCCGGCTTTAATTACTCTACAGCATGCTGTAGTAAAAAAAAAAGTCACGCTGGACTCACATCGGAAGTTGTACATGAAGCAGGCCTGAGCAGCAATGATCCACTCGGCTCGTGTCTCACAGAAGATGGCGATGTTGTCCTTTGGCCGCTGACCAAGTGATGCCAATCCACTGCCCAGCTGGGACGCTGCTGTGTGGACATGCCTATAGGAGAGCCAGCGGTACTCACCCAGAACCACCTGCAGGGGGAGACAGGCGAGGGGGAGAAATGAATGATGACCTTTTGCTAGAGATGAAGCACAGGTAGAACTAAAACGTACAGTAGAAAACGGAAAGAGCGATAACTGCTCAAAGTATACAATGCTTATTAAATGCAGGGGTTGCAGGGAGGGAAGCATGAGGAGAGGGGGCGGGGGGACACAAAACACAGGCCTCTGGATTCACTCATCAACACACAAACACTGATGACACAGAGTAAAGGCCACAAGCACAGACAGCTTTCTGCATGTATCACTGAGGTTATACTGTCTCCTAACAGGTAATAACTGGCGGTGCAAATAAACAAACACACAGGCACACAGAATTAATAAGAGCTGTTTTCCACGTGTTGGGAACAATATCTAAACTAAACTATGTCCCCTTGCAGCAATGAGTGTTTCGACAGTGGGGGTTTAAATGGATCAGCAGGATCAGGCTGTTGGGATTAGCGAGGTTGTTCAGAGGTGATGTAAACCGCACGGCAAAGTTTGGAAACTTCTGCTGGTGCAGGCAGCGTCTGAATGCTGCGGTAACATTTTATATCATCCATGAATGCAGGTGTTTGTTTACATTGGTACATTATCTAAACCTCTCAGCGATAAGATTGACAGTGACTGGAGTCATTCTGTTTAATATTTAAAATGCCAAAAAGGTTTTTCTAGACAGTAAGCCAGGAGAAGGTCGCATGGAAACACTTGGTGGCTGATTTTAAGGAGGGTTGGTTTATTAAAAGCTGGTCCCGTCTTAAAATGAGGAATGAGGGCCATTTTAACCATCCCATTTTTATTTGAAGGAAGGGTAAAGATTTCTTTCCACGCAATGTGACTAATGTGTGGTGCTGAAAAACAATAGAAATCTGTTTTCATGTATTCTTCCTTATTCTATCCTTATGAATTTTTTTAATCCAATCTTTTATTCTGTCTCTTTTCCATTCCAATCACTTGAAACAACATTATTATATCATTCAAAACGTTCTTATATCTGTACGCTAAATATGAAGTTACCTGTTTCCAGTCTTTATGCTAACTGGCTTCTGGCGGTAAATTCATATCTAATAAACAGATATAAGACTGTTAATAAGCTTAACATTTATCTTTGAGCATAGAAGCTAGATAAAAAAGTCCAAGTACAAAGTACAGAACATCATCTACATTTATGTGATTAATTTTCCCTCCTAATTGATCTTACATGTGCTTGTACTACAACACTTTCTTGATCACATTTTACCTTCTTGAACACCTTTCCGTTGCTCTGTCGCTCGTCCTCTTCACTGATCACCTCCCTCGTTCCCAGACAGTCTCTGTGTGGGAATTTCGTGGCTGCATACTCAAACATCTTATCCAGGGTGTCCACTCCCGGGTGCAGTGACGTCACCAACCTCTTGACGGCGCTCACTGCTCTGTAGGGTCCCTCAGGACGTCCCAGCAGCGGGCGAGCCTTTGCTCTTTTGGCTCGCTCCTCCTCTGAGCCGTACAAGTCCCCGTCATGTCCAGAGAGCCAGCTGAGGATGTAGGAGGGCAGGAAGGTGATGAAGGTGTAGATCCATACCATGAGGTGGAAGAGGAGCAGCAGCATGGGGTTCAGGTCCTCCTTCAGCTTCATCTTGGTGAAGCTGTGAAGATGCTGGACAGCAGTGAGGAGAGGGTGTGCAGAAAAAAGCTGTGAGAAAAAGGTCCCGTTTCTGCTGCTGTACTCAGATCCTCTTTTCTACAATCCTCTTCTTTGTTTCTGTCAGTCTTTTATAGAACATCTCCTCTACCAGGCAACGAATCTTCCAAATTTCCAGACGACTCCTGGAAAATAAATGACATCAACGTCGCATTAAAGCATCCACTGACAACCAACTCTTGTTAAAATATTTTCAAAGTTAGCAGTTGGAAAAAGAAAAGTAACTCATTTCGAAACCGAAACCAAACAATGAATTACATGAACTCTACTGCTCACAAAAAGCAGAAGAGAAAACCAACCAGCTCTGTTTCCTTCGTGCAGCTCTGCATCCATTAAAGACAGTAAAAACAGGCAAAAGCATGCCCGTAGAGTTTAGGTATTGAACAGTTCTGAACAGAGATCAGTTATAGGTGATACTCACTCACATCAAATCAGACGTTGCAGTGGAGTCGCAGGTATGTGTGGTGGTGTAAGAATGTTGGCCTATTAACAAATGCAAATCAGCGTCTTTGTACTCTGTCGTGGCAGCTTTGTTTAGCTCTGCTTGGTCTGATTGGCCGATCAGCTGACTGAACACCACATGTGACGCCTGGTTGCATTTCTCCAAAAGTTGACCAATGTATGCAAAACACTGGCCTTTGGGTTCAGACCAATCAAGCCACACTGTTACGTAAAAATACAGTTTCTTAACAACAAGGCTGGGAATTGTCGCTCCTTCCTCATTGAAGAAAAATTGCAGAATGTATCTCTATGTTTTTACGGTTTGACGGCAAAGACCCTGCTCACTGAGGGAGACTGTGATCATATGTGAATTAGAACATGTTGTTATTGAAAGTTGGAAAGATAAAGTAAAAATGGACCTGTGCAAATATTTATGTGTTTTCCCCTAAAGATACCACAGTCACTATTTTTTCTTATCTAATATCATTATAAAATAACGTGACTATTATTATTTGCCAGAAGTGTTTGGCAGCAGTGCTTCTCTTACAGCTGAGGGAGCTAGACTCACCAACAACAGCTTTACTAAATCCTTGTTATCACAGCCCCCATCAAATATTACGAGATTTCTGGGTAAAAGGCTTTTTAACTGCCATTTCAGCCCATTAACCATAATGCATATTGACATTTCTATTCAGTCCAGAAACTGTCTTTGCAATTGCGCACAAAAAACCAAAACAAAAACATGCCCCCCGTCAAAATGGTGGAAGCATGCAAGCACGCACACAACCCCAAAGGCCGTTAATAGCAGCTGTAATTCATTATTTATATGAGGGAGAGCCTTGTCTGAGGCACCACGTCCTTCCCCTCCCAACACTGACACACACTGCACCTGCATGTCTCCTAAATACTCCCATCCCTCAAGTGTCCCTTTGAGGCTCATAAATAAGTTAAAGATCTCACCAGCAGTGCTCTCCAAGACTACCATCTGTTCCCTGTAGGCCTCTGCCGCGTTGTTTTTCGGCTTGGTGTCTTGTTACCCGCCCTGGATGCCTTGCTTCATCACAGGAGGCCACAGCCGAGCAAACTGCACCCCGCTGGAACAAACGCTTCACCGCATCGCTAGCGATCATTCACTATTTGCTTTATTTGACTTTTGCTTTAATTTTCTTTCTTTTTTTTTTTTTTAAGGTCTAGGTTGATTAAACTAGAGGCCATGGAGGTTTGGTGTGGCCAGCTAAAGTAAACAAACTGTCAGGCTAGAAAAAAAAAAAGACACAAAGGAGCATTTTGTCTGCAGACTTAAACTTCTTCCACTGCTGTTTTGTGCAGCAAATGAACAGAGCAGAAATTTTAGGTCTGATGAAGAAATCATGAGCTTTAAATAAACTTGCCATTATAATCTTCATTATCTTTTGCAAACTATTAGAAACACACCTGATATACTCTAAGTACTGAGTAAATTATGTTTTCTTTACTAAAAAATGGGTTTGTCATTTTGAATTTTGAATTTTGAATTTTGAATTTCAGCTACTTCCACTTATTTTCTTTACTTTTAGTCTCTAAACTGTCACAGGTAATCAAAAGCTGCCATTCAAATAACTATATTCTAGGAATGCATGACATTATCGGCACATTATCGGTATCTGCGGATACTGGCTTAAAAATTAAATATCGATATTGGCCAGCACGACGACATCTGCCGAATCCAATATCATGCATCCCTACTGTATTCTATATTCTTTACATTGTCTCAGGGCAGTGTTTCATGCAACTCCATGCCGTAAATAAACACTAACCATCAGTACTGAGTAGTAATAACAAGTCTAGACTGAACATGAAAGCTTTTGCTATGTTTAGATTAGATGTGACAGTGGCGCTACAGTCTTGAAGTGAAGAGATCTGAACAGCGCGGCCAATCAAAATCAAAGCAGCACAGGTCAAATGGCATGATTTATTTATTTTTTTTAAATCTCTAATACAGGTCAGAACCAAACTTTCCCATAATGTAATTCCATTAAGTCTTTTGTGAGACACTCCCTGGCTAGTAAACACCCACATTCCCGGTCATAACTCAGGCTCCCAGCTGCAAACTGAAGCAGCAAACTTGATCAAAGATTTCTCATACCAGACGCTCAGATGTCATACAACTGCCCCCGCAGGTTTAGAAGTACCTCCGACATGCTGCTCAGTAACTGTTTGCTAAACAATCACCCAATCATTTTTCCACTGCATCATGCTTACATGTCTTAACAGTGGGGAATGAGTGCTGCTGTGTGCAGTGCCCAGTACCACAAATCAGATTATACATAGGCAGAGAGATAAGTGATGCAGTCATAGCGGGGAGGAAGCTTTAACTGTGAGGAAATGTCGGCTAAGCTTTGCTTAAAGGCGTTATAAAAGCTTTTCTGGAGGATCTAACCACACAACCAGCCTGATTAACAAGTCCAACTCCTCTCTGTCTCTACTAAAGGTCAACTCCCTAGTTTTCCCCATTGCAAACAAGCAAGCTTGAGTCTAATCTCTTACCTTTAATAGAGAGAAGCTGGTGGTTGCAACAAGTAGTTGCTCAACCGGAGGCTTAATGCAACAAGCAGGCTGTGTGCAGGCAGCCTCCACTCACTGGATTAATTGAATAATATTGTGACATGGTCTGTTCAGTGGTGGGGAGAGCTGGCGTGTGTGTGTGTGTGTGTGAGAGAGGGAATCATTGCTTCCTTAAGAGATTGTGTGAATGGGGTCTTGTGTGTGCCGACGTCATCGTGCTTTCACCCACTCAGCTAAGCAGGCAGACCGAAGTCTTGCAGAAAGTTCAACATGGCCATTGTTGTGAGACGACGCACAAACGCACGACTCAGTCCCAAGGGTCAGACTGTGTGCGTGTGTGGAAGAGAGAGGAGTATGGAGTGTGTGTGCGTGTGTGTGTGTGGGGTGGTGCGGGTCAGAGTTACTAATGATGTGTTTGCCCATTTAAATAGTGACATAATCCAAAACTTGCCAAACAACTGAAGAGTTTTGAGTAGGATTTCAATCAAAGAGGAAATACAACACACAACTGGTTGGATTATGTAGATCAGCCAACAGCTTTCTCTGCTTTTGTGTGCTCACTGTGACATAAACTGGCAAAGAAGCGTCTATAAATGATTATTTAAGGGGGGGCAGAATAATGCAATACTGTCCTGTCCGTCCAAGAAATTAAGTAATGGCAAGTTTTGATTAGTTATAGACTAATTAAACATTAAATACAGTTTGCTGTAGAAAGTATTCATGTTGGCTTCATTAGTACAGTTGTGGAGAAAAATGGAAAGAGGACAACACATTGAACATTGCTGAATCAAACAATCAGCTGGTGTGTAGTTTAGCATCTTGAGACCTTGTGAACATCCAGCCAGAAGGCAGAAACATCACTGTTAGGTAACACGAGGGGGAAAATACATGCGGGCCATTTCTGCTTTAACACGAGGGGGAAAATACATGCGGGCCATTTCTGCTTTATGAGAGCCAAACAAAATGTTTGGAACGAAAATCCTAAAAAGCAGTGATGCTGCAGGTGAAATGGTTTGAAACATGGCTGATGAATTTTTTTTTGTTTGTTTTTTTTAAGTATATTATGATCTGAAAAAGAGTGAAAAAGTAATCCACTCTACTAGAGACCCCATTCATCGCGGTCACAAACACCTTGTCCCCAAAATTGTCCTAGAATTCACATATTCTCATCGGTTTAACCTCAATTACTTAAATCACAGTTAAATCAACAAAAACTGTCTGATTTCCTTTAATGAGTCTATTACAGATTTCGAAAATTTTGAAAAAAAGAAAAAGTTTTACTCTTTTTACAAAGCGGACTCTGTGCCCATCCAAACAGTTGCCACAGATCATATTTTGTAAAATCATAATAATGCAGACTTGTGATCTCCTCAAACACACTTCTGAGAAATATGGGTACCAGGGAAAAGAGCGTACGTCTGTGTGTTTTTTACTACATTGGCCAATCACTGCAAGACAATAGCATCTCTGTCTGTAGGTACATTAGCAATGGTTGCCATGGGGCCCATCTGCTTTGGCTGTGTAAATAGATCTTACAAGTGGCAAGCGAGCAACACAGGGTTGTAAAAGTTGGAGTGAGAATTGTGGTGACATGACAAAGATTTTCACTTCAGGTCTTTGATTAAAACGTGTGCTGTTATAAAATGTGTCCTACTTGCTGTATTTCATAACTGTACAATTGTGTCCACAGAAGACGAACGCAAAAAGCCTGCAGATGTGTGTTAAAAAAAAGTTCACTTACATTGTGCTTATTATTGTTATTATAAAACGTATAAGAGCTAATGAGCACACTGATATGCATGACACTTCCTTGTTACTTGAAAGGCTGAAATTAAAGCTTTACGAACTTAAATGATTTGCAGAAGACTCACAGCAAAATGTCACGAAATTGTTAGAATTTAAGTGGTTTCAGTAATTTAAGCTCAACATCCAAGCAAACTAACGAGTTTCGGTCAAGTGCCCAAAGGTGGCAACGGTATTTCCGGTTCACGATTTCAAAATAAGACATTTCAAACGTTTAATACTTTCAGCAAATGTAATTTTATCCGTCTGTACGGCACAATGTTGTTCATAGGAGGTAATTACCAAATTTCACACAAAATTAACAGTGAGTGTGAGCGTATCTTATATATCTATCGCATGTAGCTACAGAAGCTAATGTAGCGTTAGCCTGTTAAACGGCATATAACGTATATTCATACCTAAAGTTCTCAGAGCTCTTATTAATTACTTAAACGACAGACGTTAAGGTTCCTCTCCCTCTCACGTTGGCGGGTAACGTTAACTACACTTCACTGGTAGCCAAACCAAACAAAAGTTTCGTGTTTTAATCTTTAATAATGCCAAATTCGGTACTTCCAGCAACGTGTGTGTCTACGTCGGGCAACTTGACGCAACTGCAGCATCCCGCACATCTGGTGGGACAACAACGCGCATCACGAAACGGCAACTAACGTCACAGAAAACATACCTGTGAATGCTTCCGGTCAGTTTGAAGATCAGACGTTCGGCGCGGCTGTGTGTCAAAGTCTTGTCGGAGAGTCACAGCTCCGCAAGTGAATTCATCCGCCGGCTCTGAACGTTGCAATCTGAGCCCGGAAGTGACACGCGCGTCGCGTTGTTGTAACGAGGAGGGTGGGTGGCGAGTTGGGAGGGGGGAGGGGCGGGGGGGGGGGACATTCCCTGCGTTATGATTGGAGTCGTCGAGGTGGCGCGTGCTGTGGGCCGAGCCAGATGGAAAGAGGGCTCGAGGTGACTTCATGGGTCGTGCAAAGAGAGTCTGGAGGATGCGCGCACACTGCGTCCATTTAAAGGACAGT
>JAQLOL010000024.1:4908099-4928370 GCA_029783665.1 Naso thynnoides
GCTAACACTTCCCATTGACTACCAGTGTTTGAGCTAAGCTAATTAGCAGTGGGTGAGCTCTGCCCGTCTCTTCCTTGCTACTGCACGCACAGTTGAAAGAATGGGATCTATCTTCTTGTCTGGAACTCAGGAGGGAGGAAAATAAAACGGGGAAAAAAAGGTGGCATATCCCTTTAAAGGGCAAACACCCTCGTAGGACTCTTCATTATACAACATATACTGGTCAACTACTATAACTCAAGTAGCCTCATGCCAAACCTGCATAGTGACACATTTATACTGAACACATGTGAGCAGTCCCAAAGTGAACACACTAAACTGACCCCCTGCCGCACCAACCGACAACATAACAACACCTACAGTATTACAGGCAGGCATACACATTCCAGCTGACACAATCACTCATCATAATGAAATACACCGATTACTGCATCTGTTTCGTGTTTATGTCTTCATTTTTAAGTTTCTTACATTGATTTCACCCTCTTAGATGGAGAATCCAGTAAGTATGTAACTGACTGTAAATCATTAACTGGCAGGTAAACTAGCTCTGGAATGAAGCAGCGTGTGATCATTGTTGCAGTAGCATGTGATAACACCTGGGAATCTGCCTTCAGATGTTGTGGAGGAGTGCGTGTCTGTCTGCAGTGTCGGGTTTCATTTGAACTCAGAATTAGCACAATAATATCGAGGAGGACTCTGTGCTTTCTGTGTGTTTGGCAGCGCCTTCTCCGAAGCAGCTGTGTATGTGGTTGTGTAGTCTGTGTAGGAATGTAAGCGAACTGCATTGTGCTCAGTGTGACGTTTGAAACATTGCCAGGCCTGATGTTAATCCTTCCGTCGACACACCCGTTCAGCGAAACTTGTTGGATACGAACCGTGGACTTAACACTGCTTTAATGTTGAGAAAAGGCTGATGACTTATGTAAATAATAACATCTTGGAGTTAGTTTTGGCAACAGTAATCATTTGACGTTTTGCTCTCTGTAGAGAAAGACAAACATTATACGTCTTCATCATTGTAATTAATAAAAACCACAGGACTTTTTCAGTCTTAGTGTAAAGCATGATTTTTGAGAGATCTGTGTGATGCAACAACACTGTAAAAATCTTAATGCTACAAATTTGCAGTGTCATCATTCTTGTCGTTTGTTTTCTCAGGAGTTCGAGCTAGATGTGGTTGCCATAGTGAACGACACGGTGGGGACGATGATGACATGTGCGTATGAGGAGCCCTCCTGTGAGGTGGGACTGATCGCAGGTGAGTGAAACGCCACCATTTCAAAATAAAGCTTTCTCATGAAGATTTAAAATCTAAACGTGCTATGAAAGTATCTCCGTGTCAGTATGTTGGAAATAGTCAGACTGCGAGCTTGTTCATTACACTAGGGGTGAGCGAGATGACGATATTAGACTGTGAACAATTAGAATGTGTCCACGATGCGCCGTTACATAGAGATCGCTTACACTGCGCAACAGTGCACATTCTATCCATTGCAGTTCTAGGCTCAGACACCCAACGCACTTTTCTCTCAACCAAATTGTACTGTTTGCTGCTCCTTTCTGGTCGTGCCTCTCATAGAAACCTGCACATAAACTAAACACAGAGAACATGCGGCGCCTTCTTCCCGCCACCTTTCACAAAGCAAGTCTTGTAAAACAAAACAAACGCATCATGAACAGGTCAGAGTTGAGTACATTTATGTTATCTCATTTCGAGGAAAAATTTGGCATGTTCTGTCATTAACTACGGCTGATATAAACATTTTTTAGTAGTATATTAGTTGTGGAGGTCCTAGACAGGCTGGAAAACTTAACGACATCGTGTCCAGGCCAATAAAACCATCTGCTGGTCTGTTAAAGGGCTAGTCCACATTTTTGGAACCAGAGCCCTATTTGTTAATTAGCAATGATGTTGTTGATTGGCAGAGTCTTTTCAGAGCACAGCATTTGCTCCGAATACTTAGCCACAAAATCGATAAAAAGTCAATGGGATCACACTCCTGACTGTACTAGATGATTGAGGGTCACTGAAGTTTAGTTTGCGTGTCATGTGGAGTAATTTTCAATGACCCTCAGTCCACTTGTACAGGCAGGAATGTGACCCCAGTGACTTTTTACTGATTTTGTGGCTAAGTATTCGGAGCTAGCATTATGTTATGAACATGCTAGCATGAGCTATCGTGTTCACAACATAATCCCATGGTGTCTAAAGTCGTGTTGTAGGAGCTCAGAGTGTTGACACACAGCACTGTTTTGGCTTCAATGTCTGATTCAGCGTCTGCACATCAAGACATTCGTGCCTTGAGGACGTCAGTGACATCAGGAGAATGTCAACACTGATTGGCTGTCGCGACACAGCATCACGCAAATTCACCTGAAGAGTTCAGTTTTGTTTGGTTTTTTTTTAAATTTAATTACTTTTGCAGAGCCTGCAGTTAGTTTACAAAACACATTTATTCTACACGAAATTCTTACAATTTTCATAAATCAAAATGAAATCGTTTTGAGGAACCAGGAACATAAACAACCTCGCTTGTAAACAAAACTGTGGCCCTGAATTTGCTGCAACTTGTAAAATAGTCTTAACCAGCATGAAAAACCAAAGAATCCCGATAAGTAAAGATCGTGATTCTGCCATGAAAAAAACTGGGATATGATATTTTTGCCATATCGCTCAGCCCTGCTCTATACCTACATCTTTTTTACATATTGTCCAGTGCTACTGATCGATCACTAGCCCGGCCCAAACAGACAGAGAGACTCCACCCACTCCACTGAGTGGACCTTCTCTTGGTCCAGCAGAACTGTGGTTCTCCCGGTTAAAAAGGCAATTATTCAATGAGCGCCAGGTGGTGGGGAGCCACAGGCAGGACTAACGCAGAGTCTGTCAAGAAATATTTGACATTTAAACCCAATAAGCCACGTTACAGGACCAAAAAGCAGTAATGTAGTTGTATGTGTTGTCTTCGATATAAGTTAAAGAAAAAAAGAAAACACAGAAAAAAGTAGCTGCAACGCCGATGCTTCTTCGTGCAGAGACAGCGTTTGTCCCGCCCTGTGATTGGCAGCAAGGGGAGGGAGGCACCGCTGTAGGTCCCGCTGTCCACTCACGGTGACAGTGTGATATGATTTAAAGCGAAAAACTTTTGTCTCAACACAATATAACAACATCTGTGTGATTATTTAACAGCTTGTGGAGACGTGCTTGGATTTCGGTTGTCTCACTTAGCCAGAATTCTCTCCACACACTCCACAGCAGGCAAACTGCCCCGGCAAAGTAATAACCGTTTGTACGGATTCATTTCGGACAGACGACAACCAACGAGGAAGTGTTAGAGAAAAACTAATCCCCTTCCTCTGAGAATCACTCATAGTGGAGGCAATGCCAGACCGAGAGAATCAAGTTCACTCAGTGGAGTGGGCGGAGTCTCTGGTCGGGGCCCAGGTTAATCTACCGCACCAATAGGAACTGCTAATCTACAATTACAATGTTTTTGGATTGTATGTTTAAAAATGGAGATCTTTGGAAATGGAGTTACCATTCAGGGTTTTTCAGACTGTTTTTCCGACTGATGGGATGTTGCCGTGTGTGCTCTTAGGGACAGGCAGCAACGCCTGTTACATGGAGGAGGCGAAGAACATCGAGATAGTGGGGGGAAATGAGGGCCGTATGTGCGTCAACATGGAGTGGGGAGCATTCGGAGACAACGGCTGTCTGGACGACATCAGAACAAAGTATGACCAGGCGGTGGATGAGAACTCGCTCAACGAAGGCAAACAAAGGTCAGACAGCTCCAGCATTAGAAGACATCGTAAAGTTGCAATTCACTGAAAAATTCTGTTTTTGTTTATCAATGACTCACTCCTACAGCTGTTACTGACAGGCGGCAGGTTTTTTTGCGCAATTAATTCAGACGAAATTCTACTTTTTCCAACTGCTGTTAGACACGCAAATTATAAAGACAACAATCTTAACATATAGCAGAGTATCACCGATCAGTTGGGCTCTGCAAATAGTGAGTTACGTTACCTCATGCACTTAACTTTTGGATGAGGTAACATCAGCTAACGTATGGTAACATGTGGGAGGCTTTGTTAACTTTTCACCCATCATGGCTTACACCCGCCCACTGTAATGCCTGTGACGTTTGGTTTTGTATTTTTACTCAATATTTTCTGTTTGATGGCTTATTCTGCTATGTTTTCTGCCGTGTTTTAATATCGCATTTGTAACATATGAGCCAGCACCCCATTCTGTGGAGTGAGCCTTCAAAACTCTTTCACAAATTCGTATTTCTGTCTTTCTGTCCCAAATTTGTGTCGCTGCCAGTGTGAAGAGTTTTGATCCGAACGTTTCGCGTCCGAACAATTTGCATTTTTGTTTTTATTCATGATGCTCCTGGTGTGTAACAGCCTGTAGATGTCTTGAATTAAAGATTTTTATGTCCTTCCAGCGTTCCTCCACCATAAGCAGGTGAAAAATGCACACTCCCTTTTGCTGACAGCCTGTAGAGATACACTCCTGAAAGCATCAAAACTATTCAAAAACATCCATCCAAAACTCTCAACAGCTACATGTGGTGTAATCCTAGCCTTCGCCAAGTCTTTGGCTCCAAACACTTATTTCGGCTTGAAAGCTACTAAATTTGAAATTGTAAAAAAGAAGTTTTAATTATTTCAGCCTGTGATGTTGAAATAACCTGCAGTTTAGCCTAAAAATGGCCTCTTTCATCTCTTTATCCAGTTTTAAATGATCCTAAATATACTTATCGTAAGGCTTAATGTGCAAAAAAAGGAACTTCTCCTGTAAGCAGTGTTTTGTTACCTCATTAGTGACCCTAGATTTGTCTCTTCCTTCTACCTGTCAGATACGAGAAGATGTGCAGCGGTATGTACCTGGGAGAGATCGTCAGGCAGATTTTGATTGATCTGACCAAGCGCGGCTTCCTCTTTCGGGGACAAATCTCAGAAACACTGAAGACCAGGGGCATCTTTGAGACAAAGTTCCTGTCACAGATAGAAAGGTGAGTGAATCACTGAACATTTTTTAATGCTGTGGATTTATTTTTCATCAGTGCTGCTGCAGTGGCTTCTTGACCCATCAAATCCACAAATGTCCAAAGGCAGACAAACAGCATTGTTTATTATTGTTTCAATCCCTCCAAGAATGTAATTTTTGAGAAAGTTTTTTTTTTATTACAGTACTTAAGCAAATTATTTCATCAGAATGTTCTCTAAGATGTGCATGTATTTCAGGGTTGGGTATTGGCAAGGATGTCACGATACAATACGCATCACAATGTATGGGGTCATGATACGATATATCACGATGCATGGCGATACAATCCATAATGCGATATGTTGCGATATTCCACAGTTAAAAAATACAAGTTGCTGTGTACGATCTGGGTAGTCTTATAAATTACAGTATGTTGATGAGTCAGCAGACAAACTAAGTGCAGCACTTAAAGTGATACACGTGTGGATTTACGTTGTAGGCCTTTTCTCTTCATGGACGTTAGTCAAACTTTAGGGCAAAGATAAAATTACGTTGGTCACAGCTTGACCGAGGTTGGCCATTTTCATAGTTTTCGAGCCCGGTGGCCTTCTATGGCGGAGCACGGGGCACTTCAAGTGACGTATACAAAACGAAATGTGGATAGCTCTTGAAGCTTAGTTCCATGAAAATGTATCAACAATGTCCATTTTGTCGTTAATGATATATTAAAAAAACAATCAATCCACATTTCTTCTCTACTGAATTCGCGATGAGCTCAAACTAACTATAAAGCTCTGAACACCATGAGGAGATGCAGGTTCATAACTAAAGTGACCCATTTCACCTTGTCACACTGTTTTCACATTGTCGTTTGATACATTAGTATACGGGCCTGACAGATACATCCATTCACTGTTATCATTGCCGATATTGGCCTATTTCTGAATTATTGGTATCGGCGTGATATTAAAACTGCTTTTTAAGGCCAGAAAAATGCTCGGACTTGTGATTTAAAATGGTTTAATAATTTAGTTGTTCCACTAGAGGGCGGTCTGTTATTTAATAGCTAATTAGTAATAGCTAATTAGTAACGTGTTTACAGTCAGTGGACTGATTTTTTTTTTTTTTTTTTTTGAAAGAAAGTTTGTTCAAATTTAAGATATACTGCCTCCATTATACATCTTTGTCACAAGAAATTTTATGAACACATTCAGCCATTAGATGACATGAGAAATATCCAATTTTTTTTGCTTCCTTATGTGGGTATCCGCCGCAGTAAGAACTTGTGTGAATTCTCTACTTCGTTGTCTAAAATAGTAATAAATCCTATAGCAAAAATAATGGTGATGTTTCAGCCAGTTGTATTGATTATATGATGCAATCATGTAACTCTCCTTTCTGTCGAAAGCTCTGCTGAAAGTTGGAGGAGAGTGGGAGGAAAGTGGCCCAGCTCAAGTGTAGGATTTTCATTGACTGATTGGTTATTTAAGATGTACCGGAGCTATTTATAGCGTTTCCATGGCATCCAGCTCATGGTACAAGTAGATGACGTGTGAACCAGTGTGAGCACATTACATCGAGTTCATACACAGACATGGAACAAGCAAAATGTTGGTGTCCCTGCTTCAGTTGCCTGCTCTCTCACACGCACGGACACGTGCACACGTTTGAAAGTACAGTCCATGTGTTTTGTAAGCCTTCATACATAGTGATGAGTGAACATCTAAGCAGTGGGCTCTGGAACCCATTAGCAAGGCAGCGTGGGAAGAAGCAGTGCACTATGGGAAAATGCCATGTCTGTCTGTGTGTGTGGGGGGGGGCTGTTGTTATGGCAACCCCTGTATCTTGTTAAATCTTTGACAAGTCCTGTTTTTTTTTTTGTTTTTTTTTCACGTTCAGTGTTTTTGAAGTGAGCAAACGCCTCTCATGTTGACATGTGTGTTTTCATCTCACTGTTGCAGGTTTTCTTTTTTTAAATTCCCTGTGGACTGAAGTGACCTAAAAACACTGACACACAAACCAGAGCATCAGAATTTAATCAGAAAGAGAAATGAATGCATGTGAAAGACCGGAAATGTAATCATGGTGGAATAGCCTGCGGAAGGAGTTGCTTCAGAGTAATGACCGGTGACATTTGAAATAAACTGTGTTCATTTTGCTGCTTTGTCAATGAGGGATATTAAACAACAGCAATCCAGCTTAATCCCTGTGCAGAAACTTTTTTTTTTTCATTCTAAAAGTGCTTTTCTTGGAAAATTGTCTGGTGCACAGGAAATAAGATGCCTTTTACGTATCAGGTTTGTTTGGAGTGAACTGAAGAACTGATTGTTGTTAAACAATGTGGGTGAACAAATAATTATCAAGAGAAAATCAAGGAACCAAAAAGGCAGCAAAGAACCACCAACGCTGTATGATTGACTCCTAATCTCCGTAATGTGATGTGCAAAAATCACTTCAGATGAGCGCTCTACACTAAGGGCTTCATCAATACTTAACGGAAAATTAATGCTTCTGCAGTAAAGTGCAAATACATTATAGCTGCAGGAACATGATCCAAGAGACACCCAGAACAAACAGATGGGATGTGAGATAGTAACACGCGGGACATAAATAGTTTGCCAGGAGACAAACAGATTGCAAACAAGTGAAGGTGATAATTTTTTTTAAAAGGAAGTTACATAAGGATGTGATATGCCTTGAGGGTCTGAACTTTAACAAAAAGAAGATTTGAGTGCAAGATGTTGGTGTTTTCCCCAATGTAAAACCCTAAATGCACCAGCTAAAGTCATGATTCAGTTCATATTAATTCATGTCACTCTCTATTACTTTTCTCTGTCTCTCTTAGATTCCACCTTTTTCCCTGGTCGCTGCGCAGAGATTTTTGTCCGTGGAAAGAGTATCGGGCGTCTTGGCGTCCTCCACCCAGACATCATCAGCCGCTTCGAGCTGACCATGCCCTGCTCGGCCCTCGAGATGGACATCGAGCCCTTCCTGTGATTTCACCTTCCTAAACCTATATGCCTGCTCCAAAACACATAGTTTATACTCTCGCATAAAAACAGAAAGCAGTGATTGATGAGGAAATTTTGAGGCTTGAAATCTGTTGAAAAAAAAAAAACGTTGTTTGGTCTTTGTGTTCAGCTGGTACATCAGAAAACCAAAGAGCCAAACTGCTGCATTATTATGTGGAGCCTTTTGTGTTTTATATATCAGTAACAAGGCTGTTTCTACTAAAGTCAGAAGAATTAAAAATTAACAAGACTCCATTGTGTTGGTGATGTGAATGGAGTGCATCTGTGTGTGGGCTTGTACATGCATGCCTGTTCTTAATTTAGGTTACTGTTGCCTTGGGGCTGATACATGGTAATTAAACTCAGTGACTCATTACCTGTTGCTTTGTTGCCTTGGTTCTTCCAGTGGCCAAACTGCTGAAACCACCCTCACACATGACGTCCCCATGCAGGAAGTCGTCAAGCACATTTTCCCCACGCAGGACGAATCTTCGCAGGCCCTGTCGCCCCGCCTGTCTTCCACAAAAACAGTGTTTGGTGACATGAGCACTCAAGCTGGCCTTAAAGCCCTCAATGAGTTTCTGGCAGACAAAAGCTACATGGAGGGTTTTGTGGTGTCTCAAGCTGACATGGCAATGTTCGACGCCATCCCTTCTGCCCCCTCACAGACCTTCTGCCACCTCAGACGCTGGTATAACCACATTAAGTCCTTCCAGAGGGAAAGAGCCAGCCTCCCATCAGCTAAGAGTCAGTTTGTCCTCCAAGCTCCTTCCCCCACTGCAACCCACAACACCAGCAACGACGACGACGATGACATTGACCTATTTGGCTCGGACGATGAGGCAGAGAGCGCAGAAGCGGCTAAAATCAAGGAGCAGCGCCTAGCCGAGTATGCCGCCAAGAAGTCTAAGAAGCCAGCTCTTGTCGCCAAGTCCTCAATCCTGCTCGATGTCAAGCCCTGGGATGATGAGACGGACATGGGCAAGCTGGAGGAGTGCGTCCGCAGCGTCAGCATGGACGGGCTTCTGTGGGGGCAGTCCAAGCTGGTCCCGGTGGGCTATGGCATCAAGAAGCTCCAGATAGGCTGCGTGGTAGAGGATGACAAAGTGGGCACAGATCTGCTAGAGGAAGCCATCACCGCCTTCGAGGAATATGTTCAGTCTGTGGATGTGGCTGCCTTTAATAAGATCTGAATCATTCCCACAGAATAAATTCCTTATTTGACATCACCTGATGTGTTCTGCTCTCGGTTTGAGATAGTAGATGTAATATGAAACACAATGTTCCACCACTGTACCAACGTCCATGTAATTGAATAACAGAAGCTCAGGTCCTGCATCTAAAAAGACTGTTTATCCTTTGATACAAGTACAAAAGATTCTTGCCTTCAAATATCAAATAAAGCCATTTTCACTTTTATGAGTGCTTTAATTTTTTTTATTCTAGTGCATGTTTTATCAAGTAACAAGTGCACACACTTCCACTGTATCTCTTGATGCTTTCCTGTCAAGTCAAAGGCAAATTGTTGCAGCCAGTAGTCGCCCTTCTGAAAGTGAGCTGCACAGATAACAAGCAATCTTGTAAATTCAGTCTGACAGGTGCTCCGGCATTCCTTCAAACTCTACTGTAGCAAAAGGGGGTTAACTCTTTGATTACTGCTCAGCCATTTCTGAAAACACAGTGATAAGGCCCAGGTGGTGCAGCAGATGGCCTGTTTGGACCTGCCAAATGATGGGACTCAGAGGACAAAGGCAAGGACAGGTGCCACTGAAATGAGGTTGCTAAGTTTCAGTTGAACTGGTTTTAAAAAGGATTTTCCTGACTGGTACAAACTTGTTTGACTCAAGGTGGGGTTCTCCTTTTAGAAGAGGCTGACGAGAAACTTGCATGTGCAGTTACTGAAATACAAAATTGCTACAGCCTTGACGGCATGATTGTTACAATGATCGAACCAGGAATTTAATCATAAAACTTCATTGCTAAATAAACAACATTTTGTTTGCTGTCAGCTCAGTTTGTCAGAAATTCCTGGTGGGGGTTTCTTGTCTCAGAAAGATCACACATTAAAAGGTTATTTCATACACTGAAATAAATATGAGGTACATATTTGTTTAGTTGATTGTTTAACATCAGTCTAGTTATTAGGTCACAGCAGCCCCAGCAGAATAAAAACTCTATTCACCAATACAGAATTGACAAGTCCAACAGCTGTGTATGCAGCAAACTTGTAAGGCACTTCAATTTCTCTCCTCCTCCTGGCACTGTCGTCATTTTTTGGCACACTGTACCATGAATACAACACCCGCAGGCTTAACGTTTTCATTACCTGCCGAGTTCCCATTAATGCTGCAGCTCCCACAAGCAAGCGCGCAAACCCCAGTGCTAGTGTATTTGCTGTGAATGCAGGCAGGGGTACAGGTAATGCCCCCTGCGGTTCAAAAGTCTGCCCCAGCTGCTCATTCACCCAGTATCCCACAGAGCTCCCAGCCGATGCTCCCAGGATGGTGGTCGTGTCTCCCCGCGTGGTGCTGTAATGGTCCAGTTCAGGGTATGTGTAGCAGAGGAAGAGAGGCACTGACAGCGCCAGCACAGGGGAGATGCGGCTGGTGAGTTGGAAACTGTCGAAGGTTTCCCAATATGGGTAGGAGAGGAACAAAATGATGGCTGAGAGTAAAACGCCACAGATCACATCCTGAAAGCAGAGCAATGACAGGTTTTTAGCATGAACACTTAAACTGTTTGATAAAACATTCCTACAAAGAGTTAGATGGGAACAGACACACCAAACACATCTATGCCTGTCATTTATTTTAATTAAAAGGTTCAGTATGTGAGAGTTAGAGGGAGTTTTGGCAGAAGTGAAATGGTATCTAAAATAGTATCTATAAGTATGTTTTTATTGGTGTATAATCACCTGAAAACAGGAATATTGTTTTCATGACCTTAAAAAACACCTCTTAGATCCACAGAGAAAGCGAGTCCTTTTTATTTGTCTTTTTTTTTTAAAGATTTTTTTGGGGGGGCTTTTTCTGCCTTTATTTCTTCGATAGGATAGCTGAAGAGGGGACAGGAAACACGGGAGAGAGAGAGGGAATGACATGCAGCAAAGGGCCACAGGTGGAATAGAACTCGAGGCCGCTGCGGCGAGGACACAGCCTCTGTACATGGGGCACCTGCTTTACCAACTGAGCCACTGGGCACCCCAAGTCCTTTTCATTTGGTCCTAAATGTTGCACTGCCAGGTTTCAACAGTAGCCTAGAACTAAAAACTGGCTCTAAATAGGACCTATTGCATTTTTGGTGAATTCACAGCAACCATAGATTCTCCTGCATGCTCGACAGGGAAGGCTAAGCAGAAGGATACAAGACTGGTTGCAATCTGCAACCTCAATGCTAGATGGTTTTTGTAGGCGTTGTGCGCTCATAAAAAAAACACACAATGTGTCCTAATTACTGAGCTTTATAGGTGCTTGGAGATGTATTTTCTTTCTTTTGAACAGAACCAGGCCAGCTGTTTCCTGTTTCCAGTCGTTTTGCTAAGCTAAGCTAGCAGGTTCCTAGCTTAAGCGTTGTATCAATTTCCCTGTCAAACTCTTTTTTGAAAATTCTTCCAAAATGTCAACCTGCCCTGGTTTCTATGATAAATGTGCTAAATAAAGGCAACCTGACAAAGATTTTCAAAAGACAGGAACATGTGGTACCTGCTGCATTAGAAGTCTTGGATCAAATCCTCAGCCAGACAGATTAAACAGACACAGACATGAATTATGAATTGTGCATGGAGCTTAAATGTTTCATGCTGTATTTTATGTGTGAGTGTGTATGTGTGTGTGTGGGTGTGTGTGTTAAGTGACTAGCTCACCAAAACAGAGTGCATGCCAGTGTAGAGGCGGCTCAGACACACCATGGAGGACAATGTCACTGCAATCAGCAGACCGACCTCGAACTGGAACTGAGACAAAGACGCACAGTTACAGCAGATCGTGAACCCTTTTTATGTAGTTACCTCTCACACACAACAAACAAAAATTCCTGATTCAGAAGATACAAGTTTGAACATATAATGCTGTCACATAACAAACATTCCTGACATTCCTCTGTGAAAGGTCTTCATTTGGTACTTTTTTTTTTTAAACAGTCCTTTTCCTGTTAGTTTGTAATCAAATCAGTCATTCGTCAGTCCTCTTCATCATGACGTGTTCCTCCTCTCTCTGCCTCTTACCCATTCTGCCAGGCTGACGTACTGCCTGTCATTGAGTCACTGCTCCTTTATCCATCCACTGTCCCTCCATCCTCTCTCCCCGCCCTCCTTTACCTATGGCGGCAGGTTTTGTTCCCCTCTGCATTTCAATAACAGTGAGAAGAGAGGCCTTGTGTATTCATTCACCTCCTCCGTACTTCCCTCCTGTGCCCCCCTCCTCTCCTCCTCTCTGCCTTTTTTCCTGTGTCTTTTCCTGTCTTTTGCAGCTGGAAGCCTATTCACTGGCACTTCATGAAGAGAAGGTTTTTATTTTTTTTTTGAATGGCCACAAAGGGTGCTGGGGACAGGAGGGGGTCACTCTGTGATTGACTGTCGTGACCTCTGACCAGCTCTGGGAACGGGGCGAGTTGCCCCGAGGCCTCGTTGCCATTCAGGAGCCTCTGCAACAGCCCGCCACTCATCGAGCTGTGCATGCTCTTTTCTTTCAGGGGAATCCTGGAGGAATGTCGGGCCACAGTTAAGTGCTGTAATGTACATGGGGTGTCTCCTCAGATGGCTTCTCTGACCTTGAGAACAGCAATGCAAGAAAATAAAGGCAAGTGACCACAAATCAGACTGACAGCTGCGGAGGCTGTAAACTACTAAACAGAGGGTTTAGCATTCAGTCAGATCTTCATTAAAACAGTGCTTGATTAAGACAGCCTATGATTGAGCCACTGAGTGTTTTATTGACTTGGCAGCAGAGTGGGAGAGATAAAGAGAGGAAGAGTCAGGAGGAGGAGGAGACGTGGATTGACAGTCATTGACTCAGTCGAGTCCATCAGAGGACCAAACAGCTGCTCGACGGGTGTGGCTGATGGTGACTGATGGTGCTTGCTGGCTCCGCCCCTCCTTGCCCATTGTCCAACGGCTCAGTCGGGACTCTGTGATTGACAGCAAGGCCACTCCCCTCATCCTACTCAGCTACCAGTGAGCTAGCTGCCATCCAGACTCCCAGAGCCTTAAACTGTATTACATGCAATGCTCTGGAATCCATAAAATTTAATGGAGGTGTTTAATAGCACAAATGAGGTAGCAAGGGTCAAAATTACAATTTAACATCCAAGGCGTCTTTGCTTCCAAAGTTTAATGAAGTCTAAGTACATCACTTACTGGCAGCAATAACAATATTTTTTATTGTAACCATTGGTCAAAGCATCAGTTACAATATCCAGTCTAGAAACAATGCACAGTAATTGTTATCATCGTCTCTGAATTTCAGACTGAGACAATTTGCAAGTGCTTTCATCATTTCGTGTGCTGCTAAAAAAGTAAATAATAAAAGGTGTTTTTTGAAATTAAGGGTACTTGACAAAATTGAGGTACTTTAATGGACGACAGAGGTATTTTGTAATCATTATCATTAACAAGAGATATGCCTCATCAGTCACATGGGAGAAAAGGACAAAATGCAACACTGGTGTATTTAAAAAAATAAATAAATAAAATAACCTTTGATAAAGATTATGAAGCACAACAACAATATAAAAACTCAAGGCATTAATTTTTAAGGGCTATGAAAGAATGATTGCAGGTCAATAACATCTCAGCCTAAAGGAATAAACAGTTCAAGATTTGCTTCTCATCAGACTTTTACAGCAAGGACAAAAATCCTTTGGCAAAATACATTACTATATTATCACTGTCTGAGAAAAATATGTCTGACACTGAAAAATTAGACTAACTTTTTCCACTGACTAAATCTTGACTAAAACAAACATTCAATTTTCGGTTAGTGACTAAAGCTACTTTAAAATATAAACTCTGTCAAAATTTACAATGCATGGTAGAATCGAAAAAACAAACAGTGGACTTCATAAACTTAATTACAATCCATCCAGTAGATACTTCAGTCTGGTCCAGAGTGATGGACTGAGAAAATGACCAACATTGCCTTTTATGGAGCCACAATGCTTGTGACGCTAATAATCTAACCTCAAGGGTCCACATATGAGCTTTTCTGAGCTTTCAGCTGTTGTTTATTGTCTTCTTCAACTGATGGAACCACTGTCTCTGTCTTAGATCGGTCTTTGGCTTTGGATGTCAGCGGTCTCCTTGCTCAATCGTCACCACCCACTCACTCATGGTTAGTAATGCTGACTGCCTCCCAGTGGATGCTATGACCTTATCTGAACTTGAGCCAGCTCATTTTGCTGGTGAAAAATGTGAAATGTGGTTTCGAGCATCTCACAGATGAAATACACATCTACTAATTACTAAGCAAGCGCTGCAAAGAGTATTTTTGAGCTGGTTAATTACAGCTGTCAGTGATGCTCACCTGTATCCTGGAGGGAGCGCTCAGTAAAAGTGTGAAGGAGATGGAGGTGGCAGCCATTGCGTGGGTGGAGGGAAGCCCGTACTCTGCATCCACACGCGTCTCCAGCTTGACCACAGGGGGTGAGACGGGGCGAGGCAGCTTCAGCAAGTCTTTCAACACCTGGCCGATGTACATTACCAGCTGAAAGAGGAGAGAGGGCACGTTTCTCTTTAAAGCAGAATCAACTAATTTTATCTGATTTAGCACATTTGCACGAATTCTAATTAACAAATCGTGGTACTTTTAATGTGCTTACAAGTCTTGAATGCAGAAAATTTAAGGTTTTTCTTTTAGATTATTTTCGGCCTCACAGTATAGTTGTATCATCAACATCTGGTAGGGAAAAATCCACATCGTCAATACAATGAGATGCCACAAAGGACTACAGAAGAGTACTGCAGTGTTCTGGCCACCAAAGCAAAAATTAGAGCTGGATGAAAGATAATAATAAAATAATGAATAGAGGAAAATCCTGATTAGGTTTTGCTCTTGAACTAACCGCAGTTTCTCATAAATTAGTAATCGCCATCTCCACTTGACAAAAAAAGAAAAGGGAAAAAAGAGAAGACCCATCCCAATTTAAAATGCAGATGCTGCAGTTGTACAGCAACAAAATCTATTGTAAGACACTGAGAAGGAAGGGTATGCTGATGCAGCGTCTTCAGCTGTGGAGTCAGATTGAAGGCTCTTGACACAATGACACACTCATTCTCAGTGCAAGGTGTGTGTGGTGTATAGGTGTGTGCGTGCCCAGTCAAATGTGCTGCCTATTCTCTTTCTCTCCGAGCTGCCCAGCGGCCCTCGGAGGGGCAGCCTGCTCCAGCTCCAGGTTTATTTAAAGCTCTGCCTTGTATATTTAATGAATGGCTGTCTTAGCTGGAAGCAGGGAGGCGGCACACAGAGAGCGAGCAGGACACTAATGTGTGTGTTTAAGGGAGAGAATAGAGAGGTTGTTATTACCATCTCTACTGACACTGTAATCAGGGAGATTCTTGTTACCATGGCAAATGAGATATAAAAGTACGTCTAGTGAGCCGCTGTTAGTGCAGCAACCTGTAAACAAGAAGCACACGGATGGTTGGAATTTAAAGAACTCACAGTGGTGACACTAGAGCGTTACACTCATTTAAAAAAAAAAATCACAGGAACTAAAAACACAGCTATGACTTAAGATTTATCTAGATGGAAGCAAAGATGGGACGAGATTTTTGATGCAGGCTGCAAAAAAAATGTTCCCATTTGGCCACACGAGCATTAGTGAGGACAAACACTGACACTGGGCAATAAAACCTGCCTAGCAGTCGTTGATACAGCTCATCCCGGTGATGTGGAATGGGATTCAATCACAACTCAGTCCAGGCCAGTCAAGTTCTTCCACTCCAAATGTGCCTTTTCTATTTTACTCTATGCTGTTGTTATATTGCCGTGTTGATCATTTTTATTACTTTCTGTACCATTTTCTTTTCGCTAGTGAGCCATACACAAGAACTCCAGTGTACTCCTTTTTGAGTGCAATCGCAAATAAAGCTTTTGGATTTTCAAAAACACCTCTGTGAACCTTGCTTTGCACATGTGGACACGGTTGTAACAGCAAATGGTCATCCCTTAACTCTTCATACAAAGTTAAAATCACAAACTTGTCTAAAATACTACTGTAGCCTTTGCTGTGTTACTATGATTTCCTGTAAAGTAACAGTTTGGCACTTTCAGTCACTTTCTTGCTAAGAGTTAGACGAGACGATTGTTGTCGTGACTCTTATGTCTTTACAGAGCTGCAGTCCATAAAGCCTTTTTTTTTTTAGCATAAGCGGCGGGATATAAGAAGCCCATCTCTCTCCAGAGTTCAAAAACCTAAGACTAAGTCTAGAGCTCATTAATACACGGCATCTTGCTTGTTTAAATTGAACACAAACAGAAAAGTAGCGGGACTAAGAGCCTGGCCACATTAAATTGCTTTGAATTTAATGCTAATGTCAGCATGCTAAGAGGCTAACAATGACAGCGCTAACATGCTGATTTGTGGCAGAATTAACGTTATTTCCACCATGCTGATGTAGTTTGATAACATGCTAACAGTTGCTGATTAGAATTAAACAAAGTACAGTTGAGGCTGATGGGAATGTCATTGGTTTAGCAGTATTTGCGCAACAACGAATGGTGACCAGACGTCCCTGATTTCCGGGGACAGTCCCTGTTTTGGGTGACCTGTCCCCAGCTAGAGCTGTCCCCGAAAATGTTCGTGATTTCAAATGTGGGTATAAAAACACTGAAGAATGTTTAGAGAGAAAACAAAACAGTTGGGCGCAGACTAATGCAGTACTACCTTTAACCACAGTGTCGGTTGTAATGGCAAAATGGCGCTATCAGTGATTTTACTTGTTCACTCCACAGACAGAAGAAGAAGCAAATCAATGTTATTCAAGAAGGCAGAAGAAGAAATAAGTCAGAGCTGGAGTGGACTGAGGACCTTCTTCACTGACAGTGACGTATACTGTCATTGTTGTGGCTGTAACAGTTTATTGTAAAGATTACAATGTGATAGCTGTAACAGTATTTTGGGACATGGCTGTTATAGGAGAGGGGGATTACTGATAGAAGAGTGAAGGAGACAGGAGGAAAAGGGCAGTAGTAGAAAGTGAGTACAGAAAAATTAATGGAGTAAACACGTAAAAGGAGGAGAATGTGCAACAGTGAGGTGAAAAGGTAAAATGAAGACAAGGAAGAAGGGTGAGGAAAAGGAGAAGAAAAAGTTTAGATGGTAAGAAGAGCAACACAATGAGAGGGAAGAGGAGAGCAGACAAGAGGAGGTATGTTTTTTTTTTTTAAAAAAAGAAGCAGAAATGTCAATTTAATGACATGATAAAAAAAAACAAAAAACAACAAAAAAAAAACATTTGTATGCCGCTGTTACCCAATGACACAATGGTCCACTGCATCCAACTGCATTCTTTGCAAGTCGCCAAAATACGTGAAGCCGCAGTTTGTCCCTATTTAGATTTTTATTTCAAAATGATAATATTTAATGATTTTTGTATGCCGAACTACAAATGTTCCTGTTTCATTTCAGAAATCTGGTCAGCTTAATATTAGATAGATTGAAACTAGTGACATATTGATGGAATTGCTACAAATGTCAATTTGTGGTAGTGGGGGAAGTTACGCATCATGCAGCTTCGTCCATCCACGCAGTATTTCTGTGCAGTGTCTCCGTTGTTACCCTGACAACTTCACAGGGATGACAAATTGGCACTTTTAAGTTTTGGTTTGTGCACTGAATGAAAAAACAAGGTAAAATGTGTTAATTAGCGGGCTTTAGAAGTACTTTTAAACTCTAGTCATGTTCTGGGCCTGCCTTCAACAGATTCTTCTGATTTGGTAGAAAGGGTCTTAACCAGTCCAAAAACAATAATACAGCAGTGGCAATTGTAGATTAACAGAGTGAGTTAACTGCATAAAAAGGGAGAGAACAAAATTAAACATTACAAAGGTCTACACGTCTTTCTTTCCGTGTCTCTGTCCTCTTGTTGTGCCTGAATATATTGCTTATTATTCCAGTATTTCCAAACACCTGCACAAACGCAGCCAGACAGAACAAGCGGTTTCATTAAATCGACAACAACAAACAGAGGAAGGACGGTAAACTCATTTTACATGTCTGATCCCATCTATTCAACATGGCTGTATTAATACAAGTCATATTATGTGCAGCCTTCCCCACTCTGCCCCCTCACAATGAATCTGCCTTCCAGTTTAAGTGCTTTCACTCGCTCCACCAACTGCGCCCGACATCAAAACAAACATCATATTCAACGGGCTCAAGTAAAGCCGGTGCCTTGCTGATTCTTTGTATGAGTCACATGAAAGGACTGACCCAGGGACAGTCTGGTCACATTAAGGGAAGAGTTAAATACATGTCAAGCCACACAAACAGACACACAAGTGTTCCAAAGTGTGTGTTTTCTCGTGAATAAGCGTATTGATCGAGGCCAAAGCAGCTTTGGACTTTGATCTGTCAACGTGTGGGTCATGGCGAGTGTGTGTGTGTGTGTGTGTGGACACACAAAAGAGGAACTTAGGTCACTGTTTGTGAAGAGAAAACATCAAGGTGTTCGTGTCGATCCACAGTGACAAAATAAATGACTGATATGTGATAATATCACGTTTTACATTGTAAGGATCAGCACAGTAAACAGCAAAGCCATTAGAAGTTTAACTGACTATGGATCTCATTAACAGCACACAACAGAGGCTAGTCTGTACAAGGGGTATTTGAGTGTTTAATGCTATCCGCTCTCCTTTTTCTGCAGATAAGAGTGTTCTGCCATAATATGACTGGACACAATTTGCCAATTTCCCACAACTCCAGTCCTTTAACTTACTGAGATACTCGTAAAAATGCAGCAGAATTTCGTCTGAGTCCAGTTTTAAAGCGGTTCTCAGGCTTTACAAGCTTTTTTTGTTGTTGATTTACAAGCCTCTGGTGTTCTTTTATATAACTGTTTATGCATGTTTTAAATGATTTTGCTTTTCCAGAGTTTTGCAGTTTTTCGTTTTACGGGGTGGATTCAGGTTCGTGTCGTCAGAGATTTGTCCAAGATTTTTTATAAAATCAAAACAGAGTGCTTTCCGATAGGTAGTAGGCCATTTAGTTTGTAAAGTGTCAAGCACCAAAGGATGCCCAGGCCCAGACCAACAGCTGTGGAAGGTCATAATGGACACTGTCTGTTAAGTTCCTACTTTTCCCAGAATTTTGAGACAAACTTTTGATGCTGCATGAGCAGTCCATGTTGGACAACTTGAACTGCACTGCATTTTAATGAGTCTGTCCTCTGTGTGCTCATTTCAGTAAGCAACAAAAAGTTCCCCTTATTTTTTCCCCCTCTTTATTTATTAGTCTGTCTTTGATTTTCATTTTGTCATTTTGATTTTTATTGGTCACTGTTGTTTTTGCATCCTATACAGATGTTGGTTCTATATGTAAGTATCTTAGTATAGCAGGCTGTTTCCTTTTAATGTTCTTTAATAAACTAATAAAGTTCAAGCAAAACAAAACAAAACAAAAAAAAAACAAAGCACACACACACACACAGGTGGTAAGCATTTGACACAAACTGAGCAAATTGAAACACACTGAAAGTCTATATCTGAGTTGTGATGCAATGGACAATAAAACAATAAGAGCATTTTTATTTTCAATCTCTCCCAGATCACACAGGTGACGCTTTCTGTTCTCCTCTGGAACTAAATGAAAACATCTGGTTTCTACCGCCAGGGCAGCAAACTACATCTCTGACCTCTGACGGTCAGATTAAGCATCAGCTATACTTTGGGTTTAGTACTAGTTAGCTAAATTAAGATGATATTTTTTTGACCACTATCAAAATCAACAGACCCAGACTGAAACAGACTTTAGCTCAGTCCAATCAGTTGCCAAAATTTCATTCACAATCGTCTTAATCATAATGTGGGTCCCTGCTGTAAGTTAAACAATAATTTTGGTAATTCCACAGCTTGGTATATTTGTAAATGATCATTTGTATATTTTTGTTATGGCTATCGTCAAGCAGTATGAACTTGTAGCAGAATGACAGAACCAGGCAGCACTGTGTCCAATGATGAACCGTCTTTTTATTTACAAACAAAATGCTTTTTAATGTTTTCATCACCCATGAATGACCAGGATTGACAGACAGAGGCCACG
>JAQLOL010000024.1:4931519-4943472 GCA_029783665.1 Naso thynnoides
TAGAGGCGGGGCAGGAGCTAAAACAGAGCATCTCAGACAGAAGCAAAAATCCTGGAAAAAACAGGACTGCTGTAGTCAGCTGTATGAGAAAACAGATGAGTTTTTTGAGCATCAAAGCATGTAAACCTGTTCTATTAGTAACCAAGAATAAAATATGAACCCAAAAAATGAGCATAATATGTCCCCTTTAAGGTTCAGTATGTAGGATCTAGTGGCATCTGGTGGTTAAGTTTCAGATTGCACCAGACTGAATATTCCTTTGCTCATCCTCCCCATGTAGGAAAACTTACAGTGGCCACAGAACTCACAAAATATACAAAAAGTCTCCTTAAGAGCCAGTATGTGGTCTGTCCATTCTGGGCTACTGTAGAAACATCGCAATACAACATGGCAGATTTTGTGGAAGAGATGTGGCTCCCTCTACAGATATAAAAGGCTCATTCTAAGCTAATAAAAATATAATTATTCTTACTTTGAGTGATTTAGTTCTTAATGTAGTTCTTTCATATTCTACAAATAGATTCCCCTAAATCCTTCACACTGGACCTTTCTCTAAATATTTTCCATCTTGTTTGTGTGTGGACACTTACAGCAGGCAGTGGAGAATGGGGAGCAGCTTTGTGAGGGCACCCACAGGTTTGCTGAGCCTGTGTCAAACACCACATTGAACATTTGGGCCGGAGAGCCAATGCTGATTTCCCCGTAGTATTGAGTCTTAGAAAAATAAAGAGTGATAAGATAAATTTATGATACAATTTCTGACTTTCAAAAGTCTTTCTGAACTTTTTTATGGTTAAATATGGAGTTGCAGACTTCTTTTGGGGTAAAGAGCCACAAAAATGATTTGAGAAAATCAATATAATAATATATATATGATTTGAGGGTACTGAGAGTATGATTCATACACAAAGGATCTAATTTAAAGGAAAACAGATCTGCTGTTTTAACCTTAAAGACATTACCATGCTTGACGATAAAGACTGATGAAGTATCTTGGATGATTTATTGCTTTCACTTTCAGGACAAGAGTCTGTTTTTGATTATAAGACTTAAACGACCAATTCAATTGCCAGAACATCAAGATTTCCCGCTGTTCCCGCATCCCTGCATTAAAATGTGTTTTTTTAATGTCCCTTTAAAAATATAATGCACAGTCTTACATCCAAGTAGTTGGTAAGAGGTGTGGGTACGGTCCCATTGCTCGAGTCATCTTTGCTCCTCTGGGCCAGCTCAGTCAACACCTGCTCCACAGAAACACCCATCTCCCTCAGTGTCTCTCTGATAGATGGCATCTTACGCAGACTGATTCTGGAAGCACATCAGAAGAAGGGGAAAATTTATCCTCAAACAACAGAAACCAAGCTGACTCAAAGAGGGACAAGATTACAGAAGAAAGAGGCCTGTGAAGTACAGCTGCCATGCTATCCGTTTTATACATGTCTGGTCATTATCCCAGTTTAACAGTAATTTCTTGAAAAAGAGCAGGCTGCTTTTCCCTCAGTGCCTAGAACAAAAAACAGAAACATGTAAAGCAAATGATGAAAGCGCTAGCTTTTGTAGTGCAATTATAAAACCAATTTGCCTTCCTGTGTATGTTTTTTTGCTGTTTTTTCTCACTGCTCCTCATGAACATGCCTTCTATTACATAAATGTAACTAAGCAGAAAGTCCTTACTGCCTCATTTAATTCTTGATTGTTTACTCAAAGCAGGCAGGTAACTAAATACAGATGTTTCTTACCTCCTCAAGGCGAAGCTGGAGGTTGCTGTCAATGATAAAGCAAGCAAACACATCCAGTAACTCATCATAGGTGCCATGGTAACTTTTCTCATTACAGGTGAAAAATACAGGCCAGAGATTAACACCGTTCCTGGTTTTGGGAATATATTCCAGCTTTGTTAAATCAGAGTTTATGATAAGATGCCGCCCACTCTAAGTGCTTCCTGGTCCTGTTCTTATACCATGTCCTCCTCACAGTGCTCTCACCCATGGGCCACTGACTCTAGCTGGGAGCCTTCATGGAGGTGACCACTTGAAAACAAGCTCCTCTTCCCTCCCCCCAGCAACCCATCCACCCTCTTGCCTTGGTCACACAACCCCTTGCATGATAAATGGGTCCCAGTAAGAGGTCTGAACTCTGACCTCTTAAAAAGTACTGAAGACAGAAAGCAGGGGCGCAGAGCTCCTGAGATTGCCGACGTCGATGTGACGGACACCTCATCTCCCGGGGTGTGAGAAGCTTCAGAGGGATTGAAAGATGCTCTGAGCTATCAGGGCAGATTGGTCTGATGTTGCTGATTAAATTCAATTACCCATCATTTCAAATCTCAGCTGCCACAGACTGCGCCATACAAAGATGTACTTTAGGACGTTATGTTTCTCTTGAGTGTCATCTGTTGATGAATCGTTTGACTAGACAGTGATCTGGATTTATATACGCCAATTAAACAGTGAGAGTGAAAAGTTTGATCGCAGTTTTATTGCAATCAATCAGTCAATTTGTTTGTTTCTTGTCTCTTTTCTTACACACAACAGTTTCTTATGTGTAAAGGAGAAAGCTTTAAGCCACTCTACCACTACACTTGTGGTTTATCTCCTCATGCTAAGTTTACAGCAGATTGAGCACCACTACTGGTTTTTCTTTAAGAATAATGGGAAAGAACAATAAAAATGTATATGTTTAGTTCAGGTCTTTGATAAGAACCATTGGAAAGAGACTGAGACCATACTGAGCGTGTTACACGGTGCAAGAAATTGGAAGAGTACTGTGTTTTTGTACTATACCTCTTGCTGCAAGACTCAACTAGGCTTTAATGCCTATTCCTACCAGTTCTCACCGGGTTTGACCAAATGGATTCCCACAGTATCTGACCTGTCAGGATGGGGTTGAGTGTTGGTGTTCCACTGACCACCCAGTCGAGAGAGGAGATATGAGGGGTTCCACGTCAGGCACAACCTCAGACAGCCAAAGCAGAGGTCAGTGGTCAGTCGCTGAGATACTCCCTGTGGGAAAAGCTTCCAGAAAATGCTATCAAGGTTCACACAGCTTATCGAGGCAGTGATGATTTACAACAACAACACAGTGGCAGCAATTTCTCTAGAATTTACAAGCAGTCTTCCCATGTGCAGCTTTGCTATGTAAATATTCCTATATAAATTATAGGATGACATCCATTTTTTAAGAAAGTCTTTCCAATGAAAAAGTTCTAAAAACCCACTGCACACTACCTGCTTGAAACCAGACCTTAGAAAGGCACCGTGCGAGTGAACTGAGGAGCCACAAATTTTCCCACAGAAGTTTTTAAAGTCTAAAAACAGGCATTTACCAGTTTGTTCTTCATGTAAGAAACACAACTACAAAAGAATGATAGACAATGTTGACCACTTAAACTTCAAAGACAAGTTTTTGTTGATTTTGTGTTTACAACTTGTTTCTATGGTGCTCAAGTGGTAAAAGAAGCAGTTATTGTCAGTTCAAAGCAGTAATTGATTTTCCTTTTTTGGGGGGAGGCTGCTGTGAACATAGCTGTTAAGATATTATCACTTTATAAAGTTGCTGAGGCAAATGTGTTTGCAAACTATTGGCTATTTAAACAGACATAGCTAACATCATGAGTATTCCTTTGGAGTTTTGTCCTATGCTGTATTGCATTTATATTTAAAATTTTGGCTGGGAATTGTTAGCCACTGTCAGCAATACCAGTTGATAACGCTACATTATTTGATATTTTGCGCATACAAACAACAAAGCAACATTATCACAAATGGAAATTGGACAAAATTGTGTGAAGGCCTACAACTGATTCAGTGAGACACAGATCAGACAGAAGTGCACTTAAGCAGTAAACTACTTCATCTCTCACTGCTGTTGATGCATGGAGCAGCCGTCTTGGATTTGAAGTAGAAGTTTCTGAGGTTCTCCCAACTTTCCGAGTCGAAAAATCCAACTTTTGGGGGGTGTTCCAGTTGAAGTTACTGAGTAGGAACTTGGTAGTTCTGAATTCCAAGATTAATTAAAGCACCATAGTATTAATTGACAGCTTTGTTTAGGTTGATCACCAACTCATATCCCAGAGAAATCTCTGTTCTTGTCTCTTGATTGACTAGTCTCTAGTTTTGTAAGTGTGCCATTTGGAGATGGAAAAGTAACATACCATACAGTTTATTTAGATTTTTATTGAAACTGGAAAGGAGTCTCAGTAAATCAAACATTTAAGCTGTTGGTCAAAACTATAAGCCACAATGGGATAAAGTGCTATGCTTAAGGATGATTTTCAATGGGTCCATCACCACAAGAAGTCCCTTTATGTACAACATCTGGTGCTTTGTTAAAGGAGTACTTTACCAATTAGCAACCAGCTCTGTAGTTTTCCAAAATTGGCACTGTATTACAAAGAATGTTGTTTATCTTCAGTCAATATGGGCCTGGCTCTCCCGCTATCTTCAGTGCCAGAACCTCCTCAAATGACATCAAATGATGCGTTTGGTGTCATTTGTGGAGGTTTGGGCCTGCTGTTCTGACCCTTCAACTTCACACTTCATTCCAGGGAGCCATGTTTGTTTTTAGAGGAATGTCAGGCTCTGGTAGACCGAAACCCCACCGTTGTTGAAAACCATGCAATATTAAATAACAGGAATGTTCCAAAGCAATAACAACCTTGGAGATTTCTTCAAGTAGGGAATAACGGAAGCCTTTAGTAGGAGTCTTTCTACCGATCTGTGCTGTGTCAACCTGGGACTCTCAGCAGCCTCAGTACAACACAACACAACACATTAAAAACAAAACAAAACAAAAAAAAAACACTGGACAAAATAACTAAAACTGGTGTAAAAAGCTAATATCGCAACAGAATATAACAACATCTATGTGATTATTTTACAACTTGAAAAAAAAATGTTTTCAGCACCATTTGTCTGTCTGTTAGCAATGTTAGCAATGCATGCAAGCTATGGTAAGTCACTGTCTCCAGCTGCAACAGGCCTTAGCCCCACTGTCAGCAGTGTGGCCCAGGCCTCCAGCTGCAGCACATCTAACATTACTCGATGATAATGTGATGTTATTTCAAGCAAAAAACGTCAAATTGTCTCTTTTCACGATGCATGTTGGGTCAGAATCTCAATCACAACACAATAAAACAACATGTGATCATTTTGTCCTTGGGTACACAGTTAGCTTGGCTAACTGCTTCTTGCATCTACTCAGTGATAATGTGATGCTATTTCAAGCAAAATAGGTCCAGTCATCTCTTTCTACAATGCACAGTTGGTCCGAATATAACAACATCTATGTGATAATTTTAGAGCTTATGGAAAAATAAATGTTAGCTGTGCCACTGTTGCTTGCACTGTCACTGTGCTTTGTACACTTTATCCCGGTTTGCAACCCAGAGTGTGAGTTGCATCCTGCATCCTGGTACATGTAGGCACTGCAAGAACGGCTGTGTGAGCAGGACAAACTTAGAAAACTCAGCTTTCTTTGTCAAGATAGCACAAACTGAGTTGTTGTTTTTTTTTTTTGCTTCAGTTGACTACAGTTATCATCAGCATTGAATGGACATTCACATGAAAGCTTGTTAAGTTCTTTAATCCAAACACATTTTACCCAGTAAGAGGCCAGTATACCTTCCTTATCTGTGCTTAAATTAGACCTGTCAGGTTGGTTTTAAGGAACATTTTGAGCCAATCTCACAGACATCTGACTCTCGGCCTTATTGACTATGTGGGTGACCACAAGTCTTTTTCCCACACTCTCGAGAGGGACCCATGCGTCACCCATCTGGTCTACAGTTGGGCATGGGAAATGTAAAACCACCTCCCAGAAGATGATTTAGTTGAGCTTGATATTTTTTTTGTGTCATTTATATTCCTCTTGGAGCCCTGCATGTCTAGTCAAACCTTGTCCATACAGAAATCTTCACGTTTGCTTTCTGATAATATAAACAAGCTAAAGCAAAAAACTAAAAAAACTGTGTTTATAAGAGAGAAGTCTGTTGAAAAAGATGCAGCAGACTGAGAGGAGCTTCTGCTGACAGACGCACATCTGAAGCAGACTTCATGTAAGAGGATCGTGTCGGGTTGTGAGCTATCTATCATGATAAGACAGATAAGAAGCAGAGACGTGCTTGTTTGCAGGAAATGAGACTTGAGGGAAGTTATCACTCAAACCTCACACCAAAGGGCACAGAAGCTCAATCTTGAATCCTGCTAATCTACTGTGGGTCACAAAATGCTGAATGCCAGTATGTTCTTTGCTGGCTTTCAACAAGCTGCCTCACCCAGTTTAGTTTACAAAAAGCAGAGAAGAACAAGTTCATTTGCACTGATTGTTTGCAGGGTTCTGTGTTTGAATTTGAAGCCACTGCATGCACGATTTGAGATGACGAAGTTGCAGTTCCATCTGGACACAATATGCAAAAAAATGTCGGGGGAATATCCTCTCAACAGGAGGTGGAAGATTTTGAAATTGACACAAAAATGCTGTCAAAATATTTTTTATGATATCTTTTGATGATATCCTTTCCAAGGGAATAGATTCAGTTTTTGTGGCAAGTAATAATAAATTCATTTTATAAATGTGTTTGTATCTTGCTTGTCTCTTCCTAACCCTTTTGCGAGTGGAAATAAGCTGTATTGCTCCTGGCCAGCAGAGAGCAGCACTGGACTTAAAAAAAAAACAAAACAAAAACAAACAAACTGAGGGAGTCGGTGTGAACCATGATCACATGCTGCTGTGAAGGAACACATGACTCTCTCTGAGTTTATGCGTGTGTGTGCGTGGGTGTGTGTTTGTGTGCGTGTGCGTGCGTGTGTGTGCGTGCATACATGTATCCATATCATATTTTTCAGCCATATGAACTGATATCTTCAACCTAAAGAGTCAGGAGAGAAATATGACATAGTGTTATTGTGAATATATCAGGTTAATAACCCATTGCCTCTTCCATCATTTGCGTGTCTTTTTATTCTCATTTTATGAGAATTGCCACTGTCCTAACAGGTAAGTAGTGTCTTCAAAACAATAATCACATTGCAGAGGGGAAAATCATAATATCCTTAATAATTAAATAACAAATGTAATTTATACATATATACATATATACATATATACATATATATATATATATGTGTGTGTGTGTGTGTGTGTGTGTGTGTGTGTGTGTATAAGCAACCCCTTTTGAAATACTTTTTTATGAGGAACAGTGCATGATTCAATACAGCTGTCACTGTTCTGTTCTATTCCTTGTAAACATTGCAGGCCTGTTTTTTTTTTTTTTTTTTTGCTGGAAGTTGTGCAGGCACATTGTGCGTCTCTTTGTTACAGGAAACAGTGAATCGACGCCCCCAGTTGACCAAATCGGCGCATCCTGTGGTCTGGCATGGTCTACGTAACTGTGAGGGAGACCGAGTGTCATAGCTGCACCCTGCGCACCCAGAGCACTGAAAACAACAGCAACACTATCATCAACCAACCCAACACACACACTTCAACGGGGCGACACACCGTCTCTCCCTCTCTCTCTCTCTCTCTCTCTCTCTCTCTCTCTCTATCTCTCTCACTCTATCTCACTCTCTCTGTGTTTTGTGGGATGCTCGGATTCTCTGGATGGATGAGCCCTCGCATCAAAGTCACCACCATTACATCATCTATTCCCACACAGCCCGGCACCAAATGAGAGCTTTTTAATATTTAACCGGGATCCCGATCGTTCAGACTGAGCAGCAGACGCCCCGCTCTCCGTGAAGGACGCCGTGGGGATTATTAAAGCACATCAACGGTGTCTGCGGGGATGATGGCGTTTCAATGAGCGGGGAGGAGAGGAGGGGGGGAGGAGGAGAGACGTGCACCGTCATCAGCATCTGTCCGCCAGCTCCCTTTGTGTTCACCGGAGAATGTGAATGGCGAAAGATGACATGGCAGAGGTAGATTTGGCATCAAACGGAGCGGAACCCCCCGGCGAAGCCTCCTCGGCGTTTCCCTACGAGGAGTACGAATGCAAAATCTGCTACAATTATTTCGACCTTGACCGCCGAGCTCCTAAGATCTTAGAGTGCCTGCACACGTTTTGCGAGGAGTGCCTGAATACGCTTCACCTCCGGGAGGAGCGGCCATGGCGCATCAGCTGCCCCGTCTGTCGCCACCGGACTCCGGTGCCGGATTACCGGATACAAAACCTTCCCAACAACACCAAGGTGACGGAGGATTTTCCGCTCTACATCGACTCGGACCCCCTGCCTCAGGACGCTTTGCCGCCGTACCCTCCGCCGCTGCACCCAGCTCTCGTCGCCCTCCGCCGGGAGGAGGCGTCGGGGACGTCAAGCACCAGCCAGGCGACCCCGTCCACCACCGTGTCCACGGCCACGACCCTCTCCCAGGACTCGGTGCGCTACGACAGCTGTCAGAGCTGCAAGAGAGTCGCGCTCACCACCGGCTGCGTGTGCGTGATCTTCTCCTTTCTGTCCATGCTGGTGTTGCTGTTCATGGGCCTGATCTTTGTGCACAGTCACAGCATTCCTCCCTCGCCGGCGGGACCCATTTGCTTGTCGGTTGCCAGCATCTTGGCCATGTTCTCGGTGGTCGTCACATGGCTCATCTGCTGGCTTAAATACAGACCGGATCATGAGACAGGCCGCTCATCCGCCACCAGTAACTCCAGGAGAAACGCCTGATAGGCTGCCGGCTGTGACTATTGATGGAGATGTTGTTCTGTGGGTGTGTGATTATGTACATACTGGCAACTGACACTCCTGCTCCCTTTACTTTTTCTAGGAATCAATCTCGTCCAAAATGGCCTTTTTTGAGTACAGCAAACACCCAAAGGCCTTCATGTAGTTTGGAGCAATAGGCCGACATGATCCTTGATAATCTTTTCCTTAAGTTCTGCACTAGCTTGAATTCACAGTGGGCCCAGCTGACTGGGCGTCTTGCTGAGCGAACTTGTTCAAGACTTAGACCCCTGTTGGTCTAATCTGTGATGGTTTGATGACTGAATGTTAAGTGCTTGTTTCCAGGGTTTGATGCCCTCCCCACTATCCTGATTAATAATATGCATATCCCACTATGCCACTCACTGTACGATAACTGTCCATGATGATTCACTCTTATATCTCAACAAAGCACTATTGTACTGTACAGATATTTGGCCACATTCACTTTTGAGTTTTCAGGTGATGGTTTAAGGTTTTTAATGGGGCCTGTGTGTGAGAACTGAAAAAATTTCCGTTATGACGAAGTCTTATCCACAATCCAAACTGTAAATAGTCCACAGAGAGGTGGTGAGTGGTACTGGATAGGTGTGAAGAACAGCCTAATTTTGTGCTTTAACTCTACCCTACAAGATGGCACTGTGTCCCGAGTCACATGACAACTACACCTCTTCCAGGTTAGAGATACCTTGTGATTTTGACCCCGCATTTGGCTCCTTCTGTGCATGTTCGGTTTCTGAAAGGTCAAGGCTTTCTGCTACTTCTTTCTTTCTTTTAACGGAAGGATTGTGTCTCCTGACTCGTGTGCCTCACCTTGCTGCTGAATGAAGCAAAACTTCACTGTAACCGTGATTGAAATCATGCACAGGCCTCCCGCCACGCTCAGCATCCAGCCGGAGCGTCGGCAGGGATTTCCTCCCCTTGTCACATCCTTCACAAATAGGAAGTTGAAAACAGGGTTTCCGACACGGAGCTGCCTCCCACACTGGCACCTTTTCATCCTCTGAAAAATGTAGGTCATTGCATCTGGCTTTAAGGAAAGGTCAGAGGAGATAACAGTGACTGTGTTGAACAGGTGTAGCCCAGGCTAAAGTCCACTCCCAGCTGCTTTCATGTCGAGCTCGCTCCTCTTCCTTTAAAGTCACATGTGAGAATCATAAGTGTCTGTTTCTTGGCCGGGCCACACAGGGTGGACGACTCATTAGAGGGTGTATTTGGTGTCGCTCTTGTTGCTCCGAGATTGTCAGGAGTCATAATTACTTCTGGAAATGTCAAGAGCCGAATGAGTTATGTGGCTGAGTTTCAAAAGAGGCCTTTTTCTGTAAGAAACAAGCAAAACAAAACACTTCAGCAGGCCTACGCGTCGGGAAAGTTTGTGTTATTTCAGTGCCTGCACGCAAGGCAATGCAAATATTTCAATTTCCTAAACTAAAACTTGATGTAATTCGGTTTATATGGGTATTTTTTTCCTCGGAAACGCATTACAGGTCTGTTTGAAAACAGAAACACTGAATTAACTTTTCAGACAAAACAGTGCAATCAGAAAAAGCTAACTTCTTACTATGAATATAACTGTGAACCGCTGGTAAATTCTGTGTGTGTAATTGTTGCTACAAACTATACAATTATTTATTTATGATTCTTGAATATGGCTAAAAGTGATACCGTATTTGTAGTGCAGTGTAAGACCCTCATATGGAGGTATGTTGGATCGTCCATGAAGCATGTGTATTGCACACCTGTGTTACGTTCTGGCTCCCTGACCTTCCTGTCGGCATTTACCACAGAATTCAAAGAGGATTCGGACACCAAAGTGGTTCAATCTAAGCACTTATCGCCCTTGCACATGCACGGTGTCCATACCTCACTGCGCAGGGGGAAAACCAACAAACAGTCCAAAATGATTCTCTTTGAGTCCCACGCTCGCTCCAATCGTCCTGCTCTACCTTTTCCCCAACTGTCAGATGATGCACTTTCACCCTCTTATTTGACACAAGTAACGGGGTCTACCTTTGACAAACGTAAGCGTATCGTATTTATTTCAGAGGACCTAGAAAATGTTGTTGGTTTTTATGAGAATCTGTGGTTGTTGTACCAAACGTATTTGCACAGAGAAATGTTCCTTAGTGCTGTTTTACATACATTAACACATTTCAGTAATAAAGGAAACATGAATACCCTCTGCATTCATCCTTTGTCTCAGCACAGTGAAGCCACAAGATGAGAGAATATCTTATCACCAAAACTTCATCACGCTCAGTTGTGCAGTGACTGATGACCCTTAATAACCAATAATCAAAATATTTACAACAGCTCAAAGAAATTCATCTTTCTCCTTAACTGTTAGTGTTGAAGTGAGTCCAAAGCCCAGTGCATGGTCATTGAACTCCTCTTGGTTTACACGTCAACCAGCGACAGTGAACACAACAGCTGTGCGCGTGACTCAGGGGCCGTGCCAGAGTCATTTGGTTCCTCTGTAGCAGCCTAATAATTTCCTTATTTCTCCCTGTTGGTCTCACTGAAGATTACCCTTCCTGCTGTGCATCAAATACGCCCCCTACTGGAAGACACAGGACATGTGACATGCTTAAAAAAAAAAAAAGAAAGAAAAAAAAAGTCAAGACCTCCCCTCCCCTGCGTCAGCTTTCAGTTCTCCTGTAGGTCTCGCTGTGTAAACTCCTCGTGGCTGAAACGTGATTAAAAGTAAATACATTTTTCAATATTGGCTCGATGCTCATGTACCGTTAATATCACAGACTTTAGATTTCTTATATATGTTTACCTGTTCACACAAGACTCCCTTGTAATTCACATAACTGAGCCATTCAGGAACGAGATTTTCCCCTGAAAAACAAACAGAATAGATAAAACCAGTGCAGACCAACATTTAAAGTAAGGACATATTTAACATCAGGTTTTAAAATAAAGGTAACATTCCTGTATCACACACCTCCTCTCCTTCATATTCGCAGCACCACAGACACAAGAGACATTTATGTATCCGTCTCAGCAGCATGTAAACAAATCTGTGCGAGCTGATTGGTCAAATCTGTGTAGAAGCGCAACACTAAAGCTATTGTGTCACAGCTTAGCTGATTTTTTTTCTCCATTCAGTTACACTGATTACTGGAAAATAGTTACAGGCAAATGTGTGTTTACAAAATTAGCCATGCATGGGGACAAACAAAGTCAGACGACATTTAAGCTATTTTTGGGCAACTGAATTCTGATGCCTCTCGCTGAACAGCTGC
>JAQLOL010000024.1:4964436-4977488 GCA_029783665.1 Naso thynnoides
AAGAGAAAGCTTTGTTGTTATACTGGTGACATCTCATTAAAAAAAACCCAACAACTTACAATAAGGTAAAATAACTCACAGACACGTGAAATTAAATTCATTTAAAATTCTGAAAGTGTACATACAAAATACTTCACTCTCTGATGGAGGTTTTATCTTGATGCTCCTCTCAGGCGTAGTTATTTTCTTGTGAAAGAAAGTCAAAAAAATTGTGCACTTTTTGAGAATGTATTTGCAATTAATATTACATTTACAAATATTTTCACTAAAGTTCAGCTTTTGTGGCCATTAAGATTGATCATTTTGGAGTTTAATTAAAATAATCCACAACACTGCACGAGAAAAACTACAAAATTTTTTGCATTAAAAAATAAAAACTTAACATTTTGACATTTTAACAGATACATTTTCAAGTTTAAGTAACTGACTGCAACAGTTTTGCTTTTGCTCTGCTAGAGGGGGATCATTTGGTTTAAACTGCACTTTCATTAATCCCAGTACCAACTGTTGAGCAGGTATGTTTTGCAGCTTTTAATTGATGATCCTTTAACATATTTGTACTTCCTCTGCGGTGTCTTTGGTAGTATCGGAGCCCCCGAGCACGGTGCATCGGCCCCAGCCTCTGCCCCCTTCCTCAAGCCACCAAGCCTCCAGTGGTGGAGGGCAAGGAGAGGGAGGCTCCCCCTACTGCCTTGCCTCTGGACGCCACTCCTTCTCAGGCTACTCGGACAGCTTTGTGAGCCCCGGAGGACCGGCCAATCCCATGAATCCCACCATAGGAAATGGACTTTCTCCACAGGTGAGACTACAGCCTAAAATATGTGTATTTTAGCTGCTTAGAGTCAGACATGAATAAAGCTCAGTCAACAAAGCTGTACTTCAAAAAAAAAAAGTGTATTTATCATCATTTTTAACAGAATTCGATTTTTTTCTTCAAAGACAGTAAAATAAATAAATTAGCGAGATGAGATAACTTCACAAGTATTAAAAACAGTTTAAATTTTGAAGATTTGATTCCATAAAAATGCCAATATCCCTTACATTTTTTCATTCTTAAACATGTATTTCAATTAAAACACGACACAGGGCTAATATATTTAAAAAAAACACACACACACAAACACACAAAGGAGTTTCTATTCAATCGATCTAATGCGTGTTTTTTGTGTTGTATTATTTGATAGGAGTAAGACTGTACATGACGTACAACTTTACGCACTAATGGTTTCATCTGCATGATAATCCGTCCTGCCGCAGTGGAGCTGTCGGGCAAAAGTAGATCTGAACTCAATTTCAAAGAGTTGAACCCCGTTGAGATACGCATCATTTACCCTGTCAGACACACAGCTTTACACACTACTTCAAGAGCTTTAAAAAGGTCAAACAGTCTTTTCAAGTACTATTTCACCCAGGTGTGGAACACACACAGAAATGCACTGATTCAGCCACTCGTCTACCACACACCATAAACTGTGCGCTTAACGCTAAAACTCCTCTGCAGCACTGAGGGATGAGTCACTCACTTAGTGATGGAGGAGAAAAGTGTGATGACTCTAGAAGGACAGAGGACAGTCGAGTGTGTGACAAATGAGAAGTGAAAAGACAATTACAGCCAATTATCCTGGCATGAAGTCTCAAGGTCTCTGCACCTCCACAGAGGGTACAGCAGAGGCGACGGAGGAGTTAGAGACCCTAACAGGCAGAAAATGAGATTTCAGTCTGGCGCAGTCTGACTCCTCAGAGAACTGGCCACAGCATTGTGAAGACACTCGCACCAATTCACAAAGGTCCACATAATTACAGGGACACACACACACACACACACATACACACAGTGTAAATAATTGATCCACTCCATGACATTTTGAGGATCAGTTAAGGATTTTGCAACATCTCCTACACAGATATTACATGACATGGTTGAGCAGCATGGCTAAGTCAACTTCTCAACCTTCTGTTTAGCTTGGAAGATTGATTTTAATGTTTTAAATACAACAGAAATACAGGAAACAAGAAGACATTTTTATGACAATTTTTTTAAGTGTTTGGAGCACTAGGTGTGAGCTGTGAGGGATCCCTTCCACTGTCTGCTCTGAACGAGCTTCATATGTGGTTTTACACGCAGAGATAATAAAACATGAACATGAACAAACTGATTATATTTCACAAACAATATTGTGCATAGACGCAGCCAGTCTCAGCATCCCCATGGTCATGTATTTGTGCACAAACACTGCTGCACTCTCCGCTCCATGCTACAGCCTCAAGGGAAGCTTCTCGTGATTGCATTCTTAAAATGTTTGTCTCGACATTCCTCCACGAGAAAGCAAAGGTTCTAATTTATTTGTGTATATTTCATACAGCGAAGAAGGAATGTCCTGCCTCAGATGTTTTCCTTCATCCCGACATTCTTCCTCGCTAACTCCTGGACGCTGTGATTTAGGCCACTGGCAACGGCGGCATTCTGATATGAAACACCCTCGATGGGCCAGCCGGTGGCCATGTCATGAGGCAGGGAGAGATTCAAAAGAGAGGGATGATGGGTAGGGGTTTGGTTGAAAAGATAAAGGCCATAGATAAAGTAGAATGCATCAGTTACATGAGGTAGTATGGATCCCTCCTCTCCGTATCATCGTATCCTTACTCTCTGTTTAAAGCAAACCCTCCGAACGCAGGTTAATTTTTTAGGAAAATGTTACCGGGCATGAGAGGAAACATAACTCCCCGCTCCAAATCAACATAGACTCCTCCATTCACCTCCCCTACTTGGGAAATGATTTAAGCAGGACCATGTGTGTGTGTGGATGTAGAATAATATGTCACTTAGAGGGCCTCGAGGACTCATAGAGCAGCGTACCTGCTTCTCATTAGGACAACTGGAGGAGCCTTGAGGGCTTTGCTCTGTAGAGGAGGAGGTGGGATATGATACATTTAAAGGTAGCAGGTTCAGTTAGAGTTACTTTCATAAGTGATAAGGCCCATCTCAATTTCTTATTAACAGTTCTCAAAGTACTTTGATGATGTACAGGTAAATCCAGTCAGCGCTAAGGGGGGGCAGTGGTTTCGAGTCTGTTTTGAAACCAGTTGAAACACTTTGCCCCATGGCTCTTTTCCTTCCTTTGCTGGCCGAGGAATATTCCCCCAAATTTGATTATCTGGTCGCTAATAAAGACCAGGTCAAGAGCAAACAGATTTCTCAAACTGAAAATTTATTCTGGGGTTGAGCAGAGCCAAGCTCGCACAGATCTCTCTCTTGTGTTATCTGTGTCTGCATATCTTTCTTGGAGATAAGTTTTTATCTTGTGCCACAGGTTTTTGGAGCGGTGTCAAAGAGGAATTTTAGAGTAAGTGGAGCTGCGGCTCTGAGACAAATTGCTTAATTCTTCCTTTCTGGTGCTATCTCTGTCTGGGATGGGCTTCCTGGGAGCCTTTTGATGTCTGAGACAGGGGGATTTTCGATGTGTGTCTGAGTGTGTGTTTATCTCCGTGTCTGTGTTGAAATATATTACACACACTCCTGTTCTTGTATGGTAAACATTATGGACATTTAGGATGTAAAAACACAAAAGAAAACATGACTTCATCCCCTCCTCCTTTCCTTCCAATCAGGTGATGGGTCTGCTGAACCCTGGCGGTGTGCCACATCAGCCCCAAAGCGACTACGCTATCTCCCCTCTGACGGGCGGCCTCGAGCCCCCTGCTGGCATGGCTGCCAGCTGCAGCCAGCGCATGGATCACATCAAGGGTCTGGAGGGTCTCACCAGCGTTCCCTCCATGTCGGCTCTGCCCTCGTTGCCCAGCTCCCAGTCCTACTGCACCCCCTCCTACAGCTCACCAGGCTACACCGTCGACCACGTGGCGTCCTACCAGTATGGCCAGTACGGACAAAGTAAGGTCAATAGATTTCACCTTTCTATTCTAACCTTTTACTTCCACACCCACACAAATAAACCAAACGTAAACAAAAACAATATTAACAATCTACTGCATACATATTTCTTTGCTATAAAATAAAACTATAGGGTACAGAAAGAGTATATTGATAACATAATATGTCAAATATTAAAATAAATTATAATACATTCACAGTTTTGATCGAGGATTTCTGATTTTAAATTTTTTCTCGGATCAAGAATAATTATTTGTTTACCTCTGTCTAAGATGGCCAAAGGCCTGTGAGCCAGTAGCATAATGATGCTGGTACCGTGTGACTTCTCTGTCGTCATTGATCAGGATTCTCTGTGGCGATGGTTTGAAGTTATCTACAGGACCTTTAACAAAAAACAGAGAGCAGATTAACAGGAAATACTAGCAGCCAAAGGACTGAGAGCAATGAAAACAGGAAAAAAGTATAAAAGTAAACAAGCATGACATTATAGCAAAGACATACAATTTTTTATTAATTGTAATATATATACTATAATTAATTATATAATGTGTTTTGTAAATATGCAATATGTATTAAAACAGGCTGCACCTCTACATCCATAGTTATCTTTTTAAAATGTTTATAACAAAGGCTCAGCCACTTGATAATTGACAATTTTCATGCTCCAGTGATGGAAAAAGTTACTTTAATTAAGTCAAAGTAACAATAACACACTGTAAAAAAAATACCCCACACAAGTAAAAGTCTCGCAATGATAATCAGTTAAACTAAATGCAGGAAAATTACCAAAATACAATCAAAGCACCAGAAGTAAAGTGTCGGACATAAAATCACTCATTATGCAGACTGGCTTCTGTCAGTGTTCTGTTATATTACTGGATCATTTTTATTTTAACATATAAGCAAGACACCATAAAGGGATCATGGACACAGATTAGCTATAATTAATGTCTGGAGCAAAAAAAAAAAAAAAAAAAAAAGAGGGAAAATCGGCAACACAAATTTCGTGCGTAAAATATTTAAAGCAAACTAGAAACTGCTGTCAAACAAATGAGTTGGGGTAAGAAGTACATGTCCCTTCAAAGTGTAGTATGGTAGGTAGAAAGTATGAAGACACTCAAAACAGAAATACTCAAGTACCACAAAATTGTACTCAAATAAAGAAGTAAATATATTTGTTTCAGACACATTTCAGACTGCATTTATCAACCGTCTCCATCCACACTGAGGGCTTTAAGTTTATTTTGGTGTTGCTCGACTTGTTTTAAAGATTGTCATGTATAGTTTTTCTTTTCTGACATAAAAGCTAATGAATTTCATGTATGGATTAGGTATTTCTCACTGAGAACATTTGCAGTGTGAACATTTTTGACCCATAACTGAAATCGGATAAATCATGTTTTCGTCTGGTCTCATTAGGTTTTTTGCGGTTTGATAGTTCCTCACGCAAAACTGGTTTGAAACTGTTTTTGCTCCTGAGTTAGAAACCCGATTTGGAACAGAACAAAAAACAGAGGGACAAACATTAATTTTTTATTATTCAGCTCTCAAACATTTCATAATGTCACTTGAATGATAATGTGAATGACTTTACAAATCATAACAGTCATTGCGGTGCTCTCGGAGTTGCTGACATGCTAGTAACTTGTGCAAAACTGTTGAAAATATGTCAAAATTTTATGAACTGTTTTCAAGTCTTAGAGATCACTTGACCACAAAACAACACAACCAGGATTGTTTTTTTTTTAAATTATGACCTTCAGCAAATTTAACGACCTTTCTGATTTCCAAGTGTAAACCGCTGACTGGCTTCAAAGTGGCCTGTGACTTATTTTTGGTCAAGAAAGAAAACATCTGAACCAAGTCAGCCGACGCAGTGTGTGATTATGGGACATTGTGGTTGTCCAGTGGTCAAAGACACATAACTTGTGACCTCAAATTCCTCGCTCTGATTCCAGAGATGGAAAAAAGCAGCTGTGCATGCAGCAGACTGCACACAGGTTGTGCAGCGGTGCTTCTTACAGGCAGCTAACATGTTTGCGGCTCCAATCATGCAGTCTCAAGTGTTCGGGTTAATTGTCCGGATCTGTTTCCACCTCACAAGAGATCAGCCCAGCCCTGACGCTGCAGTTAGGTGCACTGTAGAGTCATCTCCCATCAGCTTTAAGTGTAGCTCAAGTGGTGTCTGATAACCCCCCTCAGTCTGTTTCCCCTCAGAGAATACCTACTAGTCCAGCACTGAGAGGGTCTTTTCACTTCACATTACTGTTACTTTAAGGGTTAAAATCAACTTCCACTTCAAAGAAATCTCCATCTAACTTTGGAGAGCAACGTCGTGTTCAGTCACAGCATGATTACAGCGGCCGCCGCTTCCAATTTTGGTCCACAGGGGTTGACCAATCAGGTTCATCCACTGACCTTCTGGCAACCTTGAGACAACCAGGCCCATCAAAGAGCGAGGCAACGGTCCAACGGGTTTGACGGCGTGTAGCTCTGTGAGGCGGCGGGTATCAAATGAATATCTGACTTAATATCCGAGAGCAGCAAATGTCTGATGAAATATCCCAAAGTGAACACAAGAAAGAATCTGGATGACGCTCGTAAAAAAATCTCTAGCATGTGGCACGGTGCGTGTACACGCACACACGAGCTCAAAGGCAGGCACCGCGACAGCACACTCACATACACCTCCACAGCGTTATGAGCCCGAGCAGTCCATCTTGATGTGATTAATCAGTGCGACTGGAGAGCCGGTGTGCGGTTGGGTTTGGAGCTGCAGAGGAAAGGTCCTTTCTGGGGGTGGATGGATCCTAATAGCCTCTGGCAGGGCGGCTATTAGAAACAGGTGCGAGGACTGAGGTCAGCTCGGGAGGCAGCGTTGAATAGTGCTGCTCCAGGTTTTAGTGTAAGAGTCTAATCCACCCTGCTGCACATTTTGACAACATGTAGCTCTCACTGAACTACTCCATGGAAACTACGGTGGTTATCCATGAAACACTTATTTGTTTTTATTTAGGTAATGTCTGTGTTGCTATGCAAACAGTGCAAAGGTGTTTTTGCAGAGCTCACCTTTCCAATAATGTAGAATTATTCTCTTTAGATCTTCAGGTGATGAAGACTCTTTTACCTGCTCAGATATGCTGCCAATCAAAGCACACCCTAATGACTCAAGTCTTCTGACTCAAATTTCAGTGATTCAAGACTTTCCTAAATGCTTATGACCGTGACTTTAATTGATAATATAACTGACCCTTCGCTAAGCGCTGCCCTCGAAAGCAATCGACCAATCAGAGCGTAGCATCTGCCAGCTTTGACCAGGGTCTGACAACTATACGGCTGTGTTCCATTGAAACTGATGCAAGCTTTTCAGATTTTCGTCATTTTCAGGCTGGTTTTGTGGATTTTGAGTTCATCGTGGTTAAACGTTGTGTCTGGGACACTTTCAAAAGTGATGCTTGTCATTTGGCGAGGTTCGCAGGAAATTTACGTTTTTTACCTTTCCAAAGGGAGATGCTGCAAAGTGTAACGTTATTCTCTGAGCAAAACTGTTAGGGCTTCCTCATTTCCCGTTGAACCCCCTTAAAGTTTAACATGCACAACTAACGTTACATCTGCTTCGGAAACCCCTCGATAAATACTGAAGCCATTTTATGCTGGTATTAGTGGATATTAGCTGGTTATTTGGAGTTACTTATTCATTCAGAGTGCAAGCAAGCCTGGCCAGCTAAGCCAAAGTCTATGGCTGAAGTTTGGAAAAAGCAGCTCTCAACAGTCAGCAACGCTGGTAACCTGAACTCGAAACCAACCAAAAAGCCCAACTTTAATTTTTTCTCCAAAAATGAGTCAATATGTCACCAGGGAGTGTGGTTAGTTACAGGGTAAGCTCCATGTTAGCTCTGAAAGCGTGACACACATAGCAACAGTAACTAAGGGGGCATGGCTTAGTGAAGGGTCAATTAAGGCATCCTCTACAGAAAACACACCTGAGCATTTATTCAGTTTTGGGTCTAAAGACTCTCACTGTAAAATCTGGTTAAATATCATAGGTTTTAATCTACTCTGTATCTGTGATTAGCACGGACTGTACTTTTTGCACAGCACTAGCATGCCCTAATCCGAATACGTTTATTAATATTTCTCTCAAGTTATGTGCAATGTTGTTTAGTTGAACATCTCTATACACTAACAGTAACATCAGTAGAAGAATGTACTTAAGTACAATGACTCGAATTTAAACTGCACTGAACTTGCTTTGAGGTGCTTTTCGTTCATGTGGCTGTTCCCATTTTTCACTACCTAAAACTTAAATTGTAATACATTGCAGAAGCCAATATTTTACTTTGTGTCTGGCTAAAGTTACTGGCGAGAATACTCATACAAAACAGAAAAATCCACTAATAAATTATAATGCATTATTATGGATTAAGCCTCCCAGCAGTGTGTAACATAGCTGAAACTAGCTCCATAAAAGCTGCAAAACTAGTGATGCTCACACATTGTTACCGTTACAATAGTGATAATAAAGTAACTCTGGAATGGTCCATTCTGCACGTGTGAATACTTTTACTTGACACTTTCATATTTTGATGCTAATTGTTACTGAACTAAATACTTACACATACTAAATACTGAACTTCGGTTAAGTAAGATTTTGAATGAAGGACTTTTACTTGTGACAAAGTATTTATGCACTGTAGGACATAGTTATGTATAAATATGATAATGTTAGATGCATAACTGACAAACTGAAGAAAAAATAAATAATTAAACCAATGGATTTTACAGTTATTTAACTAATATCTAACACATTCGGTTTTGGGTTGTGGGACCCTAAACATTAAGAAGTAAAGCCAATGCCAGTAAAACACTACAGTGTATATTTGTGGGGGTTTTTTTCCTGAGTGTTTTTTTTTGTTTTGTTTTGTTTTGTTTTTGTTTTTCTGCAACTTGACTACATTGTACAGTATTTCATAGCCAATTCCAATACTTTTTAGAATATATGCTGTCTAAATTTTGCTACTTTAAGGCAAATATTGATGTATTGCAAACAATATGGAGGTTTTAATGCAGCATTTAATTCAGCACTTTTCTTGTAACTGCAGATTTTGCTGCTTCTGTGTGAGAAATCTCGTGGCAAGTTCACACTTCTGTTAGTACATCTCCCCCCTCTGACCTTACTCCAAAACCACTATTAGCACATGCTATGCTAACAATAGCCATATGTTAACGGAATGGCATGCTAAAACATATGCCCAAAATTTATTGCGGCCATATATCTCTTTTATCATCTTCCCACTTTTTTTTCAAATCTGTTTTGACTGGTAATAATTCACCTGTTTCACCCTTTTTTCCTGCAGGTGCCCTTCCTTATCTGAGGCCTGAAATCACTTGATCCTGAGCTTTGGACCTCACAGAGGGACATTTGTGTGTACAGTGATGGAAGGCTTTTAAAATCTGGACCAAGATTATCTACCAGGACACATTCTGTACTGCAGGACATTATGTTATTAATTCTTGGCTGAGAAAAGGACAAAAAAGAAGGGACCACAAGAAGGAGTGCCAGACCAAAAACTGTTGATTGAACGTTGCTGCATCAGCACTGTGGATGAGCGGCAGAGTTGTCGGTGCTAAGTGTGGTTAGCTCAGTGGAGTTCTGAGCATTTGAAGTGCCATGAAGAGGTAATCCAGTGACCAAGACTACAGCCTTTGAGCCGATGCTTGAAGGAGCATGTTTACATATCTAAGGGCCACATGAGAACGTATGAAATTCCATGCATCTCCAAATTAATTCCCAAATTGTAACGGCTGAGAGGAGAAATAGAAAAAGGCTTTGTTGATTTTATTGCATTTATTTGAGATCTCTGCATCCCACACATGGAGAGAAATTCCAGAGGCAGAGAAAACAAATATGACCAAACGAATCTGTGGGTTTTATTGTATCAGGAACTCTAATGTACACCACAGCTGTACTGCAGAGAAAGTTCATTCAAACATTCTTCCTACCTCCTCCCCCCTCTGCCTCCCTCCCCCTTTTTTTCTGTCTTAACTTCTTCTGTCTCATTGATGTTTCAGACGGTCAGGCAGGGACCCCGGCCTTTTGTAGTTTTAAAGAGGAGCTCGGAGGAGGTCAGGGGGTGACTTTAGGGAAAGTGACAGATGAGATAGCAGGAGAGGAGGGAGGTGGAGAGGTGGCTTTAAAGGAGGGGGGGTTTAGGCAAGATCGATCACAGGGTTAAAAAACCCTTTAAAAAGATCCTCTCCCGGCGAGAAAAGCCACCAGGTCACAAGTCACGACAGAGAGACACTTGAGAATCCGAGAGACCAAGAGAGTTTAAACTAACGACCGCCATTCTCCCAGCTGACCAGAAGTGCAATATCATGTATCCAAGAGTCAACCTCACCATTTAAACTGTTAAAAGAAGAGAAAACAAATCAAACTTGCCTCTTAAAGTCTTACAAAACACTTTGAATTCATGCTTTGGATCCTGTTTGGAACTTTGCAAAGAAACATGTGCCTTTTAAAGCTTTTGGGTCCAAAACAAATTGAAACTTTGTTGATTTTGTTATAATAAGACACTGACAGGACCACATTTGGAAGGACTTCAGTCACTGCAGTGTCACGAGGAAAAGAATTAATCAAGGGAACGCTGATGTAAACAGAAAATTACCAGGAATGACGAAGCCAAAACTGTATTTTATGTTAATTTTTTTTTCTGTTGCTTGGAACATTTATTGTTTCCATTTTGCATACACGGGATATATTGATAAGGCTTGTAATGCATTCCAGACTTATTTATTGTCACAACTGTATATCTACATTGTCATTGTAAAACTTCCCGCAATGCACAAGGAGTGACAATATTTTATCCCTTAACTACGTCTAATGTGCAAGAGAAGCACTCTTGTTTTGTACATCTGTCTGTGTTAGAATGAACCAGTCCTTTCATTCTTTGATATATCTTTTGTATTATTGGACAAAGCGATATGACATAATGTCATGTGTACAAGCGCATTATTACTACTATTTATAATAAAATAAAAATTCTGAAAATAGCTGCTGTTTTTGTTCGCTTTGTGTTCGGCTGATGGTAATTACTAAATGGAGTCTTTGTGTTTATTTGTACCAGAAATTGAAAAGAAAGCGAGCGATTGTGACTCACTGTACAGAGGAATACAAGTGCACTCGGAGACAAATGTGTACTTTTGAAGGCGCTCATGTGAACCCTCCAACCAAAATAGGCCCCAGCCAAATGGGGATCACCAGACATTAGATTTGACACTGAGCACAACAGGCTTTCTCACGGATGGCAGTAAATGCTCAAACATCTGCATTGGTGTGTATTAATACCCCCTCTCTCCCTCGCTACTGTAACAAACTGACTTTTGTTTAACAACCTCTCGGATGAAGAGAACAAGCCTTAAAGCGTTTTGGACAAACAGCACACCCAGCTCTTCTGAAAACCTCTGCAACCCATCCACCCTGCTTACATACACAGGGCCCACTCTGTGTCTGTGTGTGTGTCTGCACCACATGCATTCATACATTATGCTCATGTTAACATATAGTGTTGTTTCTGTGTGTGTGTGTGTGTGTGTGTGTGTGTGTGTGTGTGTGTAGCCTGAGGGTCTTAAGCCAAATTATAACATTCTTCTGATTAATCGTGTCTGCTTGCAGGCCTCGGAGGGATGGCGCTGTGTGCAGCTCGTGCAGTGGGACCACACATTCTATAAATAAAGTCTAAGTCAATAACAACGTTAAGGATCACTCATAGTCTTGTCAGCTCTGTTTGCTAAGCCCGAGTGATTCAGCCAATGAGAGGACACAGAGAACACGCGCGCCAACAAACACACACGTAGGCACGCACTCTGGAAAAGTACAAGCAGTAGCGCCGTAATCACCTACGGACACACACTTTGGCGTGCAGATGTGTACACGCTGCATGTAGGTTAATTTTGGCTCACACACACACGCACATAAACACACTGTTTGCTTTCTTAATCAGTCCATTAAAGATGATGACAAATCACACCTGTGAAATTCCAAAGCTACGACATTAACTTTTATTAATGAAGCCTTCCTTGCACTGAAAAGACTATTATTTCTTAAATGCGCCCCAGAGTGCTGTTCAATGGAACTATTTTAATGGGATTTCATACTGCCATATAATGACAGATTTTTGGATTGTTGGACGTTTGCCTGGCAGCAGAACTGCCAACAGGTCTTTTTGCTCCACACGTCTCTCTCTCTCTCTCTCTCTCTCTCTTTCACACACACACACACACACACATACACACACACACACACACACACACAAACAATGGTGGTCTACCATGAGCCTTCGCAACAGCTTCGATGCTCCTTGTCATAGAATCCGTAAGTTTCAGACAGCTGAAGTCCAAGAAATTATTTATTGATAGCAACTCAAAAGTAGCTTTCTGGCTTGACAGAAAACTGTACTTTTTTCTACCCGTCTTATCTTGACTCCTAACTGCAAAAGTACTTCAGTATGTCCTTGCATCATGTTCTGCAGACTGACCAAATACTGCATTTGAAAGTTTTAGAGATGTCATAAGGTGTGACTCTGCACAAACACACTCCTGTGACTCCTGTCACGGAACGTCACGGCACGTCACGTCACGTTTAACGTTCACTGTCAGGGGAAATACTAATTGAAATCAATGAAAGCTGCCATACTGGCCGCATCTGTCTCTGTTTGATGGCTTTGTCCAACATCAATAATTCTAGACCTTCAAAGACAATATACATTTACAGACATACACACACCAACAAGAAACATATGTGAAAAGAGACTGGCTTACATACAGTGCTACATAACAAATCTGATGACATGCAGTATTAAAGTATAAGCAGGGTACACCTAACCCAAACCCTTACCCTAAGCCCAACCTTAACTAGTTTGTCCCTTAGCCTAAATTTAACCTAACCTATCCGCAATTCATACCTTACCCCTAAACTTAACCAGAACCTCAGATATCAAGTCATGCCGCATTAGGACCGATCTTTGGTCCCCATGAGGACTGTTAGTCCTCATGCAGTCAGTGTTTATGTCAAAAAAGGTCCTAAATAGGTAAGAAAAACCAGTACAAACACACACACACACACACACACACACACACACACACACACACACACAACAATGAC
>JAQLOL010000024.1:4977588-4998559 GCA_029783665.1 Naso thynnoides
ACTGAACCCATTTTACTGTATGGTAGTGAAGTCTGGGCTCCTCTTGGAAACCAAGACTTCCAAAAATGGGACAAACACCCAATGGAAGTCGTGCACACTGAGATTTGCCAAAGCGTTCTCAGAGTCCACAGAAACACCCCCAACAATGGACGCCGAGCTGAACTCGGCCAGTTTCCCCTTTTAATTAGGAAACAGAGACTGACAGAGAGACAGAGACAGAGAGAGACAGAGAGAGACAGAGAGAGAGAGAGAGAGAGAGAGAGAGAGACAGAGAGAGACAGAGGGGGGGGCTGCACGCGCACAGCGTGCTCCGGTAGAGTGAACGGCTCCTGCGCGAGGACTCACCGTCTGCTGCTCGGCGCTTCTGTCCACCCCCCCACCCTGTCCTCCTCTGTCCTCCTCCTCTGTCCTCCTCTGTCCTCCTCTGTCCCCACGGACCCACGGACCCACGGAGACCGCAGCGCGTCATCACCCGTTTCCTGCCGTGGAGGAGCGCGAGGAGCGTGGATGGTTATGTAAGTGTTTTACCGGGACGGGCGGCTTGGCGGGGCTCGGTGCGGGGCTCAGTGCGGGGCTCAGTGCGGGGCTCGGTGCGGGGCTCAGTGCGGGGCTCAGTGCGGGGCTCAGTGCGGGGCTCAGTGCGGGCTTTATCACGCAAGTGTTCAGAGGTTCTCGGTGAAACTTTGGGCATATTTGACGGAAGTCACATGTGAAACTTTCCTTGCGCCGTTTGCGGGGCCAGGCTCGTTGCTGGCGGGAGTTCGGCACGTCTTTGATCCCGCACCGTGCGGTTTCCAGCCCATGTGCACGCGGCGGACCGAGCTGCGTGCAGTGGGGTCACGCACACGTCCGTTGCGTTCCGGTCATAACCCGCAGCCGCGGTAAGAAGAGTGCCGCCCGCTGTAGTTCGGCGGAGCGCCCCGCGGCCGCCGACACGCGTCACGGCGGCTCCTGCTCCGTCAGTGTGAACCGGACCACTGACACGGGACACGGGACACGGGACACGGTACGTGGAGGAATCTGCGCCGGTACGGTCACACACACACACACACACACACACACACACACACACACATATACACACACACAAACATGCTATGTTCAAATAAATCCAAAAATCAAATAAGCGTTTTTTTTGTTTGCTAAATTTGTTAGAATGTTTTTCCATTTCTAAATAGAAAACACCCTCCATGTTCCAAAAACACAACTATGAGCCATTTGCATTGGTCTGGATGCAACTAATGCATTTAAAGAAAACCGACTCTTTTTTTATTCTTTTAATTCATTGCAGGGCACAAAACAAAAACATCTCTCATTTGTCTGCTGGCTCAGTTCACACCTGTGCGCAGCACTGTAAAGTTGGCTTGTTGGCTTTAGGCACAGTGTAATGAGCTATCAAGGTGTTAATTTTATGTTCTGCGTAGTGTGAGTTGATGGTTTTAAAGACTCTCCTGCTGCGACAAATACGCTCCTGCTGCTTTGCTTTAAACTTCTGACTGAAATAAATGTAATAAAATAGAAGTTTCTAAGTTAAATCTCCTCATACACTCTCTGTCTTTGTCACTCTTACACACACACACTCTCACACACACACTGAGGGAAATACTTCCCTTGTCTAACCATGTGATCCAGTAACTCATATCTCAGACAACCCCCTGGGTTAAAGAATTTGTTGTTTTCCTCTGTGTTGGGATCTAACATGACCTGCAGATCACTTCAGCAGCTGCTTCTGTCATTCTCACCATGTTAAACGTGCGTGCGTGTGTGTTAACCCGTTCTGATGTTGACGTCTGTACCATGTGTGCGGTGGCTCTTGAGTAGACACATGTAAATTACTTAAAAATAATTACACAGCAAGAGAGAGACCTGTTGGCAGGTGAACTCTGTGTGTGTTTGTCCTAAATTTTCCGGCTTCCTTCTACGATGGAAAGACATGCAGGATACAGAAGGTAAAATCAAAACTATCACCCTTTGGATGTGATCTGTTTATGTAAGAGTCCTGAACAACGTAAGCAGATAGATGAATGAACTGATTAAAAAAAAAAAAGAAAAACTTTTGAAGAGTGATTGTTTACAGTGTAAATTAGCTTTTTTATTTCTCAAGGCAAAAATGCGACTTAGGCAAACTCATGGCCTCCTTGTATCCAGTCCAACCATAAAACATCCAAATTCTTGATAAACAGTTGTTATGAAGAAAAATTTCTTTGAAAAATTTCTTACAAAGGTATTTTATGAAGTCTGTAGACTATGATATTCACAATATTTACAATAATATTTGCATTAAAATGCCATTTTTAAAAAACCCACATTTCTCCTTTAATATAATTGTGCCCATCTGTGATTTAAAAATTGCGGTAGGCCACATAGCAATTTTAATTAATTGTGCTGCCCATACATATCCATCCATATCCATTAAATAGGAACCATTAACTCAGTGACTTCTAATAATGTCCTAGTCTAGTTCTTGAAATGTCAGAAATGGTTGTTTTAATGCCAATTAATAAATTTTGAGATCGAGTTTGATTATTTAGACAGATATTGTTAATAAGCGTTGCTGTGCCTCGACATAATTATTTGAAGACACTGTCTGTCGTATCCGTTGTGCACAGGAGGTAACCAGGTGGAAGGAAGTGTTTTCGGGGTGTCTCTTTCATACCTCAGCCTGCCACACAACCCCTGTACACACACTTAACCCCTGACTCTCCCCAGCATTCACACACTCTGTCATCACAGGTCCTGGCTGCTGCTGACCTGAGCACTAACACATGCTGGGGACAACTTAACCTCCGGACCTCCAGACGGAAAAACACATCCACACAGAGGAGAGGGAGGCCATTCGAGAAGGAGGGTGTGTGTGTGTATGTGTGTGTGTGACAGGGAGGGATGAGGGATCAGTGTGTGTTTATGATACTGGCAGACAGCTGACAGATGATACACAACTGTAAACTAATATGTTTCCACATTATTGGACTAATTTGTTAATGTCATACAACTTATCTCTTGTTGTGGGACATCCTAGCACATAAATTTGGTGGTTGATGTGTTTTCATTTGAACTTTCATGGCTTCCTCAGGTTGACTGTACGACTCTTGGGCTTTACAAAACCTTTCAAAATCTACGAGAGGAAAACAAGAAAGCATTGTCAGTAAATTACAAACACTTTGTTACACAGGTGACATCAGATGTAAGGCAGTACAGTGTTGTCATCTCTCAGTAGAAATATGTTCCAGGTATTTGTTTTAGTCATAATCAAAAATCTTTCTGGTGCATTTTAAGATCTTTACTTGACAGATGAATATCTTCCACTTCCAATATGTTCACTGCTTAGCTGTTGCATTTCCCGTGGGAATCAGTGAAGCTTCATCATGATTTATCTTATGTTAAATAAATAAATCGTGATGAAATGTTGTGGTGTGTGTATGTCAGAAAAATCATTTACCAGACTTGTCTTTGCTTGACTTAATGTGAGAAAAGAACCAGCCGACCTTCACTTTATTTGAGGCCATTAGTGCTCTGACTGTCTGCTCATCCACACACTAAGTCTATTCCAACACGCTAACCTGCATTAGCTGGTTTTTTTACTCTCTTGGGGGAAGCAGATATGAAGCAACATTTTCATTCATTTAACTTTTAAGCTTTTTTTTTTTTTTTAGGTCTCGACCGACTTTTGAGTAAATATCCGACTGTGTAGCTTTTAAATTCAAACATCTTTACCAGTCAGTCATTTACGTTGTCTCTCTGCTGCCTGGTGCCTGCCTCAGTGTCAAGCGGGTTTTTAAGGAGATTTAGTTGAAAACAGCTACCTGCTGTTGCTGAAAAATGCAATCATAACAGCTGATTTGCAGGTTGGAAAAACAAACAATGAACTTAAAGATACTAAAGCTCTCCAGAGGGCTGACAGGACACTCTTCAATGTCAGTTGTCAAGTTCTATGAAACTGACGCCATTTGCTGATTTTTACATTTTGAGGAGTAGTCTATCTTTCTCAGCTACACAGATATGGTGATGCAGGTAGATGATTGTCTCGCAAAGTATCAAACAATTGCAGAATTGCTGTATCGTGATGTTATTGTGAGTGTGGGTGACAGACATTGCATTTTTTTGGTTTTCAATATTCTACTAGTAGCTGTAAATTAAGCCTTATTTTGTGAGTGTGGCTTAGGCCTTGTTCAGACTGCAGGAAAATTCATTTTGCTTCTAAAATCAGAAACTGAGTGTCAAGTGATCAGATCGGATTTGTCACATCCAGTTATCACTGCTCAGTACTGTATCTGTCTGCATGGGTTACTGTGGCAACAATGCAGGCATCAATACATCCGTTATTTAGGGTTGCGGTATCAAACTTGGTGCTTTTATGGGTATACCGAGTCGAATCTGTACTACCGGATACCTATTCATGTTAATCAATGGGTGACAAATTTCGGTAACCAATAGAGCGAGAGCGATAGAGAGAAAGAGGGTGACAGGGCATGCACACAGCACACAAAGCCAGAGCAATCATGGCAAATGAAGAGCGGTCTCAGGTGTGGTTAAACTTCTCGAAACTGGACACAGACAACACTTGCTGCAACAACTGCGATGCAATTACGATCAAAGCTGGCCAAGGAAACACATCAAACTTAAGCAAACACTTAGTCAAACATAAGATATTCCTGAAAGCTGGGAGGTGTACAGTGTTTAATCGCCCAGGCATCGGCTATGGCTAGCACGGCCAGCCCAGACGAACCCTCCTTGCTGGATGACGAAATCTTAAGTGAGGGCTCCATGACACCATTCCCCTCTTCAGGAACTAAATTAGCTGGTTTGATAAGATCTTTTTGAAATTAACTGGGGTCTTTTCACTGTCTTGTTTTTGGTCTGGTAAAAACAGAAGATGACATAAGCTAAGCACGTTTTACTAGCATTCGCTAGTAAAAAACAAGCCACCGTCTATAGAGACAGTGGCTAGCTAGCAAGCTAAAGCTAACGTTACCTCATGGGCTATGCTGTTTTACCATGAAACTCTTACTTAGATTTACAGGTCACCTTTATGTCACAATGACAGAAGATGAAAGTTTCACTACTTACCATTGCTCAGAAGGGTTCATTACCTTGCGTTGCAGGCAGTGAGTGTCACAGGGTAGTGACAAATTCATTGTTAAGGGATATTGCCCTTCTCAACAGTGGAGGCCCCATGATTAAGGTAAATTATTATCACACTACATAGATAAGTGATTGTATGTGATGATGAAGCAGCATAAACTAAGGCTGTAATGAGATTAAGCCTTGCAGTTATTATTTCTGTTTTTTCACATTTATGTTTAAGGAGATGATACCAGGGAAAGGTTTTATTTTGTGCTGTTACAACAAAATGCTTGAAATAAACAGCGTTGAAATTGAGCAGTTTGAAATTTTTTCTTCGATATTATTACACTAAAAAAAGGTACTGTTGGTTGCTGGTATCGAATTCCAGTTACCTGTAAAGGGATCAGTTCAAATGTGAATGGAACCCAACCATACTGCTGACGCAACTTGCCAAAACGGAAGTATGATGAATTAAAAAGATATGGGTAAACATTACAATGTTCTATGCAGCAGCCATAGCAGACTTCACAGTGCAGTGACAGGTTGGGCACCATCTGTTAAACAGTGACCACTGGGAACACATTTTTCAGAGACATCTGATGATGAAAAGGGGTGTGCAAATTTTTGAATGCGCCCAGGGCTCCAGATTGCAATCAAATGGTTGTGTTTTGCAACTGTTTTTTTTTTTTTGAGACAGTGCAATTAACTCTTACAACTACTCTCACCTGCAGAACCTGCAAATGTTTTTTTTGTTTTTTTTTTTTTGTTATGTTGAAAAAAATTAGGGAGAGAGACTGTCAGTGTAGACCAATGGCTGGGATCACACTGAGATGTGTGGTGCTAGGCACAGCCTCTCCAAAAATGCTATCTGAGTCGAATGTCAGAAAAAGCAGCTGGGAGCGCCTGTGGAACACTTCACGGTCCCATTTGTTGAAGTAGAATTGTCTGTGTAGAAGTTTTTCGGGATGTGTCGTTCAGACCTGTCCCTCCCGGTGGCCAGATCCCCCCCCCAAAAAAGTGGGTGAAGGCCTGTGGGGGTCAGCACCTTGACTGAGAGTGGGAGGCTGTAAGGTGACATTGACAAGCACTGTGACTCCTTGTTTTGAGCGTCCAAAGTTTAAATTATTTTTCAAAATTATGTGTTCGCCAAAGATGACAGCTGATCACATCTGGATCTGCTGTGAGTCAGTACAACAGCTGTTTGTGTCTGCACATATCAGTACTGTAATATCAGGCACACAGTTATCAAAGTCTCTTTCTATGTAATGTTACCTAATCAATAAACATCTGCACTGAATAAAAAGCTGCATGCTGTATTTAAACTGTGCACTGTGTCAAGCAGAGGCACACAAATCATTTCTACTGACAAGAAACGTTTATATTTTTGATTTGTTAGTACTTTGTCTGTTTTTATTGAGGTCTTGAGTTTGAAGTCATTATTTAATAACTCAGAATATAATTAAGCGGTCTTTTAAACACTGAAATTTATTTACGAGGCCAAATGTTTCAGGGAAATTTAGATTTGGTCACTTTATCAATGCTAAATGGCCAGCCTAATTGCCTTTTTTAAAAAATTAATTAGCAAACAGACTCACTTACTCACTCTGAATTTATTCCATAAAAGTATTCCAAAATCCATAATGGGCAACATGCAAGGTAACAACTAATGAAAAGAGAACTATTTCTAATGAATGCAGAAAGTTGAAATTTGCAATGCAAAAGATACTGTGGTATCCCATTTGAACGAGGAGAAGGTTCAGACTAAAGACACATAAGTACAAATTGGATTTGAAACAGATATCAAAACCCTTTCCAAATGTTGGGAACTGATTTGTAAAAATGTGATTGCAGGTGGGGTTCTTTTTTTTTTTGCTTTTCAGATTATTAAAATTCAATCAGGATACAATCAGGTTACGTCAAATTTCAGATCTGGGCTGACAGTCTGATCAAGGCCTTAGTGTTTGGAACATAGCAACAGTTTAGAAGCGGTTCATGATGCAGGCATGGTCTGACAATTTTTAATACATTTTTATTATACATTCTCTCACCATTAAAATGTTCAGCCATGTTCAAGGAAACACCAGGTGACACTCAGATGATTTTGTGCAGAGTACCACTTGAAGGGTAATCCACAGGAGCCAAGAGATTTTTCAGCAGTGGAGCAAAAACACCAACCAAAAAGCAGGACTGATTTGTTTTTTATGAAACCTCATGACAAGTGGAAAACGATGGATAGGAAGGAGAGAGAGAGGATGGTCGACAACAATACGTACAGTGTTTTTTCTCTGTGTCAGCGGAAGTGACACGCAGTATGAGGGAATTTCTAGGAAATGAAGGCTAGCAAAACAAGAGCAACGTGACTGCATCAATTTTGGTGCTGTGCCACTCCTCCACTGCACACTGGCACTGCTTCGCTTACTTTGCCCATAGAAAAATCACATGTCCAACTGGTGTGTCTGTGTCGTTGTTGCAGGCATTTAAACTGTGAGGAGCTAAGTGTGACTTCAGAGCCTCTTGTGTGCAGCACTACATTTGACTTAGAGAAACAAAGATACAATAACATCTCACAGGCAATTTAAATATGATCAGCTGATGTGATGGAGTGCTGATTGGAAGCACAAACAGGAAAACAATGAATACATTAGAAGTTAAAACAGACTTTCTGGTCGGTGTTATTTCTGTCTAAAATCTGCATTTCGTTTGGACAGACGTGCAGATATCTGTTGGCAAAATTCTGTTCATGTGAATTTTCTTCTACTTTTAGATTTCTCACTGATCTTTCAGGAGAAATATCTGTTTGGGTCATATCTGTTTTTCTCCTCCATCCCTCACTGATAATAGCTATTCAATATCCAGTTTGTCCTTTTCTGTTAGTCAGTTTTTCCAGGAAATAAAAAGCCTCCGGGTCACAGGAAGTAGTGCATTTTATGATTTGTTTGGATAAACAGTACCAGGCACTGTGAGCAGACAAAAACACTTAAACTGTGAAATAACACAAATACAAAACAAGCTGAACAAACCTGTGGTTTCGCTTGCTGTGTGGAGTGTTGATTTAAAAATTGTTTTCTTGCTAACAAAGAAATGAGAAGATCGAGACCGTTCCTATTCCACAATTTTGTACTGTAGTCAATGGACAGAGACTAATTATTTTTTGATCCAGTTTAAATTGTGCACTCATTCTCAGATATGATGTTTGTCATTTTAAAAGATAATTTTACAAATCAATAAAGTTTTAGATTGCCCTGAGTTAAGTACCACTTTGTTGAAACATGGCTATAACCTTACCACAGTGTACTTTGTTCCTTCTGAATGAGTAGAAAATGGATTAAGAGAGGTAAAAATCATTACAAACATGGGCATGCTGAGAGCTACAGCTGAGCAGTCACATTTTATCAACAGTCAATCTGTGACTGTTGATAAAATGTTGCAATGGGGTGTGTAGTCTTTCTAATACTTATACTTATACTTCAGCAGTTGTATGATGAAATATGTGAGTTTCTTGTCTTCCAAAATTATGTTTTACATTGACAAACATATTTGAGATTGGTGGGACAATTTAAATGGATTAAAAATATAATAATTTGTCTCTTTCCTGTGAATACCGTTCATAGCATACATAGTCCAAATGAAGAGCAGTGGAAAATCTGTGACTGTTGTTTAGATCTCGGATACTAAAAATGTGTATAAGTGTTACAACACTCTGTAAGTGTTACCAAAAATTTTTTACAGGATGAAAAAAAATGACAGTTCAATATTTAATAATATGGGTCGCACTCCATAGATCAGGTAGCTCAAGTGTGCTCAAGCGCGGTTAGACAAACTACAACCTTAGGCACACTATAAATTCTTTTAACGGGGAGAACAGCTATTCTGACACTGAAGTCTCTCAAGCAGCAGTACCCAGCTCGCTCTTTCCTCCTGCTTCCTGTCTATTTGGTAAGCTAAGCTAACCAGCTGCTGACTTTGACTTTAACGTCATGCTTTAATAGTGTACTGAACTAAACGACATAAAACTACTATCTGTTTTTAGCTAACATTAGGCAAAAAAGCAAATATTCTATGATGAATTATCATAAAAGTAACTGTGCACTCGTGTTCAGCTGTTACACTGCCATGCTTACAAGCTCTAAGGCGAAAAAGCTAGTAACATTAAGTGGTGCCTCTCTTTAGCCCTGCTGCATTTCCTTATAAATTGTGTCCTAAACATGTTTATACACTTGTAATTTCCACATTCTGGAGGCATGTCTGCATGTGGATATGTCACCAGCTTAGATTTGTCATGGTCCTGGATCTTAGTTAGTAGCTGCAGATGAGCAGGTTAGCTTCTCGTGCTCACCTGTCAAGTTAGCTAGCCCACTTTTCTTGTTCTTTTTTAGTTTCAAAAGGGTGAATATTTATAATTTGTGATGGTGCATTGGACAAAACTGTTTACTGTTTGCAAGTCTTGACAGTTTGGTTTTCTGGCGTCCTCTCCAACTTCACCAGGTAGTCCTTCGTTCTTCCTTGTCTTTTACAGGAGAAAGCACAACGCAACACAGCTCATTAACATTTCAGTCCCACGCATGCAAACTTACAAAAATCGTTATTGTCAGTTTTCAGTAATAATAAATAACCTAGGGGATGAAAAACAGATGTAGCCTGAAAAGATTTAAGTGCCCTCATCATACTCTGTTTAGTACAAGTCCTACTTTCAAAATTTTAGGCGCACTTAAGTGAAAAGTATAGGCATCAGAATACATTTAAAGTATCAAAAATGCTTTTTATACAGAGTGCCCTATTTTAGAATATTACATAGCATACGGGCTATTAGCCTATTGGGTTCAAATTTTTTAGATTTTTAATTTTTTCTCTTTTTTTTCCTAAGAAGTTCAGCTACATCACTTCAGTGTTGTAGCTGGTAAAGGTGGAGCTCCTTTCATATGTCAATTTTATTTATATAGTCTACTTTGTATACTTTATATGCAGTAATTTATGATTTCATCAAAGTTTTATCCTAATCCATAATTTTGCATTGTGATTTATTTGTTTCCTCATCTGAATTTACATAGTAAGTCATAGCTTAAGTTATCAGATAAATGTCATGGAGTAAAAGGTCTGTATTTTCCTCTGAAATGAAGTGGAGTAGAAATTTAATTGGAGAAAGTGGAAGTACCCAAATAAAGTTGGCCCACAAGATTTTCAGCATTGTACATGGGCTAACTACAGTAGGCTACATGAGTGAATACTAAGAGTGTACTTGAAGCTGTTGAGGACACTGTGTGCTACAGACCACAGGTTGCCACACTGTCACATCAGCAGAAAACATGAATCCAGCCCAGTTGTTGCTCTTCATTTTTAATTCATACTTTGCATTTGCCTTTGTCTTCTCATGATCCCGGTGCTGCTGCTGTATGATTGACAGCAACAAGCATATGAGTGCATATCTGAGACTTTATGAGGGCCTCATGACCGCTGATTGTGCAACAGAATCGCCTATTACTTACACAGCCAATGCAGTGAGGTTTGGCCTGTAGTCTGAGGACAAACTGGCAACCTTGTATTTGTGGTTACATCATGTTGGTGAGTGTGAAAGCTGAGAAGACAAGGGAATGAAAGTAAGTGATTAGGATTTGGAGTGAATTAAGGGGAAGAGGGAGGAAAAACAACACGCAGAGGAAAGTTGGTTATTATTTGCACACACATCCTTCCATAAGGGCGTGGCACAAGGTTTGTGGCATTTCAGGCAAACTTGGTAATCCCTGAGAAAACACAAGGGAAGAGGAAAACACAAAGATGGCCTCGCAGAGTGACTCTCACATGAAGAACAAGCCGGGATTTGGTAATGCAGATGGACAGAGGCAGATGTAAATGACGGCCAACATTTTTTGAAAGATCCTATCAACTCAGAGAAATATTGCGTCTCTGCAGAGCTTGTCTGTTGGTGGGAGAGCGGTGGGAGCTGGGAGGTATGCAGAGAGTTTTTTGTAGAAGTATGTGATGTAAAACACTGGAAGTAGGATAGCAGCTGAGGCTGTCCAGCGTCCATGAATCAGGCTGAGGCACCGTGAAGCAGCAGCCCTCATAGGAGCCAGATGGGCCCTTGGCTCAACACTGGCAGGGATGAAGGAACCCACACACACACACACACACACACACACACACCATGCACGCACAGGCAAGATGGGAACAAACCAGCTCCTATGTGTCCTGCAAATACAATCCTGGGAATTCAAGCGAAAGAAGCCCTTTCGTGCATGTACACGTGACTTTATGTAAAATAGTTTAGAATTATTATCATGAAGTGTACATAAAGCATAACAGAAATAAGTGGGCATGCAGGCCTGCACACAGTCACACTGAGTTTGTTATAATTTTTTATTTTCCCGGAAATACGGAGCTCCAAAACCGACAAGTTGGTTAAGTGTCATCAGATAAGTCAAAATCAAAGTTGTTGAATATTTAAGCTGTGGTGAAATACAGGATTAAAACCTTTCGCTTTAACATCCAACCAGTTTCTGTTGTTTTTTGTCACTTGCTCAGTGAGTTTTCCCTTTTCTGGTCCTGAAGCATTGAACTTTTTATTCTTTCATATTTTTCACAGCACAAAATGTTTTTAAAATCTAATAAAGTTTTCTTTCAAAAAGTGGGTGTGACCACGTAGGCCTGCGTCCAAGGCAACAACTGGTCGTGTTTGTGTGTGTGTGTGTGACATCATTAAAAACATGAGCATGTTTTTTTCAGCTAGCTAAGCGTCATGATAAAACCAGCTGATGCACATAATGGTTATTCATCCGTGGAGTTGAAGCAGTGATGCTACAGCAAAATATAATACACAGTAAATTACTTTAGCATTGCTGCAGAAACCGTGGTGACAGCAGCTTAAGCAATTCAGCCAAAAGGCCGACAAACAACAAAGTAAGAGAACCAACTAACTTGTTACTTGATAACTTAATATCTAAGCAGTTTTTAGATCAGTTTGTGTGACATTGTGCAGAACAGAAACTAAAATTACACACAATAACTTGCAAGTTTTGTTTATTGTTTTTTAAACATATACTTTGCAATGAAAATGATGTTAGAGAGACAAAAAAATGGTGTTTTGTCCAACTTAGATTTTTATTTTGTAGTTTGACAATTTCAGTATCTTTGAAAATATAAAAATTTAAAACTCAAATGGAAGAAATCATAATTCTTCAGAGGAGCAAAAGGTGTGTTCACATGGAAGAAGTTCAAAATGATGTGAAAACACAACAAAGTCAAAATGAATCAGTGACGTGACAGAGACTTCCCCCTCAGATCGTCTGAGCAGGTCACAGTTTCAGTGGGACTTGAAAAATGAAGTCTTGCTGCAATGAATGGTTTCCTAATGCCCATCATCCATGTCTGTTTCACTTCATTTAGAAAGACTGTGACTGATTTTAACTTGTTGTGAACTCGTGTGATCCAAGCTTACAGGCCACCAAAGCGATGAGTTGAGGAAAAAGAGCCACATTTTATGGACTTTTATGGATAATTATTGAGATTTATGTGAAGATTATGCTGAATTATTTCTAGAAAATACACATTTTCTAGGTTGTTTAGCTATAGATTATTTCAATTAATACAAAATGTTCAAAAGTTGAAACTTGTATTTCTCGAATATATAAAGAAATACATTCTTTGAATAGCTATCGTAATAAAATCAACCCTTTTCCAAGTCAGTACAAACAAATAGGCATTAACAATAATATAAAGGCTTACCAAATATCTGTTTTAAGTTACTGCATATATTTTCATTATTATTTGGAAGGTGTTACTAAAAGCCTTTCTCTGGGAGGTCTTTAAGGTTCCGCATATCCATACATTTTTCCATTTTTCTGAAAAATAAGCTCACAAACTGCATGACCACAGTTTGTATGTCAGAAATAATCTCTGCATAAATATCTGTGGCTGCTTGTGATCATATTCATAAACATTTGATCCACTGACCGGGCCCAAAACAATCACTGGACCTGTCCAGAGTAGAGTGCCACAGTTTCATACACTGTGACTGACAGCCGATCGTGGTCTCCCAGAGGTTAATCTCCCTAAAAAATACGATTATATTGACATCTATCATATGACTGTGGCAGGACTTGGTTTTTGTGGTTTCATACATCTAATAAATCTAATCCTTGTGAAGGCAGAACAAAGGGCGGCAATCACAAACAGATCAAAAACGAGACTTTTCACACAGACTAGGCACAGTCACACTGAAAACCCAATCTGCCTCCGAAAAAGAAATTAAACTCCGTAAAGTAAACAAGTTTAATTCCCACTGTTTTCTCAACTTTAAGAGGGAGATTTATTAGCTGTACCTTAAGGAGAAACAAAATGAAGTTACTCTAAGTTCAGCTCTTGTGTTAAATTGTGATCAGTTGTGAGTTTATTTAACTTAAATTTTAAACTTGAACAGAAATAAAAATGTCCTCACTGAGATTTATTCAATTTGCATGCCTGTTTTTTTTTTCTGCAGGTTCCAAAGGAATTTCCATATTGTGATGCTTTTCAACACAGTTGGAGTCATTTGAAGTTGAAGTTGTTGCACACAGAAAAAAATCAGGAAGAGAAACACATTTTTAAATGATGATACTGAAGAGCGACATGAAATGTTCAGAAATGTAAATATCAGCGAAAGTGAGGCACTTTTTTAAAAAAAACCTTGGACAATATAGTACAAGGTATGGATATTTTGATATGTTGTTTGACGTTATTTTCAAGCCTCTTGTTTTTCTCTTATTGAACATTCAGTCAGTGCAAATAAAATACAAACAAGAAAGATTTAATCTAGGTTTATTTAAATCAATCTTGTTTTTGTTTCTTGTTGCATAAACCCGTAATATATACCCTCCTGGTTTTTCTTTTCTGATGTGTACTGTATGTTCACCATACACTCATGTATCACAGACATGATGCAATATACAAGGAATAAACTTTTAATTCAAAATCCAATTTTGGTCCCTTTTTTTAAAACCAAATTCCGATGTTGCCTTTGTGCCTGTTGAAAAGTATAAAACAACACAACAACTATCTATATGTTGAGTACATTCTGTTTTCCCTTTCTAAGTTGGAAGTAGAAAGTTACATGGAGGCACTGAAGGCAGCATCATACACAGGAGTCTTTCTGCTGTAGTGTCTCCTTTCTCCTCTCAAGGACATTCGCTGCTAAACACTGACCTCTGCTGGCCACTGGTCCTAAACAAAATTGTAGTCCACTTGAATTCATACAAATAAAACTCGTGCATAAATACTGTAGCTGTTATATGTTACAGATATCGACTGCACACAAATAAGACCCTTAATCTACACCGTCTCGCCCCTTTTATTATTTGTTAATTTGGTTTGTTATTAATATAATTTTGATTCAATTTAAACTCAGAAGCCTAATTTTAAGTTGAACTGAAGTTGTCCTCAGTGATCAATAACTACACTCCCGTAGGTTATCAGGGTTTTTCACAAAGCGATGGTCAAAATTGAGAGGCAAAAGGATGAGATATTCTGAATTTAATCCCAGGAGGGGTCATGTGTCAAAAACACTGGATCCTACAATTCCCATGATGCAACTGTTGCTGCTACATTTAGCATCTCAGGCCAAAGCTCAGACAACCATGACTGCATCAACAGGGTTGCTCTTCCTGACGAAGCTTCCTCACAGCCAGTAGACTGACATTAATGTGTAAAATGGAGTGAACTACTCCTTTAAGAATTATGTCATGCAACATAAATAACTAAAGTTATGATTAATTCAATAAATCAATGATAATCTACACAAAGACAAAATTAAGGCACTTTTAGCCACCTTTGACATGTTTGGAGTGGGTCTTAGGGATATTTTAAGAGACAAAACACAATATATCAGCTACTCACTGTTTCTTTGCACTCATCACAACTTCTGTTTTGATCTGTCACATCTGGCTCCGCTTTTTTCCTCTTTAAATCTCCTGGGGATGTTGTGCCAGGAAATAATTTATTAAGCATTCATGGCTGTCAGACAACCAGTGAGAATTCAAGGAACTGCCAAAATAAAATGTAAGAAAACGTAAGAGAAGCAACATACTGGAGCTTTTCTGCTCCCTTTCATAGATTTGTTTTGTGATTTTCCTGAGGAGTGCTTGGACAAAATCTCCCAGAAACAATCAAGGTGGCTTGAGATCAGGGGACTAGGACACATCATATGATTCACATCATTATATACTCATTAACCTTAAAGTGAGCCCTCATTCCCTCCTGGAACTGCAGAATTACAAATTCAAGCCTAATTTCTTTGTTTGGGTATCAGATTCATAAGAAGACAAAATGCATGATCCTCTTGGTTGTGGTTGGTTTTGTTCACAAGCTGTTACTGTCTTTTAGAGCCCGGGAACATTTTCCTCAATAACTCCAGGAGGTGGCAGTAGTAGCCTGCTGAAGACTCATGCTGATGAACTGGTTAACCCCACTTTCTACCCCAGAGTGAGAGAATCCTCAAGCTCCCACTGCTGTAGCAGAGATATGAGCCTCTCTTATGCTGTTTTAACTCTGACATGCTGCCTGCACTGTGAGATGATCATGCATTTATATGTGCATGCGCGGATGTGTGAATATGTCTGCAGGATGAAGTTGCCTAAGTTTCCAAGAGTCCACACTGGTTTCCTTCTCCCCTCCTCGCTCCTTAAAGTGCGCATACACTCCTCTTTGCATATGGCTGGTTGGAGCTGCATGTATGTGTGTGCTGCTGCAGTCTCCCGGGCGCTGCCACCCTGCCCAGACTACTAATGCCCTACCTGCTTCTCATTAGAATGTCCCGTTCGAGTCCAGCCATCTGCACCAGCTGGTTGGCAAACCCTCTGCCAACCGTTTGATGTCGACGAGGAGCTCAGCGACACGCTCGAGTCCCAGCGCCAGACTTAAAAAGACCTTTTTGCTTTGTAGTTTTTTTTTTTTTTTTAAAGAGACTGAGAAAAGTCCTGATGTTTTCATCCAGGCTGGCAGGCTTAAAGGAAACATGAGGTGGGTTTGGATGGCATCAGGCGAAGCTACTTCAGCAAGTGTCTGCACAGTTTCAGCTGCCTTACATGTGCTAGATTTGTCCTGGCAGATGCTGAGAGAGGAAGAGGTGATGTAGTGGTAAACAGAGAAGAGGGAAACTAGACTCAGTGTACAAAATGTCTTCTCGTCACTGGTTCGCAGCCTATTAATTCTTGTTATAACTTGTCAACATCTCCCATCAGGAACAACATTTTTGATGTGCTAGAACCATCTTAGCACACATTCGTTTTTTCATAGAAAGTCAGAATGTTTGAGGTTTTTTTAAGCCAGTCTAGATGCCCTGTACAATAATTTATATCAGTTTAATTCCTGGTGGTCTGGGAACAGAATATAGACCTTTTTGTGAAGCTAGAGTCGGTAGCATTGTTAGCTGTAAACACAACAGTCAAATAAGGCCCCCGTACGTCCTCCGCTCAGTGCCACCAGAAGTATCATAGCACGTACTTATACTGCTTGTACCTACACAGCAAGTTATGTTTAAATATTACATTTGTTTTAATGATAATAATAATTTAGCAAGCTAGCTCTAGCTAACCGCCAGTGTTTGGCACCCACCTATCCAACAGAGAGCAGGCTGGCTCCTCGTCGCTCGTTGTCCCCAGCCTCTCCTTGAGTCCTTAAAAGTGGGTGAAAGCCAAATTATAATTTAATCTCATTCTGGAATGAAGCTTTATCCACTTTCTGTTTCACCTCACTGGGGCTATATTTCCTTTCTTGCTCACTACGCATGCATCTGCAGTTTTCTGTGGTCTAAATGATGTCCAGTTGCTATGTTTTATCCCCTCTGAACCTCATTTGCTGTCATTTGCTGTGAGAAACGTACTCACTCTCCTCCCAGAAATGTCCCGACTAACCCAAAACATTATTAACAGGCAGAGGGCGGGGACTCTGCATACACATTCACCACCACATATATATCTATGGGCCCATAAGTGATCATTGAACTGTATTATTTTTGTATAATTTATATTTTATTTTTTAGGAAAATGTTACTGATTATACCTTTAAGGAAAATGACAGGAAATATAATGTAATAGATAAAATCTAAACCTATTAAAGGTGTGAAGTCAAATGGGAATTGGGCTCAGTGTAGTTTGAAAATGTGGATCCTCACCTCCACACCAATATGACAGAGGTGAATGAAATTATGTTTGCGGTGCTCAGCAAAGTGAAAAATTACATTTGAAAAATTTAGCAGCAGAATCTCTGTACAAAAAAAGCCCCTGTTACTCTGGAAAATCTATAGAACACAGGTCAGGAAGTTTTATCCAGAAGAAGAAAACTGCTCATGGTGAAAGGGATATTTCAGAATAACTCTTTCATGTGAATTGACCCTTTAAAACCAACTAACATATTTTTTTCTCTTTCTTACTCCCATGCCAACCATTACTCTTTGAATGAAAAGGTGAGTTATTCTGGGTTTAGTGGCGATAAATCCATGCTAACCAGACAACAAACCATGTTTTTTTTTTATCACCTGTGTTTGTACCGGTGGCTGCTCTGCCCAGAATAAGAAGCAGTCAGTGATTTATTTTGGCCTGCTCTGATGTCACGCTGGCCTGTGGGGCACACTGAGCCGTCAGAGGGAAATACGACGAGGTCGCCTCTGGATGTCTGTGAGGTGGGTAAACATGTGTTCAGAGATACTGGATACGGGTAAATACACCCACAGGCACAGGCTGACACACGTCTGGACTAATCCCTCCCTCTATCTCTTCATCAGCCTCTCTCTCTTTCTCTCTTCCTCTCCCTCAGCTCTGCTCCTCCTCCATTACTTTATCATCTCCCACACTTAGAAAACAAACCTGCATAAACCCGATGATCCAAATGAGGAACGAGTGAGAGTGAATGGGAGCAAAATGAGAGGAGTGTTGGGAGGCAGCTCTTAAACACGGTAATGGCCGACTCTCCATCATGTGGAGCCTCCTCGGGCCTGCAGGTGCCAGACCTGTGCTGCTGGAGACTCACCGAAACATACAGATGAATTAATCATTGCCTTCTCCTCCATGCTCCTCCTCACTCTGTACTCCTTCTCTCTCTCTCAAACACCTACAAATTCTCACCTCTACCTCTTGCCATTCATTCTCTGTGTGTAAACATCACTCTGCAGCCTTCTCTCTTCTTCGTTTTGCACTCTGTCTTACCTCTGTGCATTTTCCTCATCCATCTCTCTCGCAGCTTAAATCCTCCCCTTCCTCCCCTCCGGCGTGTTGTGCTGATGTGTAATGCTGACCCACTTTATCTGACTGGCAGCAGAAGGAAGTAACGACTGGGGAAAGAGGAAAGATGGAAGCGCTTCTTCCCGGCTGCTCATGTCCCACAGTGCTGCATTTAAGGTAAATATTTTTACAGCACTGCTCATCACAAGGACTTCTGGAAAGGCCCTTCCCACCTTGCCAACCTCCTTCTCACCGCAAGATCAAATATTCATTCGCCCTCCCATCATCTCCCTCCTCATCTCTCCGTCACTCGGTGTGTTTAACCCCCACATCATGTCATCTCTACTTCCAATGCTTTCTCACATCTCTCCACGTCCGCTCCATGTCTCTCTGTTTGCTCATTGCAAACTGCTCCAGTGCACAGATGTGTGTGTTTCATGGGTCACACTTAACATGCAGTTAACACATCGGATGGGAGTGATATGCACAGGCTATTCTCTCACGTGTATTTCAGAGAGTTCATGCTAAGATAACAAAGGAGCAGAGCCTCGACTTTTTCCAACGTATTGAAAATGAAGAAAAATAATACAGCACCGAATCCTGTTGAGTGGCTAAATACTACTTGTCTTCCATTCACCTAAATATTGTTCTTTAAGCTCAAACAACTGTAGAGAAAAGGTAATATGATAGTTCTCACATATTGTGGCTTTGCTGTGTATTTCTTGGTATAAATTTCCTGATACATTTGTAATCGGAGTGTGTTTGTATTGTGTGCTTTTCAGATCACATTTGTACGTAGGATTTTTTGGAGCCTATGTATCCTGATGCAGCAGTTAACTCCACCTGAGTCCAGTCCCTGGGTGACGTTATGCTGTATGGGAGGAGTCTGTAACTTTAATGTATGAACAAGTGTTTTAAGACTGACCTGACAAAGACCCACTATGGACTGAAATGTTGTCATAGTCCAATAAAGTAATAAAGTATATTTATCATGGTGAGCAGGTCTTATGATTACACCATGATCTAATGAAAGTGCATTGAGTGGTCGAGGGTTAGTGGAGAGTAAACAGTGAATTTCTGCCCAGGTTAATCCAGTAACACATAAAAAAATTATTTAGCAAGATGCAGTCCTAATAAACTAATAAGTTCCTGTAAGAATAAGAATATTATTGAATATAATGTGCAGAGCTGCATGATAGAATAAATGTAAATCCCATAGGAACATTATAACTTTTATGCAAAAATTACAAAATGGGAGCAACATCATGGAAAGGAGGTAAGAATATTATATTTAACCTAATAGCTATTAAAAGGCTGATTAAATGTTTGTGGTTGAAGAAGGAGGCAAGATACAAAGCCCTGATGACATGCATGTGCAGTTCAACTCTTTGAGTGATGATGCAGACAGTGTGAAGTTAGGACAAAGTCACTGTTTTACAAGTCTCAGGTTTTTGCTTTCAAGTCCTGAGTCAGGTCCAAAATCCTAAACTTTGAATTTTGGGTCCCAAACAAGTCATAAGTCTTCTTCTGATCTATTAAATTGACTGGCGTCAGCTGGCTACTTATTGGCTCTGGTGTTTAGTCACGTAACACACTTGTTCATAGTTTGTTCTTACACTTGATTGGATGTTGTTGGACGCTTTAAACAAAATGAATTCTGGGGGAAGAAGTGTTGACTTGCTGGGAATGAATAGCGCTAATGCTGATTCGGGAAGTGAAGGGAAATATATTGACTCATGGCACGTTTTTGAAATAACATACATTTAAATCTCAAGTATTTTCAAGTCAAAAGTCCAGGTGAAGTCATGAGTCAGTGGTGTTGATGTCAAAGTCCAGTTGTAAGTCATTAATAATATTGTCAAGTTGAGTCTAATGTCACCAAATTAAAAGTCTGAAAAATGGATGCATTCAAAGCCCCTGTAGGAATATCATAGGAATGTTTCTCTCTGGGAAGGACAAGCAGCAGAGGGACAGCGAACTGTAGAGGCAGGGAGATTTAAGGATGGAAGTCAGGCAGGTGGAGGACAGAAGGACACGTGGCTAACCTGCCTCTCCCGTCTCTCCCTCTATGAATATTTGATGCGAAGGTCTAAAACCGGCGCCGTGAACTCTGAAAAAGTGTGACAGCTGTAAATGCTCGGAGGAGAGCGGCTTACAACAGCTATAGAAGCAAAACGCTGGGAGAGCTGCTACTCTGAGAGGGCATCTGAGAGAGGGAGGCTGAAGAGGACAGATAGCACGTGAGTGTGTAGAAACATGGCAGGGTCGACCGACTGGAAACAGCTGTGTAAAGTCACACACACACATCTGTATTATTAGAGACATGGTGGAATCAAAGCAACTGGATAATGGGGAAATAAAAGTGCAGGCCTACATGACTCTTTTCCTTAAAACAGAATAAAATTTTTATTTTTATAGATGGTGGTTTGTAAATATGTGTCAGGTTAATCCATTTCTTTTTACTACTTATAACTACCTTAATTTTAAAATTATCACTTGAATCAAGTCTTAATTCCCCTCTTACTTTAACTAAACAACCAGAAAAAAGAGAGGACTACCACATTGTCCTTATTTCAGAAAATCTTGTCTATACTTTGGAGACATTTGGTCATTATGAAATGTACTGGAACACACACACACACACACACACACACACACACACACACACACACAACCAAAAACGAACATGCACACACACATTCTCTCTTAGTTGCGAAATGCCA
>JAQLOL010000024.1:5030225-5042611 GCA_029783665.1 Naso thynnoides
GTCTCAAAATATATATATTTTTTTAAATATCTCAGATCAATGTGCGTGTTCACCATGCTTCTCTTATGTGTTGACATGTGAACAGAAATGGACAAAATAACTTATTTTCAGTTGCTTCCTTACTATATACAACTGGACAACTGTATACTGGTGTGTTACATTATCTATTGTGCAACAGAAAAACTAGCCAAATAGCAGGTGTAATGAATCAAGCATCATTAGCATACATCCTGAGTACAGCCCATATTGATAAGTGGTAAGTGGATTACATTTAGAACGAGCTTGTCTAATGTTTTAATTACTGAAAAGGTATCATAACACAATTCAGCATTCACACAAAAATGGCAGGAGCTTCTATGCAAATATATGTTGACATGTTTTCCCACCATGTTAGCTCTGTGCTTGAACAATTTTCTGCAGGATTCCTCAAACCTTGCCTACTATCTAACAAACCGGCCAGCCCGTGTTTCTGACTGTTTGGAGCAAAACTATTGTAGACATTCTCCATCAGCAGAAGGTGCTGCAAAACTGACAACAACTTGCATAATTTGACACACTCACTTTGGTATCCAAGGAGGAGACTTTTTTTTTTGGTTCAAGTTGGGAACCAATTTTTTTTTTTTTTAACCACAAACCAGTTTGTTTTTCATGGAAATGCTCTAAACACATCCCGAACAGCCATGAAAACCACAACAGAACTAGTTCCGTGATGGAAAAGGCCTACTATACCACAGACACCAAAATCCACTAGGAGCAAGTTGTGGTTCAGAATCTCGCACAAGGACACCTCAGCATGCAGACCAAAGGAGATGGTGATCGACCACTGACTGTTTGATAAGTGGACAACCCACCTTTACTCCTGAGCTACAGCCCACAGTCTATATTGTCTTACATTTTGTGCAGCACCGGTTGTATTTTTCAAAAGTCTCTTTTCTCTCACAAACCATAATACACACACATACACACACACGCACACAAATCTAGAGTAAACAGGAGAGGACTGAAAGATATAGTGGTGCTTGGAGGTGGGTGGCACTCCTCAGCGACTCAGTAATAAAAGTCGAGCGTGATTTGAAAAGGTCCTATTGTGGGTTCATTCTGTTTTTCCACGAGGGTAGCATTCCTCCCAAATTGGACAAAAGAATTTTAATGGGGCGGCTAATGGACTGTGATTAGATAGAAGGAGAGGGAGAGAGCAAAAGAGGGAGAAAAAGAGAGAGAGACACAGAGAGAGAGAGAGAAATAGGTGGGCCTTATTGCGAGTGGACAGGCTGGGGGGCTAAATGCTGCAGTGGGGAGGGAGCTTGAGTTTCATCCATCCAGAGAGAAGGGGCGATGGGCCGGGAGATTACCCCTTTTACCTGCAACCTTTGAGGAGAAACTGGAGAGAAGGACAGGGGGTTTTATTGCAGAGGTTAGGTTGCAAGGGGGACACAGGGGAGTCCACTCCAAAGGTATATCCGCACATATAGTGGTGGGATGGATGGAAGCCCACCTGCTTTTAGCTGTGAGTGGATTCACTGTGGCTCAAGTGGCTTAATGCAGCGTTCTGTTGTACAAAGAGAGACTGCAGGACTGTGCAGCAGGCACAAGGGCAAGGATGCTAAAAATAGGACTGAGGTGATATATCTTTTATGATAAAACCTGAGTGTAAATTGAAGACTGATATAACATAAAATAAACTTGATATATTGAACTTTATAAAATTATTTGTTGACACTTTACTAAGAGCATCCATCTAAAATACATTATAAACACACTTATAATGTGTTATATAGGTTCAGAATGTGTTATAATGCATTATAGAGACAGGCATCATAGAAAGTGTTACCAGTTGTTCTAATTCCAATTTTATGTGTTATTCCTTTTTTCTTTTTTTTCCTTTGTGTGTGTGTGTGTGTCAAATTTTAATCAGCTGAGTTGTAAGCTTATAGCAAGGACATAATCAGATTGATGAATACAAAAATTTGACTTTACAGAAACTTGCAACTCCACATCGACTTCAACACTGATGATAGATAATTACCTCTTTGTTTACCTGTCAAGGAAAAAATATGTTCACACAAATAATTGTAATTATTGTTTCACAGGAATAACACACCAAAGGTCGGATAGTTATTATGTCTGTAAATTCACTGTTAAAGTCAGTTTGATATGACTCTGTAAGCGCCAAAGCAAAAGGTTTAATGTTTACACCAACTAAGGACTTGTTGATCTTGTCTACAAATATGATTGGGGAAGTCACAGCCATGATTTCAACTTTGAAAACAATGACTTTTTCATGCTTTTGCATCTACCTACCATCCACCTACCTTAGTATAATAAACTATTAACATAATACTGATATTGCTGTCATTTATAATTGATTGATAAATTAGATTTCTAAGTGAAAACTGACCTGAAGTGCAGTATGTGATCTAACCTTTCATACAGCACTTTAATCTTTTTTTTTATTACTGTATATAAATTAGAGGAATTATGGCAGCATATTAATCTTCACACTAATTAGAACGCTCTCACAGCAATTTAAGTCTCCAGTGAAATTGCTCTTTTAAGAATTGTGCTAAAAGAAAAAATTCGTTGAGTAGCACAAAACACCAATCTATGCAAAATAAAGTAACTAATTGACAAATTAAATGTCACTGTAAAAATATGTTTGCTTTCTCAGTGATGTCATTGGAGGAAGGCCACTGGCTCCTGTTTGAGGTGAAAGGAGAAAGGTTGTATCTCTTTATCATCCGCCTGTCTGAGCTCCGACAAACAAAAGCCTGTCAGTTATTAGCCAGCTACTGTTGACTTCTCATCCACTAAAAGCAAGAGTACGAGGTGCTAAAATCACACTGTGTTGTAACTTTTGAGCGTTTTTGTAGCTCGTAGTTTATTTTGCGGATGTGCACATTGTGTGTTTGCCCTGTTTGTAAGGTGGATGATTTTTTTTTTGCTGTTGTTGTTTAGCATAGTTGCTTCAGGAACTGCAGCCCCACATTCAGTGTTTATGTTTGTAGTTTTGAAGGGAATTTCTCAACACACAGCCCATTAAATAAATTTACATTCATGTTTGATTGGGATAATTTGTGACTTGATCTTGCAGGTTTTCATCCAGTGCCATCATCAGATTAAAATTTGGTTTGGGTAAAACTTTAGTTTACGACTAATGACCTGAAAATGTAATGACATCCTCATCAGCCTGAACTGCACTTTGTGTTCAGTGCTGTTGAGCGAATTTTAGCATGCTAACAGGCTGGACTACAATAAGGAATCAGCCTTTTACTGTGTTTTGTTGCATCTTCTTTGGCAAAATTATTTCCACTATCTCACAAATTGATTTATGATTAAATCCTGAAGGATCAAATCTTAGAAATCAATAAAAGTTTCTTTTATTTAGCAATTATCATCTTATACCCGTAGTTGTAACATTTTTTTTAAAAATAAAAAAGTGATTTTCAGTGTTTTGTTCTTTGACATTTCTGTTGCATTAACATTTATTCAAATGTTAGAATCATCAATTTTGAAATAAAATATAATCTCATCTCACTTTCTTGTCTTTTCTTGGAGCCATTTCTACCCGGCAGTGCAGGAATGCATTTGAAATGTTTTATTTTAATAACTCATTTCTATTCTAAATGTATGGATTTCTTTTCTGTGATCTCATCATTGTCACATCTTTCAGCCTCTTGGTTCTGTGAAACTGAAATGACTTGAAATCCCCTCTGTCTGCATAAGAGCACAAACACACACACTCTACTCTTACCTTCTTCCCAATGCAGATAAACCTCCTCTACACCTCACACACACACACGCACACACGCACACATTACATACTGTCATTCTTTTCCAAATTGGATAGAGACACTGCCATGCGATATTTACATAAGTAATAACAGGCGGCTGCTCCAGGGGCCAGCAGCTCCTATCTCACAGCACAGGATGGGTAATTGCTATTTTGGCACTGAGGTGCTACCTGTGTGTGTGTGTGTGTGTGTTTGTGCTTAAGTGTGACTGTGTGCATGTGTGTTTGTATGTCTGCAAGAAGGGATCATCTGAATAAGAATCAAAGCATGAGGAGTGAATTTATTAGGGATTTACGTACGCATGTGTATAAGCGTGCATGTTTGCATTTTGAGAGAATAAACCTCCTCTTCCTCTTCCTATTCCTCTTCCTCTTCCTCTTCTTCTCTTTTTATTTGCAGCACATGTCTGGATGACTGTTTGTGTTAGGTTGAGTCCAGTGGGAGACAGCAGGCTGCATTTGTAGCCCACAGATCCTCAGCTTGATATTTGGTATTGGGTCTGCACAGTTTGTTATCAGCACGTAAAGTCCCAGTGCTGCAAGTGTGCTGCTGTGTGTTTTAGATGGTTGGTGTGACTGGAACTCACTGCTTCTCTCGCTTCTCCATCTGCGTGTGCGTGTGTTGGAATATGCTTGTTTTGTGCAAATATGTGGGCAGCTGTCACTTACTCTGAACTAAACTGTTTCTCAGTGAATGTTTATTTAGAATGAGCTTGGTTTTATCTTTGCATGTGTTTCCAAGCTACAATGCATGTCTGCTTCTTCAGTGCTCTGCCAATCAACAGTGCGTGCACGCAAGCCTCTGTATGTGTGTTCTCGTTCATCTTTACTAATGAGAAGCATTTTTTTTAAGCAATAAAACATTTTTGAGAAAATACACATATTGTGCAGCCATGTTTTCTGTCCTATTTAAGTTTGAAGATTTAGGCAAGATTTAGGCTTTTGGGGGGTTAGAAGCTCCATCAGAGGCTTAATTCAGCTAATGGAAGGTCTTCACAGGTATAGAGAGTCAAACTGTGTTGCATGTGTGAGTGTGTGTAATCCTCAGCGCTCTCGACAGCTCGACAGCTCTCTTCTCTTCCGTGCAACTCAATAAGCTCCCGCTGCTGTCACTGTGCAGCGGCAGGACGCCATAGCAACCAGCCCACCTTTGGGTGATTACCATGCTCAACCCTACCTCACCCACCTCTTCCATCAACACCCATGGTGCAAACACAGCCCACCCCCGGGAAAAGCAGGAGGAGGAGGAGGGAGAGAGAGAAGAAGAGGTAAAGAATAGCTGGTCCTGCATCTCTGTACGAGATTAGAAAGGCGACTGCACGGTGGGTTTTTGCTGAAATCTTTCAGGCTGTCAGATTTTGTGATTTTTCTACCATCACTGCACAAAGTGGAGTCTAAATGATGTTCAGCTGTTTTTATTTTGCGACCTCGATGAGCCTGCAAAGGTTTGTTTGGAGTGAACCAGTTGATGAAGATAATTCAGCTCCCCTTGGGGAATAACAGAGGTTATAATGTTGACTCACACTGTGTTTTAACATCTAGGTGACATAATTTTATGCATAGTTATAAAAATATATTCTAATCATATGGTGCTGCTGCAGAAGCAGTTATTAAACCTGTAGGGAGGCACCTTATGGTACAAAGCAGTGTGGAAAATGAACTCAGAGGCTGCTTTTTTAAATAATGTATCAGTGATCCTGCTGTGCTTTAATGATGACACACACTACTAAAGACTTTTATAGACTTTTCATTGACACTGCATGTTTTTTTTTTGTTGTTTATTATGTGATGTTAACCAGAGAACCACCTGACAAAGATTCAAGGGTTTACTGTTCTTACAGAAGGCGATTGGCAAAATGCTAAAAGGATTTAATTAGTTTTTTCAAACGACTGTAAAGTATTCAATATATAACATATTAAAGGTCATATAGACAACTTCAAACCATCACTACAAGGAATCTTGCTCCCTGATGACCCACAGATATGCGGTACCAACGTCGTTATGCTATTTGCTTACAAGCCTTTGGTCATCAGACAGATGTAAACAAAAATATCTTTTTGGAACAAACAAAATTTTAGGAGGAAAAACAATACTTTTATTCTACACCCTTCTAAAAAACACTCTGTAGATGCATTATTAAAAAAAAAAAAATTAGTCTACATATAAATGTTAAAATACATAATTAAAGATACCACTACTAGCACAGCTATTGAAGCTGATTTTCGTCCTTATTTCTATTTTTGTTCATTTTTATGTTTGCCTTTAATCTAAACACAGCTGCTTGGCGCACACCACAAATACCGAGGCAATCATCTAGATAACTGCTGCGGTGAAACGTATTACGACTTTGCTAAAGTAGCAGGTCGAAACACTACAAGAAAAGGTAGGAGTTTTTTTCACATAACTGACAAAAACTGAAATATTACAACCTAAACCTGAACATACTCTAGCACCGTTTACAACCCTAACACTTGCCCCTTGGCTATTTGGCTGTTATTGCACGAAAGCAGAATGGAGGTCATTGTCGTTGTGTCTCTGAGCCAAAAGCAGAGGTAGTGCTGAACCAACGTCTGTATAAAAAGCTGAGCTGGCAGCAGTTAGCACCTCAAGGAAGAAAAACAACGACAGAAAACTTCAGCAAATTTAGGAGACAATGAGGTCTGGGAGCCACATAACTTGGCATGCTTTTAGAGTCGCACACTGACTGGCATGATTTGATTTTGAGCAAAAACAAAGGTGGTTGAAATGAAAAACTTCCTTGTTTTACACAATTTCCAAAAGGAGTTTTAACTTTATAATGTTGTTGCTTTTCTGTCACTCAGCTCACAATGAGGATGAGGTCTAACTTTCTATTATTCACGTTTCTCACGTCCTTTTTTGTTTTTTTACATCACTGCAATCAATCTATGCAATGAATAAGTAGATTAATAAATTCAATCAGCTATAAAGACAGCGCAGCATGTGTTGTCATTTAACATCAATATATCATTCCCACATTTGCATGTTGCTTGCTGTGACACTGGGTTGTGTTCGGCAGTAAAATCTGATTGTTTTATGACTGAAAACAGGAAGAGGAGCTGTTGTAAAAAGGAGCTAAAGCTTTTTGTGTAGCAACAACGTCTGAGACTGTGACACTACAGGAAGCGGTGTTGATTTTGCAGAATGTTATCAACAATACCACCGGCATGAGATGAATGCACTAACTGACCGTGATTTGATTTGTTTATAGCAGTGAGTCATTTTAAGGAACACCTTTCTTCACATAGAACCTTTCATTCATACCAGTTTGTCTGAGAGAAACAGCTGAGGGGCTTAATGCTCATTGTGTGCTCATAAAACTCCCACTGCCTTCTGTGCCTTCTCTTGATTCTCACTAAGCTTGAAGATGACATCAATGGAACACAAACTCAATCGGCAACTCACACCATTCGATGTGTCAGCTTGTGTGTGACTGTGAGTCTCGTGTCTGCATCTGTGCTCTGAGTCGTAAACTCAAAACATTTCAGACTGAGAGAGAGAGAAACTGCAGTCTGTGTATGACTTTAAATTAATGGAAAGTGACTCAAATGTATGCATGCTTATGAGGATAAAAAAATCCATGTGTGCATTCACGTGCATTTGTACACATGCGTTCACACCTACACTTGGGTTAATGTCCCTCATGGAAGGATGCATATCTTCCACATGCATACATTTGTCCTCGCTGCGCCTCCTCCCCGTCTTTCTCCAAGTATGATGATTAGGATGCGCTGTGGAGCTCCTGACACTGCGTCATAAAATAACTTTGAGACACCTTAAATCATCTCCCCGTCAGCGTTTATTCCCTGTTGTGGCTGCCAAATGTCTTTCACGTGTAATCTTTTACATAAAAAATTCTAAAGCTGCCTAGAGTGGAGCTGATTTGTAGCTTGTGGTGATGCTTAAAGCATTGAGTGACTGTGCCGACACAGACATCTAAATGCATCTCGCGGCAGCAGCTTAATCTGGCAGCCAGATGAGAGTTTGTTGGATCATTACCCAGCCCCCCTAACAACCAAAAACGATGCCTCTACAACAAAACAGTGGGATAAGTGGGTTTTCATGGGGTTACAAAGAGTAATTTGTGACTTTGATACAACTTTGCTCCCTTTATGCCTCATGAAACAAAACATGGCAACTTGTAAATCATACACCTTAGTCACAGCCTGAGAAATAAAGGTTTCTATTAAATGCACATTTCAGTTGCACCTTCTATGCTTTCTATCAGACCTACAGGGGGAGGGCATGTCAGGAAGTTACATTACTGCGCTGCTTTGGAGAAACTCTCTGTGTGAGCTCATACCTCCTGCTGTCAAGTCTCAAACCAGTTGCCTTTCTCAGATTAACAACTAAGCACTGGAAAATGAAGAGTGGTAAACAATGCGGTAGACACAACGGTCCGCTTTAAAAACCCTCAGGTACCTCTGAAATGACACAAAGAGTCTCTTGCCGCTTGCTTGCTTTTCCACAACTTCAGAGAGAGCTCGCGCCTGCTGGGCTCGACTGCTGGACATGCCGTGATGCTTATTGACTGATACATTCTCGTCAGGGGGTAGAGCTGGGTGGCCGGGGCGAGAATAGGTCAGGTAACAGCCAGCGCCATGGCATGGGGCCATGGAGATGGATGCTGCACGGTGGACTGATGGTGGAGGGGTTCAGAGTTAACATTTCTGTTCCAAAGGATGAGGTGATCTTTTTATTCAGCCGTGTTCAGAGGGGTGGTCACAAATTTGATGACTAAGAAAATAAACAAAACAAAACACCACCCGACTTGAATTTTAGCATCAATGACTCATGACTTAACTTGAACCTTTACCTTTTGAAGAGGAACAGAGAAGAGGTGAGATAATCTGAGAAGAAGAAGAAGAAGAAGTAGAAGAAGAAGAAGATTTCACTTAAACTTGAACCTTTTAATGAGGAATAGAGAAGAGAAGAAAGAGAAGAAGAGAAGAAGGGAGGAAGAAGCCTTTTGACTTAGAATAAAATATTTGATACGTCCCTCCAAAGCCAATGATTAGAGGGATGATTAAGTGTGCCTAGAATAATTTCATTCCTTAAATCAAGTGACATTAATGCTAATCATTTCAATAAATTGTCTCTTAATTTCCCAGATCTCCTTTGTTCATCGAATCAATTTGCAAGAGGGAACCATAAAAAACTACTGTGACGTTACTGAGCTCTGATCAGAAAAAATACTGACGGCATTGCAAGATGCAAAAGGCAACAACTTTAACTTCATTTGATATTTGAAATTGCACATAAAACAGTAAGTCGAGATTCTGTTGTTAAAATGGCTTTACTTTTGGTGAAGAGCTCATTCTGACCTCAGCACTGAAACTTGGGAAACGTGGAACATAACCCTGAGCTGCCAATTTTGACTCGGGACTTGACTTGGCAAACACCAAATCAATATTTACATTACAAAAAAGAGTAATAAGAATCATAAACAAAACCACCTACAGAGAACCATCAAATTCACTCTTTATCAATTAAAAAACACTAATAATTGAGGGTCTGGTTGACCTTTAAACAGCCAAAATCATGTACAAAGCAATAAATCAATCATAACCTTGTAATACTCAGAATTTGTTCTGAATAAGAGAAAAACATCACGACTTGAAAGGAACATGCTTGTTTAATAAACCATCAGTAAGGACCAATACTAAATAACACAGCATCACAGTCAAAGGAGTTAGTGTGGAATAATTGTTCAGATGAGATGAAAAAAGCACATTACATAAGTTCAAACGACTCTTTGAAAACAACAGATTGCTGGATACGAGAAAGAACTCGCTCAGTCAATAGGATGTTTTGCTTTTGTTTTGTTTTGTATCTTGTTGACATCTCATTCTGGTCGTCTTGATATTATTTCTTATAGCTAGGACTCGAATGTTTGATCACGTTTGATTTACCTAATTAATAAAAACAGCAATAGCTTGAGCAGGAAGCTGAGGAGGAAGACGATGAGAAAAAACTATATATGTATATAAATATACATAAGATTTTATATAGATTATTTAAAAGAAGGGGTAGGTCTCGACCAGTGTCAAACTTCTACCTACTCCTTTTTGGTGATCCATGTTTTGTTCTTTATTTTAATTTTTTATATGTTTGGAGAGAGAAAAAAAGGACTTAGATTTCCAAACTCTAACTAGCTAGCTAACTAACTAGCTTACCTGTTATTGACCTATAGTTATGTCTAAATGTAAATGTAAGGGGCATTACTTTATCTGATGATATTATGTGAGATTACACGCGTGTTCAGGACTGAAACATCACAGCGGGAGCGCTATAGTATCAGAGTTTAACATTAAAACAGAGGCCTTGTCCTGCTTTTTATTTGTTTTAGGGAAGTTCACACTCAAGAAAATCCAATCAAACTTTTGTTGGTTTTCGGTCATGTTTGCTTGACTATCAAGACGCATCTTTTTTGTCATTTTTCATCAAAGTAGAGCTATTTGAAAATCTAATTATTGAAGCATAAATCCAACTGCTGTGTTGTTTATGTTCAAGCTTATTGAATTTGCCACAGTTATTATTGAACTATTACGAGCTGTGTGACCGCAGAAAACTGAAATGTGAAGTCAGTGTGTTTAGAAATGTTGCAGGAAGAAACTTTGGACCGAGAGATGTATTTAATTTAATTTTATTTATTTTTTATCATTCAAGTCCAAACACCACAGGGGAGATGAACATCTGATTGCCACCCAATGTGTCCCCACAGTTGAACTGATGGTACCGTCTTAATCCTTAATACTGAGCAGGTTTGTGACTCTCTCTGGATGACAGCAGCTGTCAAGGGCCTTACATTTAAATGTAAAAGCAAATAGAAAAGGAAAGTCGGTGGTCAAGCAGAGGTTTGGCAGATTAGCACAGACAGACAATGTCTGTGAGTCAAATATCGTTGGTAAATATTTCCAAAGGCTGTCTTAAAGATATAAACAAGGAAACAGTGGATGGTACTGAGTTCTGTTGCGAAACATTCAAGCATTAAAAAAATGGAGATTTGGTTGATCATAAGCAAAGATGAAAAAATAGTTTCATTGTGTTTTAATCCACAAAATAAGAGTTTTTAATGTTTGCATTGGTGTGAGCAATATTTCCAGTCCAGTGGATTTGATCTCATCTCTGACATTGTGGTTTCAGAGCTTCTTTGATCGTCTCCTCCCTATTCTGCTCTGGTCTCCTCCAACTCCCACTCGCTTTGACCTCCGCGGATGGTTTTCCTGACCGCAGGATGGGGTAACACTGCGTGAAGCTGGGGATCCGTGGGTGGTGGGCAGGGCCTATAGCCTGGGGGTCACAGGCCAGCAGGAGGGGCTTTAGGTGAAACAATGACCTAAACTGTATGAAGGGAGGTGGGAGAAGTTGGGGGATGGAGGTTTTTTCTTTGTTGACCAGAACTGTGTGGTGCACTTTCTGAGGACCTGAAAGATCGACCATAGTTACTGCAACTATATCTGATGCATCTCGACTGATAACATGCTGTTGTTTAATTGATGTTCAATTACTGCTTCTTCTTACCATGTCAAAAATTTATCCCATGGTTGGTTCCAATACTGCTAATAGTTTTCAAAAGTTGGGGAAACATTTGTGAGGCACCACTACCTCCACTATAAACATCAAGCTAAGTTATGGCAGTGCGATGTTTCTGTTATCAGAAACACTTATGCTTCACTTCAGAACGGTGATCTATATTAAGTGACATGTTATCAAGTAAACTCAAAGGCTGTAGTTATACACATATCACAGGTGCATGGCTCATGGAAATCAGCAGTAGACAAAGAAAAAGAAGAAACCGCACACTTCTTCTCCCTTTATGTGCATTTATAAAGCACATCAAAACAACAGCGACGTTTTGAGCGTGATCTATGGTCATTTGTTTCATATTTCTTGTGTTTGGATGTGCTTTATAAATACACATAAAGGGAGCAGAAGTGTGCGGTCTCTTCTTTTTCTTTGTCTACTTATGATTTATTTTGAGTCTAGCACCTGTTCAATGGATGTGCGCGACTTCTCTGCTTTATTCATGGAAATCAGCATAAACATAAGGACAACCATCTGCTCACTGATTCCAAATCACAAAGTTATTCATTTAGGTTTAAGTGGACAACATTTTGATCCATCGCATCTTTGCTAAGTCAAAATGTTTCATGTACAATGGTTACCACATTCAATACACACCACTATGTTGACAGGTGTGTTTAACTATCCATCCTGCAGGTTAACAATCATCTTAGTCAACAATTCTTTATGTACACAATTCCATCAATCCCACCAAATGTGGACATGCATACACATGAAATATGAACACAAAATTTACAATGCATGCATTACATTTTACTTAAAACAACAGGTAGTTCCGGCCAAGCAATTTGATTGGCTTAGAGACATTTAAAATGTGACGATAGGGGCACCCGGTGGCTCAGTCGGTAGAGCAAGTGCCCCATATACAGAGGCTGCGTCTTTGCGCAGCTGACCTGGGTTCGATTCCACCTGTGGTCCTTTGCTGCATGTCATTCCCCTTCTCTCTGCCCTGTTTCCTGTCCACTCTTCAGCTGTCCTGTATAAAAAGGC